>JAMKFB010000601.1:726138-758760 GCA_036247105.1 Cirrhinus mrigala | reverse complement strand
TATATGGCTAGTTAGAGTTTTAAAGCTAAAGTTGGAAAAGTAGGTTGTTTTGTTGATGAATTTGTATTACGCATGTGGTTATTTGTGACTGTACATTTCTGTAAATGTGTAATTTTATTGTAATTTTTGTATTTATAATGCAGTGCCAGTGTAAAATTGCAGAAAGTGGAGTCTGTCACTTTCTATTGTGTCATCCTTGACGAATTGAGTGTATTCACTACTTTTTGTCTAATAAAAAGAAAAGACAAGTATATTTATTTTCAGCTGCAATATTTATTTAATAAATGATTGAATTAATAAAGAAAAAGGCATATAAAAAGAGGTGTGTGTGTGTGCATAATGTGTATACATCCTCACATTAATCCTCACACCTAACTGCAGTTTTTCTATTATTATCTGGTTTAGCATCATTTCTATTTGCCTCAAAATGAACAGGTAGACATTTGTTCTCAATTTTATTACAGCCAAGAATAACATATTCTAATTTACGTTTCACCTCTTTGACCTGCTTCTTATCGTTGACCTTAACATAGAAAAAACTGAAACGTTTCTTGCTGATGCAGAGGTTGTTGCCCCCATATATCTTCCCCCCTGATGAACACACAGCTATCACACTGTTGTATGCCAAGAAAGGAAAGAAGGACTGTTCCTGCCTGTCCCAGGTGTGAATTTTGTTGATAAATTTCTGCCATTCATTTTTTTCCGTTTCGTTTGGTATGTCTTTTCGTAGGTGGTGGGAAAGGAAAGTGTCAAAACCATCAGGTTTCCCCCCTTCAGCACAGGGCACATCTGGGTTCAGCATGTCCAGCTCAGTCCGACAGGTGTGGAGCATGAGAGTCAAGAGGACCATGAATGACAGCATTTTTAGGATCTGGGGGTATTTTTGTTCAGATTTCAGATTCACAGTTGTCACAAACCATAAATTCTTGTAAAAGTTAGATTTTGCTTTTTTAATTACAATACAAAGAATATCTATTTCTGCAAAATACAACTGGTCTGTGTGTATATATATATACACACACACACACACACATACATACACGTATGTGTGTGTGTGTTAGTTAAAGAAAGGAAGAATACATTACCTTGGTGAATGCTTAGATGCTTGATGCTTGTTAGATGCTTTGCTTGAGCTTTTGCTAAGTTGATCTGTGAGTTGGTGTGTCTAAGTAGCCAATGATGTCACATGAGAAAAAAAAAGGTAGTAACAGTAAGTGGGCAGCTCTTTTTCAGGCAACGTTTTAGCCACTTATGAACAAATGTTGTCAACCAAATGCTAGTCAACCAGGCTGGTTTTAGCTGGTCAGCAGGCTGGTTTAAGAGGGGTTTTGGCCACTTTTCCAGCCTGGCCAGGCTGGGAGACCAGCTACTTACAGCTTAAACCAGCTAAGACCAGCCAACCAGCCTAGGCTGGTTTTATATGTTTTTTTTTTTTGGTTGTTTTTTTGTTTTTTCAGTAGGGATCTCAGAGAGGAGAAGATCTAAACTAGGGGTATTCAGTTAAACTTCAAAGAGGTCCAGGTTCTATATTTTCTTCCCAGTGGATGTCAGGACAATATTTTTTTAGGAAAATCTTTATGTTTACATTTACATCAATTTGTAAATGTACAGTAGTAATTATAATAAAATCCTAAACAGTCAAAATAGTCATCATGATGAGGATATTGGGGCCAGACAAACTGAATTTTACTTTTACCAATTACCTAAAATATGTACAGTATGGCACATAATAGGCCTTGAAATTGAGAAAGATATGGGGGTTCAGGGTTGTCTTTAAATTTTTCAAGTCTAAATGGACAATTTTTTACATTTCATTTAAAATAACAATCTACTAACAACTGTCTATAGTGTTTGTTCTAAAATGAGCAGGGATATGCAGCTTTAGGTAATAATTAATAAATGAATAAATTACTTTGGGGACTCAGTCTCACTGACATTTTGGAAATATTAAGTATGTATTTATCAACATTTTTATAAAATATGTCAGATCTGCAAATTATCAACATAACACAGATACTAATAAAGTGCGACACATGAAATTGTCAGAAATATAGCTGACTTTAAGAAAATCAATAAGAAAGAATGTACTCATGATGCACCCCTCAGATCAACTAGCACCTGCAATGACCTTTACACACAGGAAGTAGTCCAAATAGAATTTTCCCTTTTCTTAAAGGGGTGACATCCATTGTTGTAACACCACAGACATGAATTTGGGGGACACATTTGATGTTCATTTGTAGCAAACAAAAACAAAAATGTAACTATTAACATGTAACATGTAAACATGCAAACTGATTTATTGGTATTTAAAGTTTATTTCAACTGTTGTAAAGTAAAGGGACACCACTTGCCACCACAAATGAAGAATGACCCACCTAACTTCACTATTCAGACTTATGAGCCCTCTAGAAGCTTGCGAGAAGTTCCCATGCCAAAGAGGCACAAAATCACTTTCACAGACCTTTACATGAACTGTTCCCTCCTGATGGATTGACCTGGCCAACTTGATCCAAGCAGCTAGAAATGGCTAAAACACACCTCTTTCATCTACACTTGACACCATAACACACTAGAACTCTATTGTATTTCTATTTTATCTACTTGTTTTCTTTTTATTTATTAAAAAACAAAACAAACAAACAAACAAACAAAAAAACTTAAAGTGAAGAACTCAAGTATGCGTGTAAACATGTAATTTACCACAGTTGTAAAGTGCTGGGAAAGCTTGAAAATGCACCTTGAATATGCTTGAAAAGTGCCGGAGTTTGATTTTGGAAAAAGGGTAAGAACCCTGATTTAAGGATATATATGTACAGCATGAAGGAAGAGGGATGCCAAAGTAATGGTTTTCTTATATAATTTAGTATTTACACTTCACCATTGATAATGTTTTTTATCCTGTTTCATAACTCTGAATATGGATTTTCTAGCTTTGTCTTTGCAAAATTTATATTTAAGGCATTGTTTCTATATTAATTCTGCTGATGCCATAGGCGTTTCACCTTCATACTGCTGAGTCTCTTTTACACATTTTGGGTGTCCTGTGAAACTGATGTGATGTGCTTCTGTAATGTCCACCAAATTGAGCCAACAACAGAATCCAATGGGTGGTCAAAGGTATAATTTGTGTAGGCCATTTATTTGTGTTTCTGCAAAGTTTGCTTAATTTATCAGGATTTAGTTTCAATTTTTGTCAGGCTCTGTGTTTAATCTGACTCCAATATCAAGTGATCATTAAACTTAGACTGTATTTCTAATTAAAAACTGATTAAAAAAAATCAATTATGTATTCATTTAGATATCTGATTATCCCCTACTTTCAATTATTTGTTCACTAATGAGCCAGTGTCACATAGAAATGTGGTTGTTAGTGAACTTACAGATGCAAACTCGCCAGTTCTGATCTTACTCAGAGGATGCCAGGTGATTATAATATCTTACAGTAGGCCGCACCCTTCTAGCACATAACAAAAAGTGTATTTTTTATTTTATCATGAAAACTGCAACTTGTTTAGTCAGTGATCGTCAGAAATCAGAAGGTCTCTAATGATGTGCCCCATGCTTCATTCACTGGTACTTTGGTATGATTTATCCTGGAATGCAGATTTGCGGAAAAACCAGACTGCACTTTAATCTACTAGAGAAACTAAGAAGAGATCAGAATAAATGAAATATAACATTTATTTGTTTTGTAAATTGTAGTGGGTCTTAAATGAGCAAGGATATAAGTTTGGGCAAGGTGCTGTCATTTGCTCTTTTTGGAGATCTCTTCTCCAGATTAGTTTTATTGTTTTGTTGGATGTCATCTATTTTGTTAGAGTTCCTGGACTTTGATTCCATAGGGAGATTGTTTCGGGTTTTACATGCTGAAACATCGGTATAGTTTTTATTAAACATTTAATTAACTTTCCCACAGAAAACTGAACATAGACATGCTGAAATTCCTGCAGGTTACATTACAACCAGGAAAATCCTTCATCATAATTAGACCATGTATTTGCCACAAGATTCTGTTTAGTGCAGTCTGCAGTACGCTACAGCATGTACGTCAGCTCACTCAGACAAGTATGGAGTGTGAGAGCCCTTGAATGATGGCATTTTTAGAGTCTGTGGATGTTTGTTTTGCCATACTGACATTTTAGCCATTTAACATTAACATTAACATCTATTGCAGGTCAACCACAGTCAGATCTTTTGCTGACTCACTTCTCTGTGTGGTTTATTAGATGGTAAAGTCAACAGGAAGTGGGTAGTATTTCTCCATCTCTCTTAGGTTCAACTTTTACATTTTACAAACTAAAGTGACCTAGTGAAAAATAAATACTTAATTTTATTTAAATTATATTTAATTTCATGAAAACTACATGTCTATACTACTTTAAAATACACTCTAAATGTAGTTATTTCATGCTCTCATCAAACACAAACTTAGTGCACTAGAAATTAATTTGTAAAATAGTATACTTTTTACAAATGCTGGAATTTAATTTTGGAAAAGGTGTAAGAACACTGATTCAAGGATATAGAATTAGCGTGAGGGATGCCAAAGGTTTTCTTATATAATCTAGTATTTACACTTCACCATTGATAATGTTTTTTATCCTGTTTCATAACTCTGAATATGGATTTTCTAGCTTTGTCTTTGCAAAGTTTATATTTAAAGCATTGTTTCTACATTCATTTTGCTGATGCCATTGTAGGCGTTTCACCTTCATACTGCTGAGTGGTTACAGTCTCTTTTATACATATTGGGTGTCCTGTGAAACTGATGTGACTGTTTAGTTTTAAACATAAGGAGTGAAATGTTACAGCTAAGAAGCAAAATCCAAGTGACCGTACCAAAGCCTCTTGTATTCATGCCAAATAAGAGATGGACCCTGTGTGTTTCAGTTTCTTAATTTTTTTATTTATTTATTTTTTTGGTTAGAATTTATGTTGAACATAATGAGTGCCATTATAATTTGTACACACATATAATTTGTATAATCGTATTTGGCCCGCAGTGTCTTTTAGTACTACCCACTGGATCATATTAGACCCAGATGATCAATTTAAACCCTTTCGAACGTAAATTCTGAATGCTCAGACTGCCCCCCTGGCGTGAGTTTTTTTAAGGGGCCGCACCTAAAACGCGTGGAAACACTTGGTGCGCCGCTTTCTCCTTTCTTACAAAATGCTCTGTAGCTTGCGCTCCTGTGGCATCTGCCGTTGCTAAGCAACCATGACCCCTAATGTGGTCATTATTATTCCTGAATTGAGTTCTAATTTCCATAGCAACGCATCAGCTTTGCCACGTGATACCCAGCAAACACAGAACGTTCCCCTATGGTTCCCGTTTGGTTATTTTTTTGGGGAACCAAATGAGAACGTTCTAGGAACGTTCCCTGTAGGTTCTCTTTTTAATAACCTACAGGGAACATTCCCAGAACGTTCCCTGCAGGTAATTTTTAGGTTTTATTTTTATAACCTACAGAGAACGTTCCCTGCAGGTTATTTTTTGGTTTAATTTTATAACCTAAAAACAACCTTCCCAGAACGTTCCCTGCAGGTTATTTTTAGTTGTCATATCCGTGTAAACTAATAAAAACTTGGCTGAACTTTCTGATTATTCTAATGCTGAAATATATTCTTTTTCATCATAAACTATTTTTTGCAGAATTTCATGTCTGAAATAAGCGTTTAATAAAGTGTAGACATCAAAGTGGTCAAATCGCATTATAATTATAATATAATTCTAATTAAGCCAAGCGTAGTCAGAAAATCATATAATTAACACTGGGTTTGTTTGTATATTTCTTTTCTGAGCGCCTCTGACCTGCACGCGCTTCTCTAGCACGCGCTCAATCCTGCCTTCCACAGAAAGCCGCGCACTCGCGTAATTTAAAAATTAACGGTCATTTCGTTTTACTGACTGACTAACATTCGTTGATTGATCTCTTTAATGAATAATTACTTATAATTAATGTATATACGAGAGTAAATATTGTGATTTCAGGGAAATTTGACACGTCTAATTGAAGAGAACATGATGTTAACGGAGAAGTTTGTGTACTGACCAAAAGAGAGAAGCACATCGTCGTTAATTCAGTGGTAAGAAACGAATGTAATATTATTCTAAGTGTAGTCAAATAAATGTTATTCATTTTTAATGTCTGTAAAAATAAAATTCACATTTTAAAAATCCAATATTTTGTTGAAGTCAGTGTTATTTGGTGCTTTAATAAACAAAATCTGGGTTATGGTAATTCTAATCATATATATTAACGAATAAAACAAATCTAGGATATTAAAGGATAATTTAATGTAATTTTATAATGATTAAATGTGCTCTAAATATCTGTAAGGATTAAACAATAGTTTAAAACAAGACATGGTTTGTAGTAGTGATTATTGAGGTCCACATCCGTCCATCTTCCATGCAGCTTACTACGGGACGCGGGAGTGCTGACATACGGCATTGGTATCGGAGTGAAGAGGTTTGGAGAACGTTCTGGGAACCTTCAGAGAACTTTCAGGGAACCTTCTAGGAACATAAATAGCACGTTCCCTATTGGTTAGCCTGGAAAGTTTCTTAACATAAATAGAACGTTCCCTGTAGGTTAGGGGAACGTTCTGGAAACCTACAGGGAACGTTCCGGGAACGTTCTCAGCCCAGAATGTTCCCCTAACCTACAGGGAACGTTCTATTTACGTTAAGAAAACTTTCCTGGCTAACCAATGGGGAACGTTCTTGGGAACGTTCTGGGAACCAAAACCTAACGTTCCCAGAATGTTCTGGGAACCAAAAATTGCTAGCTGGGTACTTCGCTATTACAGTGGCGCTCCGGATGGATCATTGCTTGCAGGTTAGTATTCAAGAACATGTTTCGCTTGATTTTTTGTTAAAAAACTCTCAAATTACTTGTTAGCATGTTCAACTACAGTAAACTTTAGGTTGACATGTTTATTTTGTTATTTTTTCCATGGCTTTGAATTCGCACGTGCAACTTTGCAGACAGACAACGTGATTAAAATTCATTAACCAAGCACCAGATCTTATTGCGTTTCATACTGATATTAGGCGTCAATTTAACAGATATATGGATAGATAGATAGATAGATAGATAGATAGATAGACTGTATATATAGGATATGTATATATGTATGTATTAGAACCCTAAACAATTTACTGTCTATATGCAGTTCTATTGCCTAGGTGTGCATAGAGTGTTGGTTAAGTTTATTTTATTTTATTTTATTAATTGTTTTTTTTTTGTTTTTTTTGGGGGGGGGGGGGGGTGCATGTATAAGAAACAAACATTAATTATTACAAAAACTTACTAAACACTGCTTTAGTTTTGTGGGTGATCAGGTACAGAAATTAAATAATCACATAAATTTGCATTTTCTTCACTGTATAAATTAAATCTAGATTAATTATTGTTAAAGCTACAAAAGTCAATCAGTCAAGAGCAATGAGGGTTGATTTATTTATTTTATTTTATTTTTTTGTATTAACATTAAGTCTCAAGGTCTTTTTCATATTGTCACGGGGGCGGAGCAAAGCGACAGACACAGGGGGTGTGACGTCAGGCCTCGGAGAGGCTTTTATTAAACAATAAAACAAAGTGTCCAAAAAGGGGGAAAAAGTGTCCAAAACAAAAGGGGGATCTGGTGTCCTCGAAGTGACGGGGTTCCGTGAAGGAGGGGTAGTGTTCCAAAAGGGAAGGGTCCAGGTAAGGGGCGGAGTCCGGCGGCCGCACGCGCTCCCCGCTCAGGTCCGGGGTGCGAGGGGCGGCGGCTTCTCTAGCGGCATCGTCCTCCTCCACCTACGCGGCGCTTCTGGGGGATAACACGGCCCGGCATCCTGGCCCGTCAGCCGTTACGGGTGCGGTCCTCATCCGGACCCGCGGGGTCCGGCAACTCGTCCTGCGGCGCTGGTACCCTCTTCACCCCTTCCTGGACCCACGAGGACACCAGCGTGCATGCACGGGGAAGAGACCGGTCCCCTGAGGAGAGGCGCGCTCGGCATTTTAACAGCGGCGGTGATGAGGCTTCATTCACATCAGGTGTGCCTCATCACACGCCGCCAGACCTGGATGTTTCGGCGCCCCTCCTCCTCCCACACGCCCACTCCCGTCGGGAGCCTGGTGAAGGGCGGCGATTACCGACGGGGTGAAGCTGATAGTTAGGGGGGAGGCAGCCGACTCGTCACATTCCCCCCCCCAAGCGACATCCCCGTCATCCGGTCGCCGCCCACGCAGGAGTGCTACCTTCCTCAACCAGGCTCCAAAGGTCGGAGTGGGCGGGGATTCCTCTCCGGGCGACTCCCTCTCGCAACGCCACCGGACCGGGGACAGAGAAACCGGAATTTAGTCGACAGCCTCAACCAACCGCAGGGTAAGTGTTACTAAATGAAAGAAGTCACTTACCCCTTTAGCGGCTGGGAGGCTGTCACCGTCGTTTCTCTGTCCCTCCGGGTCGAAACTTCCTTGACTTTTGCGAGCGAGAGGGGTTGACGTCATCAGGTGATTCCCACTGCGCTGCCTAAGCTCCGCCCATGCCTGCATTCTCCACCACTTGTCACGGGGGCGGAGCAAAGCGACAGACACAGGGGGCGTGACGTCAGGCCTCGGAGAGGCTTTTATTAAACAATAAAACAAAGTGTCCAAAAAGGGGGAAAAAGTGTCCAAAACAAAAGGGGGATCTGGTGTCCTCGAAGTGACGGGGTTCCGTGAAGGAGGGGTAGTGTTCCAAAAGGGAAGGGTCCAGGTAAGGGGCGGAGTCCGGCGGCCGCACGCGCTCCCCGCTCAGGTCCGGGGTGCGAGGGGCGGCGGCTTCTCTAGCGGCATCGTCCTCCTCCACCTACGCGGCGCTTCTGGGGGATAACACGGCCCGGCATCCTGGCCCGTCAGCCGTTACGGGTGCGGTCCTCATCCGGACCCGCGGGGTCCGGCAACTCGTCCTGCGGCGCTGGTACCCTCTTCACCCCTTCCTGGACCCACGAGGACACCAGCGTGCATGCACGGGGAAGAGACCGGTCCCCTGAGGAGAGGCGCGCTCGGCATTTTAACAGCGGCGGTGATGAGGCTTCATTCACATCAGGTGTGCCTCATCACACGCCGCCAGACCTGGATGTTTCGGCGCCCCTCCTCCTCCCACACGCCCACTCCCGTCGGGAGCCTGGTGAAGGGCGGCGATTACCGACGGGGTGAAGCTGATAGTTAGGGGGGAGGCAGCCGACTCGTCACAATATATAGAGCTCGGGAGTTTACGTCACTGCACATTGCATTCTGGGTAGTCGCCGCCATGTTATAGGACACGCTAAATAGCGTACAATGACAATACATACAAATCACTAGAGGAAAAAACGACTGTATTTGCGTTAATAATTTTAAGAGCTGCTTGCACTTGCGTAGAATAAATGTACTAATATTTGAATCCATTGTGTTCATTCGAGCACTCAGTCGTGTGGCCAGAACACGACACATACACACTCACAGAAATCATACGGCCGCCTTCTATTGTACCACACACAGGACCAAATTAATTTCTCTTTTGCAGTTTTTAATAACTAGGTGGCACTGATATATCTGCCCGATAAAATAAACACACTATAGGTTGATCTCAGCCAGTTGATCTTCTAAGTGAACCACCGCTCTGCACATTTTGTGTGTATCTCAGATGTCTGTTCTATTCAAAAGTAAGTGCCCTGCGAACTCAAAATATTCCGCCCTGATTATTACAGTTCAAAGACAGCGTATATGTTTCCTTCAATGAGCATTAAAGTGTGCAAGACATAAATTTAAATGGCATTTATTTACAGGGGTATATTGTGTCACACTTCTCTAAGTTTTGTCTGTGTGTATGCAGGCGGTGGTGTAGCGCAAATCCAAGAATGAATATTCCTAAGTGAAGTAAACTTAAACTGATTTCCACTGCTCAGGGAGTGGGGAGCAATGAACATTGTTTAGGGACCATGTTAATCACAACACAGTTCAGTCATGGACTAGCTGGTTATCTGAATCTGGTTAAATAAGAGAGCCATGCAATATATGCAGAGCGACGGTACGTGAGGAATGGAATTGAGAAACGCTGAAGTATTTAATCATATGTCATAAACATGTCGCCCTAATTTCATTGAGGGATAAAGTTCAATAAGTTTTACTGGACTTAAATTGAACAAATACACAATTTCTTACAAAGAGCTGCTAAACAGTAACGTTTAATCACATGAGTTGATTTATGAACAAGGACAGTGATCGCAACGAGCCATATCACAAATTAAATTACATTTCCAAACGTGTTATTCATAGCATGAGCACTTACAAATTCAAGTGGATCGGAAATTGTAAAACTGTAATAAATAATAAATACAAACGACAAAGCCAGATTTTTAAGCTGTTTATTTTCATTGAGCTGGTTTCGCCATTGTGTTGTTTTAAGCTGAAAAGTATAAAACTGCGCTTCATTTTAGATCGGTTCTCCAATCCGGTCATGACAGCAGATATGGCAGTTCATGTCACAGCAAGCGTTCTCCATTCTAATGTGTTTTTAAATGTACAATATAAATTTTAACATCTACCTCCAATATTTCTCAGTCTAGACTGTAGCGTCCGTGTCCGAATGTCCCAGAATGCCGTGCGTTGCTGACGTCAAACTCCCATTCTTTATACTAGATTAATCCAAAATAAAAACCAAGTGTGAGATTTTTAATATTGCTTTAATGTTCTGCACAGCTGGTATTGGCATGATACTAAGTTTGACATTTAATTTTACAGTGATCAGTTACCCCACATTTACAAGATGGTTCATTGGACCTCTTCTCCCAATTTTAAGTAAGTATATAGACTCAGCCTTATGGGCTCCCATGTGTTTCTATTTTCCACTGTCTGCCAGAAATGAGGCCTGGCTCCAAAATATATGGTCACATGAGAGTAAAAGCGTACAGTTGCCAAAATGCAGGGGGTGGGTCAACTTACCCACTGGCTCAACTTACCCCCCTCTTCCCTACATATTTCCAGCATAAATTTGATGTAACATACAACTAAGTCAGAAAATGGTGTCATTTGTCCTGTTTAGTTCATAAAAAGGTGTTCAAAGTCTTTGTTTAAAGTCTGTTTCCTCTTGACTAATGGTTAAATAGTTTCTGCTGTAAAAACATTAAAATGTGTGAAATTGTTTACACAAGTTTTTTTTCTAATTCAAACTGATTACTACAATGTAACATGCAGTATGTGAAACGTCTCGGTTAGGTCTGTAACCCTCTTCCCTGAAGGAAGGAACGGAGACGTTATGTCGACTGACACCATGGGGTCTCACTTGGGGAATCTTCCAGGGAGGGGCAGTCACGAGGAGCATGAGGTTGGCAAACCAGGTTCGGGTGGGCCAGGAGGGTGCAACCAACAGAACCTGCTCCTCGTCCTCCCTGTCTTGGAGACATTCTTGTTGACAACCATGTGCCTCGACACGTGGGGTGCGGGGTTGGCTACGATGAAATAAGGACCGCAATCTCCGCACACAGGACAGAGGCATCTGTGTCCGTGTGGACAGATGTGAAAAGGACGCCCCTGAACCTGGGTGGAAGTCTGGTAAATTGTATCGCGTGGCTGAGTCATACCATCCGGATCAATCAATGAGACGGGCTGGGAAGCACTAACCAGTGCACAAGCAGGATCAATGGAGCGGTTACTGACGTACCTGCGGCGCGGCAGCTGAGGGGAGGAAGGTGACTCAACCCAGGAAGTGAAGCATTCTGAAGTAAAGCCGGGCTGCCAGGGGTAGCACTTACCTTCTACTCCTGATCCCACGGTGGTGGCACTTTCATGCCACAAGTACGAATCTGAGGAGGCAAAGCATCGCTTACAAACGGAATTTGGCACTAAAAGACCCAGAGATAGAGGAAATTGCGCTTTTTGTGAAAGGGTGGGTACCCTGCCTGCAGCACAAGTACTAACCCCACGCCCTCCCCCCGGGGGTAGGGGCGCAGATGTCAGAGTCCCCAAAAAAACAATTCCTCCCATCTCCAAGTTGCCTGTGTCAGGGTTGCTTCACCGTTTTGCAAGTGGACTTAGGAGGACCCTGGGACAAGGGCATCCCTGCTGAGGGGTTCCCTCCTTCAGTGTTTCCATGGGCGGAGCAGATGTAGAGGCCACAAGGGGCACCCTCGGTGACGGGCAGACAAAGGCCTGGCACATGATGGCTTGGTGGAATCTTGCCGGAGCAAAATGTGTTTGATCACTTCCGTCTGATTCTGTACTGTTAAGAACTGCTGGGCAAAGTCCTCAACAGTGTCATCAAAGAGGCCGAAGGGGAGCCGGAGAGCGAAGTCGGTCACCATATGCAGTCCCTGCATCAACCCCGCTTCAGGACTACTCTTGTGCATTTTTTTAGCACCTTGGCCTGGTGGACCTGCAGGATGGCCATGGCATGCAGAGCAGAGGCAGCCTGGCCCGCAGTGCTGTAAGCCTTGGCAGCGAGCGCTGACGACAGCTTACAGGCCTTGGACGGGAGGTGTGGATGGTTCCGCCAGGCACCACAACCGTACGCTCCACCAGGGGAATGTCAACGTACACCCTGGCTGCTCCACCATCGAGGGTACTGAGGAGGGAAGAGCTCACACATGACCGAACCAAAAATCTGATTGAGTGGATGCACGCCACCATCTTATATAGCTGTGTGTACAGGGGAGTGGCTTGGCATGCAAATTCCACTTGTCAGTGTTCATTGGCCTTTTCTTCTTAAGCTCAGAGGCGATTGTGCTCCCAAGTGAGACCCCATAACGTCAGTCGACGTAACGTCGAACGTGACTGACTGAGAGAGAACCTATATTTGAGTATGTTTTAATCTTTTATAACTAAGTATTTTACATAAAGGAACATAATTTCTTGACACAAAGCTTCCTCAGAAAAAGTTGTACGAGATTACCATGAGATGATTTAACTTTGCAGATGCATTATTAACATTATCTTTCTGTTAACAATTTACTGCATTTGTAGAGTTTTTGTGCAGGTTTACCTGTGCCGTGCTTCAGCTTGTGCAAATCAAAGAGCCTTATCTGGAGATTGTGTCCTTTGGAAATCCTGAGACAAATGAGAAAAAAGGATAGGTAGACATTTAGTACAAGAGTGTACACCATCCATGAGAGCAGTTAATGTTGCAGTGTTAGGGAAGTCAGTCTTTTACGTCATCAGCATTTTAAAAATGTACTGTTTACAATAGCCCTATTTGGATGATAATTGCTTCTCATGTGGATGTCTGTAAAAATAAATTTACATGGCCCCTCAGTAATAATATGGCAGATTTATTCACAGTGGAGAAGCGAGTTCTGTGATCCTATGAACCTGGGAACACTCTGCTCACGTGGCCAGTCACATGATTGTCTGCTGTATATAAAATTAATGTTATTTACAAATTTATTGTTATTATTGTGTAAAATGTATTAAAAAATACTTATAATGTAAAATGTATTCTTATTATCCCAAGTAAATTTTATTATATATAATCGTATTTATTCTTTGATTATTTAAATATTCTGTTTAAAAATGTAAACATAGACATACTATAGTTGTATATAATTGTATGCAATATAGTAATATTTCTGTAATATATATGCATGCCAATTACAGCAAAGTGCTACAGTTACTGTACGGTTTTTGGCAGTGGTCAAAAAGGATTTAAACATTGAATTTTGAATATATTTCTTCTTTTAAATTTAGAGATGTGGATTCAGACGACAATTGAATTACCACATGACCTTGGTGTTTGTCAGTGAGAGATAAACACTGACATTCTGGATTCGGGCAACAATAAAATTACAGACTACCACTTGTAAATGGTGAAAATAACTTACGTCCCCATGAGAAACAATTACCGAACAATTAACAATTAACAATGTCTAATTGACCTGTTGACAAGCTGTCATACCAGAATCTCATTTATTTTCAACTTAATATCTACTGACGGTTGTTACATTTACATTTCTTGTCTTGCCATGGTTGTATGAAATCATATATAGTGTTCCCAAAACAAATTTGGATATTGAAGTCATATTGTCTGAATGTCACTGCATTAGAAACAAGTATAAATATAGCTGCAAGCAGCAATTGCGGGGCCAAGCACAAAAGAGGCAGAATGAGGAGTTAAGCACGGCAAGGAGCAGCAGACCGACTACAACAGTGAGTAACTTAAGCCATTTTAGGATAATATCAGTTGAAATGGCTGAAAAATCATAATTACAACCAATCGTAATAAAATTTAATGGCTTATCACTTTTGACCAACAGGTGGTGCTGTTTTCATATTGATGTGACGTGTTCTGTGTGAAATGACAATGACACACACAAAGTTTGCCGTCATTATGTCAAAGCTTTGCAGAGATACAGCCTCAGATGTAGTTTGGCATCTTTCCAGCAAATTTGTTGATGCGCTAAACGAAAACGGTTTTGTATATCGACACGAAATTCATAACTTTTTGCCAGCATAGTCTGAAGATGATCTGAGTAAAATTTGGTGAAGATCGGACTAACAGTCTGGGAGGAGTTCGAAAAAGTAGGTTTTGTACATTAATCAAAATGGCGGACAGGAAGTTTGGCCAATTTCGGCATAATGGGTATCAATGTTCTCGACTTGACCCAAGGAATCTATTGGCATCAGTTTCATTCCAATAGGCTAATGTAAACAGAAGTTATTAGCATTTTTGTAAATTTCATTATTAATGTTTAGTGAATGGCGTATTACTTCTGACCCATAGGTGGCACTGTTACCAAATTGATGTGGCTTGGTCAGAGTGTGGTGACAATAGCACATATAAAATTTGGTGTCAATATGTCAAAGCTTTGCAGAGATACAGACTCGGATGCAATTTGGCATCTTTCCAGTAAATTCGTTGATGCGCTAAACGAAAACGGTTTCGTGTATCGACACAAAATCCATAACTTTTTGTCAGCATGGTCTGAAGATGATCTGAGTCAAATTTGGTGAAAATCGGACTAACGGTCTAGGAGGAGTTCGAAAAAATAGGTTTTGTACATTAATCAAAATGGCGGACAGGAAGTTTGGCCAATATTGGCATTATGGGTATCAACGTTCTCGGCTTGACCCAAGGAATCTTTTGACATCAGGTTCATGACAATAGGCTAATGTACGCAAAAGTTATTAGCATTTTTCGAAATTTCGTTATAACTTTTGACCACAAGGTGGCGTTGGCCCCAAAATTTTTATGTACATTCAGGGCATGGTGCCGAACATTTTTGTAATTAATGTCGAAACGATACGCTAATCCGTTCTTAAGATACAGCATTTTAAAGCTAAATTCAAAATGGCCGACACCTAAAATGGCTGACATGGGAAAATTGGATATGGTTCGACTCGGTATGACACACCGAATCTAAAGAGACCAGTTTTGTGATTTTTGGACAAATCATTCAGACGTTATAAAGAAAAATAGCCATTTTTCGTATCTCCTGACCACTAGGGGGCACTGCACCGAAACACTGCAGGTAGGCTCAGGTCATGCTTGTTATAACACACACCAAGTTTGGTGTCAATATGACAAACTATTACGGAGATATAGCCTCACATTGATTTTTGCTAGCTTTTCGTAGAATTCTTTCGCGTGTTATTCGTGAACGGCTGGACGAATCGACTTGAATTCCATAACTTTTTGCCAGCATGGTCTGAAGATGATCTGGATCAATTTTTGTGACAATCGGTGCAACGGCCTAGGACGAGTTCGAAAAAGTAGGTTTTACGAACAATTGAGAATAGCGAAAAAACTAAACCTTACGATTTTTGAATTTTGGTGTCCATTCAACTCGGCATAAGCCAAGGAATCAGAGGAAAAAAGAATTTTTGTTGTGTGCCTTACAGTTCAAACGTTATTAGCATAAATCTTTTGAAAGTTTGGACAAGTGGTGGCGCTAGAGAGTTTGAGTTAGAGACTCCAAACTTGCTATGGTTAATGTTGGGACTGTCCTCTATCAGTGTGCAAAATTATACAACTTTCCCGCAAGCGGTTCTATGGGCTGCCATAGACTTGCGGCGGAAGAGGAAGAAGAAGAAGAAGAAGAAGAAGAAGAAGAAGAAGAAGAAGAAGAAGAAGCGGAATAATAATAACGCCAACGGATACAATAGGTGCCACCGCACCTCTGGTGCTTGGCCCCTAAAAAGAACAAAATGTGTGAAGTCAGTCCACAATGGTGTAGAGATTCACATTTAATACAAGATCAATGATCCACTAAAAACATAATACTGTCTTCATGCTCAATAATACAAAATAAATTACATTAATTAAAAATGTATCTGCTTTACACAACCATTTCAATCATTGACATAATAAATAGATATGCATTAATACATAATCTGAAATTACCTGTATTCATTTAATCATATGGCTTTGGTTCATTTTAAGAGGATGCAAATTTACCTGTGATGGTCTTGAGTCTGGGTAAGTGAAAGAGCTGAAGTTGAGTCTGATCTGGAGTTCAGAAAGCAGCAACAGTGTCTGATATGCCGATATTTATTAGGGTTGGTAAAGGAAGGTGTCAAGGTGCTTCTTGGAAATGCACCACAAACACATTTCTTGATGTTAGGCAAACCACAGTGTGTGCATTTAGTGGTGTTTTAAATATTCTAATTTTGGGAACTTTGAATTGCACCACAATTGAAGTGAAAATCAAAATTCATTGAGTGTTTTTACAATGTCAAGTGCAATATGAGTGATGTATTGCATTTAATAATAACAGATGGTTTAAAAGTGTTTGTTCCTGTAACATTAAATAAGACAAGCTCTTAGCACCATGTGGTTAACACTTGACGAGTGTGCTGAACTAGTCAGTCAGTCAAAGTGCATGAGTATGAAAATTGCTATAGCTGTTAGAAAGTCAGATATATTTAATTTAAAATGTTTGTTTTAAAGAATTCCAGATAAAGTTAAAACTAATCATTGTCAGATTTTTTTTTAGTTGATGTATGACTATAAATAGTTGCTGTTAAATTATTGCCATACAGTTATCTGTTTTTAAATGTACCTCAGAGCAACAAAGATTCAATTTGGCATTAAATGTGAACATGAGAAGAAACCTTAGCGTATGTCTTGTGGTGTGTGCTGTTTTGTCTGCTAGTTTCTTGAATCCCAGCATGATGATTATCTACAGTATAGTGTCACTATAATGGTGGATATGACTGCTAGTTTGAGGCCTGAATAATAGCAACTTATGACCTTTCACTGTTGTGCTGTTTAGTAAGACACATCCATGGGTCAGATCACTTTTATACTCCTTTTAAATCTATGCATCTTTCATTGTCAGGTAAGAGCTGCATCTCCTGTTTAAGTTTGAGGAGATGCAGGAGATTGTGAAGAACTTTACTGTGGTTCGTACTGATGCTCCGGGACAAGAGTAAGGCACAATCACTTATCCTGCCAGTATGTGTTGATATATGTGTGTTTGCTGAGGGTTTTGCATGGGTGTTTGAGAGAAAAAAAAACTGTGAAAATTTAATAGCATTTAACACCCATTTGACACTTGTGAGTGGTTTAATGCTATCACTGACTGTTTACCACATTCCCAGGTCATAGTGTGATTAAGGTCAACTGCAGTGAAGCATCAAGAAAGACGAGCATGCCAAGCAAACTGAGACTGATAGTTCATGGTAAGGGAACAACTATGGTTTTGAGATGTTTGTGTATTCTATGTGGGGTTTCCTTTTAAAAGTGTGCCATTTCTTCTACTTGTTTTTCAGAGAAGACATTTCTGTCACTAACAAAGTGGATGGTGAGAAAAGGTGGTGGCCACATTTTGGAGCAGCACCTGGGTTTTGCAGATGGCTGTGTATTCTCTGGCTGCATGTCTTTTTCTCCATTATGTTTCTGTTGCCTCTAGATTCTTTGTGAGGATACAACATAATGCACTGCAAAACGTCCTAAGACAGGAGAAATGGTGAAGATGCAGTGTTCCAGCAGTTTAAGACTATATTTTTAAGTGTTATACATGCATTGTTTTAAATAAAGTATTTGATATTTTGTGATTATTGTGTCTGTTTTAATTGAATGTCAGTAGTACCTATGTAGAGTAAAAATAAAATAAATTTAAATGAATTCAATATAAAATTATAAAATCTACTGAAATCTATATTAAAATGAATGAATTACAGTAGTATGCTGATGCATTTGACCTTTTTAATAGTATTTGGCTGTAAAACAGCTACAGTTTGCAACTGTAAATTAAATACGGTTTGCTACTGTAAATTCTAATTACAGTAACTTACTGGCAACAGTGTTGAAATGTCTAACAGTGTAGTTAAACCATGGTTACTCTAGTAAAACCATGGTTAATTTTCGTAAGGGGGTTGCATCCTGCTGGTGGATGACATCTCTCAGAACTTGTGTTTGCAACACAGACAGGAATAGGAGTGTTGCAAGACACTTTGGATATATGAGATGAAATGCATAGTAATAGGCCAGGTCTTTGTCAAATGTTAGAACTGGGGTTGTACCTACAACTAGAGGGCTACGTTGGGTTTGGGTGCAGGCGGTTTACCTTTGCTGCGGGCAGGAGTGGGCGGTCAGAAAGTTTCGCGGAAGACCCACAGGGAAAGGTGGAATTTGGTGTGTAATTGCTGGACCGGGAAACACCAAGACAACTGCAAATAACTAGCGGCTACGTAAGCCGACGGTGTTGTCACCTCAAGTCGGCAGCGTCTGGATAAAAAAGCTGTGCTTAAAGGGGTGATCAGATGCTAAGTTCACTTTTTCATGCTGTTTAAACATTAATGTGTGTTGGCAGTGTATGTACAAATCTACCCTATAATGATAAAAATCCATGCAGTGTTTTTTAATTAATCTGTAAAAATAATATCCCCTTTTTCAAATCGAGCCATTCTCAGATGCCTGTCGTTGTTGCGTCACACCCGCAGAGGCCGCTCCCACGATAGTTGATTGACATGAGCTATTTACCTTGAATCAGCCATCACAGTCCGCCCTCTTTGTTTCGATGCTGGAGCAGGGATGTAAGTTATACAAGAATATCTCCGATTGAGTGATTGAGGTGTTGTGTTGCTGGATGTAATAATGAATATAGTGGTCGTCATTTACTCCCGACATCTGAGTTACTGAAGATGCAGTAGATTACGTTTGTTTGTGAAGGGAATGCACTTCCCGATCTACATATATCCATCTATGTTCACACGAATCATTCATGACCCAGCTTCACTTACAGCACAAGTGAGTATAAGGGGTTTTTTATGAATCTTTGCGATCGCCTTTCCGTATAACGTGGTAGTTAGGAAGTTTAGCAGCTAAACGTGGCTACATGCGGCTAATGTAATCAATATCGTCCTTCCACAGAGAGAAGAGAGGGGCGGGTTGAGCAGAGCTCATTTGCATTTAAAGGAACAGCCCCTTAGAATAAGATGATTTTTGCTGAGCTCATTTTGACAAGGTAAAAAGGGTGTTGTTTTACAAAACCATTGAGAATTCTTAATCAAAGTATATTAGAGACTTTTTATTAAGACCCTAAAGAATCATATCAACTTGTGGAAAATGGGCATCTGATGACCCCTTTAAACACACCACACAGACTACAGCCGACTGCAAACGTGTGTTCTGCGCCTATGTGAAAAGATTTAGTTAGCTGTCTATATCAGCAGTTTTTAATAGTATATAATCGTCATTCAAAATGAGAAATCGAAACAAAGAAATGTGAGATAAATGCAGATATATGCAATGTAAACAAACCAGCGCTTGCTTACCATTTTGAATATCAGTTATACTGATCACTTTCTTCATTTTAAGCGCTTATTATGATAATATTTGCATAATGGAATGCTTCGGTAAGATCTTGTAACATTAGAGTAGTCTTCTGTTTGTGCCGCCTTCATTTACTTGTTCATTTAATTACTCGTTTTCATCACTTTCGCTTTAATTCTAACAAATGAACAAATAAACAAACAAAAAAAATAACAAATAAATCCCCAACCCGTTCTAACCAATCTGCATATAAATAACATGGCTTTACACTTTCCAATTGCGTGTAATACATACGCCAAAGTCCACTTTTTCAAGCATATGATACGGCAATCCTTCCCATGGAGCGTGTGCGTTCAAATTAGTTAGTAGAACAGTCGGCTGCTGCGTTAGCACAGCTGCTAACATTAGCTAACTTCATACATTACCTCAACTTCTAACTGTTGCAGTTTTGAAATAGATAAATAAATAAAACCATTTTAATCATGTTCACGTGGCTGATGACAGCTCTACAACCCTGCTAAAAAAACTGGAAGTTTAAGCTGGAAGTAGCTGGTTTTAGCTGGTCTCCCAGCCTGACCAAGCTGGTCAAGCTGGTCTCCAACCCTGGCTGGTTACAGATGGAAGTAGCTGGTTTTAGCTGGTCTCCCAGCCTGACCAAGCTGGTCAAGCTGGTCTCCCACCTTGGCTGGTTACAGATGGAAGTAGCTGGTTTTAGCTGGTCTCCCAGCTTGGCCAGGCTGGTTTTAGCTGGTTTAAGATGGAAGTAGCTGGAATTAGCTGGTTTTAGCTGGTCTCCCAGCTTGGCCAGGCTGGTTTTAGCTGGAAGTAGCTGGTTTTAGTTGGTTTCCCAGCCTGACCAAGCTGGTGTCCATTTGACCTAATTACAAATTAACCAGTTTGTTTCACTTACTGACAAGGTTCAATTCAAGGTAAGTTTAGTATCATAATCAGGCAGGCTAGATGATACATCTTAAATTATTCTAGTTGTTAATGATAGTATATCTGAGAAGAGTCTAAAATAAATTGTAGTATAATGTATAGCATAAAATCAAGCTAGCACTCAAAAAAAAATCAGCACAGAACTCAAATCAGATTAAATTATTGTCAGAAGAAATACATTCACCATAGTTGTACGACCAAATATAATCAGCTGTTTTATTTTTAACCAGTGTTTCGGTATTAGATAGACTTTTACACAAAATATAAATGAAACAAACACAGTCTTTATATAATAAATAACAATCACCTGCAGTTAAAAAACACTAGGAGAAAAAAAAACAATATCTTAAACAAGAAATGCTTAAAGCATAATCTGATCACGTTGATCATGTGGTGGTTTGACGCAAAAGTACAGCATACAGCATAAATGTTAAATCTACAGAGGCGGGATTTTCTTCAACGGTCGACATTCGGGAGCGACAATAAGTATGATTCACAACAGCGGTTAGTGATTTATTTCACTTTTAATTTTTCATGCTTGGTAACTGCAGTAGTGTATTAAGGCATCTACATTTGCGGTAACCGCAGATTAACAAATCCTCCGTCCGCGGGGCGCGAGGGAGACTTGTCCCGGGTTTAAGGAGCGCGGTTATGGGAGGATTTCACACATTCCCCGGCCTCATAGTGGCTATAGGCAGAAAATTTCTGGGTTCCAAATGGTAGTAATTACATGCTTCATTGACAACAGTTGTGATTCACGGGAACGTCGTGTTGTTCAGCACACTTTCTCGTGATGATTTTATGATGTAAATCAAATTTGCACAAGCAGTCATCTGTTAACAGGGGCGCTGAAATGAAACGCATAACGTTACTAAAGGCTTCCAACTCGCGGTCATCCCGCTCACGGAGGATGTAAACTGTCACTTAAACTCTGAACGGTGCTGTTAAAGCGGTTAACGTAAGCAGCGAGATGTGTGAGAACCTTTGATAATTTGACTTGCTAATTTGCTTATTGCTTGATTGTAATGCTTTTTTCTAACTTTGGTTTGAAGAATGAGTTAATCCAGCCCATCTTCCTGTCTGGCCTTTTCGCAGCATATACCCAGCTAACAATTTTTGGTTCCCAGAACGTTCTGGGAACGTTAGGTTTTGGTTCCCAGAACGTTCCCAAGAAAGTTCCCTATTGGTTAGCCAGGAAAGTTTTCTTAACGTAAATAGAACGTTCCCTGTAGGTTAGGGGAACATTCTGGGAACCTACAGGGAACATTCTATTTACGTTAAGAAAACTTTCCTGGCTAACCAATAGGGAACGTTTTATTTATGTTCTTAGAAGGTTCCCTGAAAGTTCTCTGAAGGTTCCCAGAACGTTCTCCTAACCTCTTCACTCCGATACCGCTGCCGTATGTCAGCACTCCCGCATCCCGTAGTAAGCTGCATGGAAGACGGACAGATGTGGACCTCAATAATCACTACTACAAACCATGTCTTGTTTTAAACCATTGTTTAATCCTTACAGATATTTAGAGCACATTTAGCCATCATAAGGGGCATTAAATGACATTAAATTATCTTTTAATATCCTAGATTTGTTTTATTCGTTAATATATAAGATTAGAAGTACCATAACCCAGATCTTGTTTATTAAAGCACCAAATAACACTGACTTCAACAAAATATTCGATTTTAAAAATGTGAATTTTATTTTTACAGACATTGAAAACGAATAACATTTATTTGACTTTACTTACAATAATATTACATTCGTTTCTTACCACTGAATTAACGACGATGTGCTTCTCTCTTTTGGTCAGTACACAAAAACTTCTCCGTTAACATCATGTTTGTCAGGGTCGGGTGAAAGAGGACTCAGATGCAGAGTGAGAAATAGTGAAGCTTTATTCTTTTCGCCTCAAAACATAAAGTAACACAAACAATAATAAACCGCCGTAGACTAGGCTAAGATTCCAGCGCTGGCCGGCAGCGACAAAACACAAAATGACTTAAACGACAGTAAACCGCTGCTAGGAGAAGCGGAGATTCCAAAGCTAGCCGGCAGCGAAAAAACACAAAGTAACATAAACAATATATAACTGCTTGTTAGGAGAAATAGAGATTCCAGAGCTGGCCGGCAGAAACAGCGGACCATCCAAGCAGCTGGAACTCCGCGCTAAGAATCCTGCAGCACAAGAGAACAGAGGGACAGACTGCAGCGTGAGAGTGGAACAAAACCCGAGAAGGACAAAACAATCTACTCACAGCGAGGAAAGGAAAAGTGGGGACATATAAAGTCGTGGGGAAATAAGCCACAGGTGGTAGAGAGTCAGCTCGTGATCTGCGCACTCCCGCCGCACCATCAGCGCTGATTGCCCAGACCACAAGCTGCCGAACAGCACAAACAGTGAGAGGAGCAGGGAAGGCACCCTGAACCGTGACAATGTTCTCTTCAATTAGACGTGTCAAATTTCCCTGAAATCACAATATATTTACTCTCGTATATATATATATATTAATTATAAGTAATTATTAATTAAAGAGATCAATCAACGAATGTTAGTCAGTCAGTAAAACGAAATGACCGTTAATTTTTAAATTACGTGAGTGCGCGGCTTTCTGTGGAAGGCAGGATTGAGCGCATGCTAGAGAAGCGTGTGCAGGTAAGAGGCATGCAGAAAAGAAATACACAAACAAACCCAGTGTTAATTATATGATTTTCTGACTACGCTTAACCATGGCTTAATTGGAATTATATTATAATTATAATGCGATTTGACCACTTTGATGTCTACACTTTATTAAACGCTTATTTCAGACATGAAATGCTGCAAAAAATAGTTTGTTTATGATGAAAAAGTATACATTTCAGCATTAGAATGATCAGAAAGATCTGCCAAGTTTTTATTAGTTTACACGGATATGACAACTAAAAATTACCTGCAGGGAACGTTCTGGGAAGGTTCTTTTTAGATTATAAAATTAAACCAAAATATAACCTGCAGGGAACGTTCTCTGTAGTTTATAAAAATAAAACCTAAAAATTACCTGCAGGGAACTTTCTGGGAAGGTTCTTTTTAGGTTATAAAATTAAACCAAAAAATAACCTGTAAGTTATTAAAAAGAGAACCTACAGGGAACGTTCCTAGAACGTTCTCATTTGGTTCCCAAAATAATAACCAAACGGGAACCATAGGGGAACGTTAGGGGAACGTTCTGTGTTTGCTGGGTATTCACTCCGGAGTAACTTTACCAGGAGGAGACAGACGGTGATTTGGAGTTCATTCAAAGGTAATAGTTGCATTCTAAGAATTTGAATACCTGAATTTTACATGTAGATATGTTAGAAGATGTTTCTCAACTCCAGAAGAGAGACGATTTTTAAGGGAGAATGATTCAGATATCGTAAAAGCTGAAACTAATGTGAATTACATATTGTCTGTTTCCTGACTGATTTGTAGATATTTAAGAGGAAAAGTGCCATCTAAAATAACAGGGCAAATGGTACAGAAGAAACCGGTTGAAGTGAACTCAAGTTGCCACTCTTCTTTGCAAAATGAAGGATTTTCAGCGGAATTTCTGAAATGTAAGACATACACACATACCAAGATCTCCTTTTTCCTTGTATTATATTCTTTTATTATCTACATTGCCGTTCAGTAGTTTGGGATTAGTAGGTTTTTTTTGTGTTTTTTATTAAATAAGTCTCTTCTGTTAATCAAAGCTGCATTTAATTGATAAAAAATACAGAAAATTAATGGAAAAATAATAGAAAAAGTAATGTTGTGAAATATTATTGCAGTTTAAAATATAGTTTTTTTTGTCTATTTTGATATACTTTAAAATGTAATTTATTTCTGAATTTTCAGCATCATTACTCTAGTCTTTTCATTACTCCAGTGTCACATGATCCTTTATAAGTCGTAAGTTGTAATATGCTGATTTATTATCAATTTTAGAATAGAAACAGTTGTGCTGCTTAATACATACATACATATATATATATATATATATATATATTATATATATATATATATATATATATATATAGATAGATAGATAGATAGATAGATAGATAGATATTTATTTATTTATTTTGGAACCTATGATACTTTTTTTCAGGCCACTTTCAGGGATAAAAAAAGTTTTTTTGTCGTTGTTGTTGTTTTTTTTTACTTTTATCCAACAAGTATGTGTTAAACTGAAAATGATAGTAAAGACGTCTATTGTTACATAAGATTTCTATTTTCTGTTTTCTATTTGTTGAGAGGTAATCTCATTTTTGTATTCATTCATGCATGCACTATATGTAACCATTTGGCCTGCCCATGACTACAATTTTCTGGTCAACTAGTGGTCATTTATTTTTAAGAGATTAGTTGACTAATTGCATATTTATAAACTATATAATTCATAATAATGAACCTTTAATTGCCTATAGCCCATCAGCGCTCAAGCGCACACAAAGCTTGCCACAGAACACTGGCAGAAGTAATGATTATGAATGTGTCAGGTAAAGAAAACAGCAAAGAAGACTGCATTAACATTATAATAATTAATTAATATGTGTTTTCTGTATTTTCGGCTGCAGTGATAAAGTCGATAACACTTGTCATCTCTACAGTGGATGTGCACGTTTGATTGAATGGATTACACAATCTGAAAATATTTGTTTTCCATTTTAACTGGCTTATTTAAAAGTAGACATTTTGCTTTCTATAGATACATTTTTCATGTCTGTGAAGCAAGCATGGAGTTTCTGTTTTTTTTTTTGACACCCTCAAGTTCATAGAGACCTAGGACCAGAATTACATCATAGACTTCACCACTTCCTGTGGATTTTTTTTTTTCTAGCATCTAATGAAATTTTGATAGACTAATGGTTAATTGATGATCAGAACTCAGGAGGCAGCCCTTGTAACCATAGTCAGTTTAGCCAAAAACAGCGAAAAATTGTTCATGCTAAGATATTCCTATTCATATTCATCCATGTATACTCATTTATGAATAAAATAGCTACATTAATTAAACACCTACAGAAATATCCAAATGGAAGTGTATATATATATATATATATATATATATATATATATATATATATATATATATATATATACACACACACACACACTTCCATTTGGATATAGCAATTTTATCTTTATTTTAGCAATAAAGGGAACAACTATCAGGGGCATGTTTCTAAATTATTGCAGGCTATGTGTAACCCACATTAAAATGTGGTTTCGATGACCATAGTTATAGTACACAATTATATTGATCTATAATATAATAATATGAAGATGATAAACATGATACTCTATAGTTAATACATAAATACACTGAATGTATATAATTCCTCAAGAGCCTATAGGGAATTTGAATGAAAACATGCCAGTTAGGAACATAGTGCTGCTTCCCCTTTAAGAGAACCGCTCGCGCACGTAAAACCGGAGAGCAAAGGCAGAGAGAGAGAAAGCGGAAAGATCAAAGATATTAATGAGTGAAATAATTCATTAACAAGTTGATTTTAAGAAACCAGCAGAGAAGACAGACAATACTTACCTGATCGCGAAACTGAAGGAAACATATTTGAATTAGAAAACAGCGGTTTTGGTGCGTTTGACACATTATATGTTAAACTTGGATCGGTTGTCAACAATGTTTCATAATAGCTACAAGGAAAAGCTAACGGTTAAACACTGTAAAGGATACATTGTTTAATGGTTTATTTGAACATTATATGGGTATTTATTGTGAACTGTGTGAACTGTTGAATGTTATTGTTTGAGTACAAAGTGACAGTTGAGTTAATTGAATAATGTAACATTGACGCTGCGGGTTGTAGTGTTTGTAAATCTTTATTGTTATCATTTCTATCGATACAATAACAAGATTCCTTTGTGACCTATTGTGTAGGTCAGGGTTTTTTTTAAGCACAAAAAACTCTTGTGTGACGAACAATGAGAGGACTCACGATACCGAGAGTTTAGATGGCGAGCCAACCCAGACCGGAGCTTTGATCTTCATTCGACGACGTTTCATCTGCAAAGAGACTGATTACATGCGCTGGATTGTCGGTAAACTCACTGGATCACGGATTGAGCAGGACAACAACCTTTCACCTATTTCTTCCATTTTTTTTTCCCGGGAACATTTTTTTTTTTTCTTCCAAAACTATTTTTTTTTCCTTCATTTTTGAATTGAACTGAACTGAACTACATCACACAACTGAATTGAATTTAAGTGTTATAGATATTTTTATTGTATTTTGTGTGTGTGTGTTATGACATAATATATGATTGTTTATTTTGTTTATTTTGAGTTTTTTTTTTTTTACTTGTTCTCTCACCTGTAAAAAACAAAGAAAAGTTAAATCAGACAAATTATCAGCTTTAATAGGACATCAAATACAAGTGGATTCACTGTATAAAAATAATTTACTTATTATTATTTATTAGTTTATTATTTATAACTATTTATAATTATAAAAAAAAAAAAAGAAAACTAATAGTAAAAGATTTCTCTTTTATAACATTTACAAGACTTTTCTTAAATAACTTGTCTGTATAATATTGATTGCCTTTTAGTAAAGTGCCGGCTTTTATACTAAAGATCTGGTCTCCAGTCTGATTTTATGTTTGTTCCCCCACTCCTTGAGAACCTAGATCTGGTCCAGTAGTAAAAGTGACACGTTTGAGTACGCGGGTGCTACATATGTCTGGACAAAAAGGAAAATGTGCAACAAAGACATGACACTATAGTTTGTTTTTTTAAGTAGTTTTACTTGTTGAAAATTAATAATCGAAATTATTTCTTTTTTAAGTCTGTTTCAGTAAGAGAGAGAGAGAAGAGGGAGAAAGAAGTGGGGCATTACATATCCCAAAAAATACAAGATATAATAAAAAAGAAAAGAAAAATGAGAATGCATAATATGTTTAGAATTCTGTTATTGTTCATCTTCACCATTAATTGTTAATATAGGTTTAGAGTTGTAATCATTCCAATTATTTTGTAAACATTTAGTAAATATTTGTTATTAAAGGGGCTGTAAGATCAAATAAAAAATTGTTTTAATGGTTCCTTGTGGTCCTGCAGATTATTAAAAGTAAACATATTACTTAATTGTTGCATTATTTGTCAGGAAAATTGGGTCAGACACTATGTAATCAATTAATCATCAAACAAACATTTTGACCAGCTAACACCAGCCTGACCAGCTAAGACCAGCCAGGCTGACCAGCTAAAACCAACTTGACCAGCTAAAAAAAAGTGGTCAAAACCCCTCTAAAACCAGCTTGATAAACCAGCTATGACCAGCCTGGGAGACCAGCTTGACCAGCTTAAGCTGGTTTAAGCTGTTTTTTTTCAGCAGGGTCAACAATCGCTTTATTGTTAAATAAAAGTTATGTGTGTGTACGTACATGCAAAGTTTTATTTATATTCAGTATACGTATGTCCCTTATTTTAACATGTCATGGAAAAGGTATAAACTAAGTTAGGTCAGAAATACGGGGGTAAGTTCAGTTACTGTCTGCATACTATATGGCTTTGTAATGTTTTGTCAGAATTAGATCATTTCGTACTAACATTGATCTTTTAAGGGCATATTTTTTTCAGTAAATGTCTGCGACGTGCCGAATCCAGCAATAGTTCCATCATTTTTATATTGGGCATTTTCACACTTTTTTTTTCCCTTAGGTATCTGCATTAGCTAAAACGCTATGCCCTGTCAGGCTCATACTACAGGATTTTCCCGACGTTTGTTAAAAAACCCTTTAGTGTGAGTCCGGCTTATTTAAAGTTAATTTCTCACGATGTATGAGGTCCTTTCACTCTTCCTTTATTTTAGTGAATGCTTGGGTTGCTTTACAAACTAGGAGACCAGTATAAAAATTAAATGTGCTTGCCTTCTGAAACTGACAATTATATTTTCAGGTACTGATTATGTGCTTTATTCAATGTTAAAAGTGTCTAATGTGAGTTTGAATATCATATTGCATAACATTTATAGCCATATTGAAAGCAACAAAAGATAATTTACCTCAGATCTTGAAAATCAATTTACAATTTCAAATAAAAACTGTATTAAAACTTCAAACTCAATACCAACCAACAAGTGTTTTCCATGACAAAAATGGTATCAGTCACTTTGTATGTAGTTATGTAATTAATGTTAAAATGTTTAATATTTATGAGTTAGATTATAATCTTAGCCATTTCATTTGCAGGACACCAAAATCCAGGACTGTACAGGAGAACAAAAAGAGCCAATGAGTTACTATAGAAAATTAACAAGGAGTGGGTGTGGTCCAATGAGTGTCTATGGCAACTAATGAGTGTAGCTATGGAGACAAGTAAGGCACACAGCAGACAGGGCAAAAACACACAAGGAACAACACTCACTTCTCCACATAATCTCTCATGGGGTCGTAGAGTCAAAAATTGGGCATGTCGCACAATGTTCTCACAGATGAGCAGATTTAATGATAGCCACAATCTGTTCATTTGCGGTGTTTCCATAGTGTTTTTACCTGAAGAAAATGTTGTCAGTAGATGCATAGGAACTACTAAATGATTAAATTTTGTCAAGTCCCTTTTACCTTTTCAGCAAAACATTCTGAACTGTCCTTTTCTTTTTTGTGTGTTTTCCTGAATGTTGGGACCTACTTAGAATATTGCTTGTCAGAGCAAAGTCAGAATTAATGTTTAATTCAGAAATGTTATATTTACAATTATTAATGGTGCAAGTAATTTTTGAAAAACGCTTTTGACCGCAGTGTCGGACCATGTCCCAAAACACACTTGAAGCCAATCAGCAGTAAGTTGCATATCTTTTAATGATAGAAATGCGAGCGCTCAATTTGAGTGCACAAGTTAGCAGATCGACTATAAATAGAGAGAAATCAAAGATAAGATACAGGAAATTATTGGGGGAAAAAAACATAAAAAAGATCAATCAGGCAAGAGGTGGGACCTGCGTAAATACTGGAACAGCTTCCCAGCGGTGGAGAGAACTCAAGGAGTGGAAACGGCTCGAATCGGACGCAGAGGTTGTGTTGTTTCTTTTTGATGGGTGAGTAATGTTGATTTTTGGATTGTTTCACACAACTTATCTGTGCTGGCATTTGTTTGAATATGCTTGTGTGTCATCTTCGTATGTTTCAGTGATCAGCATTATGCCATGGTTGTGCACGTACATGTGTGGTGGAGATATCAAAATAGGGGCGAGGTCCTGTTGGGCTATGGGCGTTTTTGTTTTCGTGCTTTCAAATATCAACATCATTTGGCAAAAATTGCTTAGTGCACCTTAAATGAACGTTTTTGAATTACCTCTACAGAAACATCTGCTTCAGAAATGTCGTTTTCATTTGTCAAGTCACTGCACTTGGTTACTGGATTCCTTTTTGGATTGCTCACTTCATATGGTGTAGATGTTAGAACCTTAACAACAAGATGTTAGTACCATTGGAGCACAGTTTGAAAACAAACTTTTGCTTAATGTGTTTACTGTTATATGTTTACCTTTTCAGCAACACCTTCTGGAACATTAGTGACATTACAGATGGTTGTTGCTGTCCTGTGGACCTTGTGGGCATTTCAAATGGTACTTTGTAAAAGTGTGATTTCGCAGTGCCTTTTTGATGTTCCTTTGATGTCTGCCTCAGCGAAAGAAACATTACTTGATGGCCTGTGGAATCTCAAGAGGATTGTTCCTCATAATGTAATCTTTGTACCAACCCTTCAAGGATCTGTACATAGCTTGAATGAAGTGTGTTGGTCTGAGGTGTTTTTTCTTGCACAGAATTGATGTTTTCACAATGCAAAACCATTGTTCAACATGACAGTTTGCGTGTCTTTTTTTGTGATGATCTTGAAGAGGTGACTCCATGTCACAGGCATATCTTTGGAGGTTTGTCCATATAATTGTCAAGAAGAAAAGTGATTACTTCTGGACAAAAATAAGGATTTTCGTCATGTTGTTGATTTTCATCTTCCACAATGGCTTTGACATCATAATACATGTTTCGTAAAAGTCTTGAATATGGTGAACCACCAACAATGGCAGATGACTTCCCACCTACCTCCAGCTGTTCAGACACACCTCTTCTGTCGTATCCTGAAGAATGACATTTTCATTGAAAATTAGGCCCTCCAAATTGCAAGACTGTCTTTCACAGTTTTGCTGAAATTCCTTCCAATATAATTTGCAAAATTGCAAGGGCATCATTGAGGCTAACTGTGTTGCAAAAACATAAATGGTGCAAATTTTCAGGCATTCATTAGCTGTCTTTTTTGGAAGGAGAAGCATCTTTTCCTTTGCCTAGCAAAGTAAGACAGTAGTACAGGATGGTTCTGTTTTGATCTGGAATTCTTGAAATGACACCCCCAGTTGTGTCCAAGTAAAGACTGACAAGAGATCTATCTCTGAGACTACTAACTAAAATATTTACACCTGTTTCCGTATACAGTTGAGCAACAGGTTGACCTGGAAGTGTTGTACATATCAGGTGCAAGATATGAGGCAGTATCAAATTGTTTGATGATGGACTGGGTGAGCTGAGTCTCGAGCAGAATATTGTCATGTGTTTGCAATGTTTTCCTGATTTCATGGGAAATGACTTTAAGAATGTTTTTACTGAGGCTGTAGCTGATGTGACCTGCCAGAAGTTCTTGGTCAGGTGTGTTTTGCAGCCTTGTGTAAAATTAGTTACTCACTTCCTGACTGAAAGTTTTGCCAATAGATCTCATTTTAATATTACTGGCATGTCTGAAATGTTGTTCATTTTTAGGATGCAAGATTTTACCAGCACAACATACAGTTATAGGAATAACTATTTGATGTTTGGATGGTTTTGCCTTTATGAAAAAGGAATACTTTACACAGCAGGTCCTGCACTTTCAGGTGCTGATTGCTGTAAAATGCTGATAAATGAAGTGGAGAGGACAGCAAGGATTTTCTTCCTGTACTGGTCATAAAGTAACGGGTCCATGACTTTCTCAGTTTGAGTATTTCAATGGTTAAGTTAGTTTCCACACCTTTGACGGAATGTGCACTGTAAATTTCTATTTTTCTGGCAATTTGTGGCTTTCAGTGATTGTGGCACTGTGGTGGTTTTTGTTAAAGGGATCATCCTCAGGACTGTCAGACATGTAAAATGTGTCAGACTCTACACACTCCCCTATTAAATCTTTTGTTGTGGACAGGTCTACCTATATAAATGCACTGTAAAAATATGGCAAGAATATTTTTAATTTATTGTCAAGTAAGTCTTAAAATAATAAAAGCTTGAGAAACATTTAACTTAACCTCATGCCAACTTGTCTGTTGGACATTTAAGTTTCAACCCATACAAATGCTCAGGTTTTCTCTCAGGACAGAACACAAAATGTTCGCTGATAAATGCATCCAGTTTTAGTGGGTTTGGCACAGACTACCCAACATTGGGTAGGTGTGTGTGGCGATTCATCATTTGAATTTACAGTTACGGAAGAACTACCCAGCACCTGGGGAAAATACAAAAAATAACCCAATAAAATGAACCAACAAGCTAAACTCAGCATTCGGGTTAAAATAACATAACCCGGTTGTAACCAATTCGACGACTGACAACCTTAACGCTACAGAGATGTTTACCTCGCAGCAGAAAACACACACATAATCTATCATATTTCGTCTTGTGTTTTTATGAATCATGATTTCTAAAAATAGTACAAATTTGTACACTTGCTCCTCGTGCTGTTGTGACATAATGCTTTATGATATATGGCTTTACAATAACGCCAGGAGTAACATAGGCCTTATATTCAAATAAAAACACCTTTATGAACTCATTTACCAAAGATAACTATAGAAACATATTAATTAAAATAAACATACTTGAAATATATCAGAAATATTATGCACAATCAGTTATACAATATGGATTAATAAGATTATGTAGCCGAAATAAAAAACATGTCTTA
>JAMKFB010000601.1:696593-725638 GCA_036247105.1 Cirrhinus mrigala | reverse complement strand
CCGTTTCAGATATCAGGACAAAATGGCTTCTACCAACAAGAAACCTGCTCTGCAAACAGGTCACAGCACCCCTAGTGTTTAGACACGATACCCTCCTTGAACAAGGTTATATAGCACAACATTTATTGTATTAGCCTAGCACAAACATAAAGTCTTACAATCCATTCACAATCATACTTACTACACTAGTATTGCAACAGCAAAAAAATATTTATCACATTTTACTACTTTGAATAAATTGACGTGAAAAATAAAGGCAGGAATTGTCATTTTTGACAAAAGTTAATTCCAATGTAAGACACACAGGATAGTTTCTTTTCTTTTTATTTTTTTTTTCTCAAACATGTCTACCTTGCTTTACTAATCCAAATTAGATTTTATAATTGGTTTACAACTGTAATTGGCTGTGTCTAAAATCTCATCCTATACCATCATACACTATGGTCTCACACACAACTACCCTCAAATAGTGGCACATTCAAACACATCCACTGTCACCTCACACTGACCACACATATTTACTATAACAGTAGCACTTATTGGCACTTTTAAAAAAAAAAAAATCATATTGCTAATCAGTGTATTAAAGATATTGTTAGCCATTTTGACCAAAAACAACCTGAAAATTACTTTAATTACTCATTGCAGTTCGACTAATGCTCCATAACATGCTTAGCACCTTATTTTGCCTCTGGTGTGCTTGGCCCCGCAATTGCTGCTTGCAGCTATATTTCAAATTAAAATGCTGTTTACATATTTTTTATGAGAAGCACACATGTAAGAGGCTGACAGTTAGCTGAACATATACTTAATGAGTGACACTTAAAATCTTTATTTGATTGTGGCAACATAATATTGTGCTCTACAATTTTTCTATGAATAAATCTGACAGAGACTCCTCCCCAGTACATATTTACATTATAATGTCATATCAGTGTATGTGAATAGCAATTAAAGAAACTACTCACCATTTCTCCAGCATAACAATTCCACGGTCCAGAACAAAACAGCAATTCCACTAGAGATGGGACCTTTGACACTGAGGGTCCAGCCTGTTTTACTCTGTTGAAGCAGACTGGTTCAAAAGACTGTCTAGGTTTGTATCAAATCTCCGTGATCATGTGACTGATGACATTTGAGGCTTCATACATCACCATGAAACAACCAAAGCGAGGTGACTAATGTAAATCTTTGGCGCAGCTTCATTCATCATAAGGAGATTTATAAAATTTAGGTCCAGTGCCTCATATGCTCATGACACTTGCTGTTTAGAAATAACAACTAACTAATGATGCGGCACCTTTGTGCTAAACATGGGGATGCAGATACTCTGCAGCCGAGCAGCTCAGCTGAAACCCACCGTGCTCATTCTTTTGGTTTTGTAATCATTCAATACAAACTATTCTTACTTACACCTTCAATATATAACGTTCTGTCCTTCATAATAATAAAATCAACTCATTTTACTTCAAGCTTGTAAATCTGTTTTTGTATTAAAGTACAATGAAATAAAATACAATACAATATGTTATGTAAACTTTTTTTTTTTTTTCTCATCAGTGTCCAGGAAGCAACATCTGGATGAGGCCTTACTAAACCTTATTATTATGGATGCACAGCCACTGTCTGTCGTGGAAAATGAAGGCTTTAGGGTTTTGTCCACCTCCTGGATCCCATGTACACATTCCCAGAAAGGAAGGCCCTGAAAAAAATGTTGGCAGAAAAATACAGGGTCACCAGGTGTTAACATGTTTTTTTCTCCCTACTCTGTTCATTTGTAAGAAGGTTTTTTCGGGTTAAAATAGCGCATACGGTGGTTCAAAGGCAGAGTTGTTGGGAAACTGTGTTGCTGATGTGAGAGATGAGACAATGTAGGGAATAAAGTGTGTTAACTGACGTGTTTATTTGATTTAACACCAAGGACCAGGCTGTGGCACAAGTTTCAAAGGCGTCCACAGTCTAAGATTAACAGCAGAAATGTGGACCTCAGTATGAGTGACCTGCCACTTCATTACAGAAGAGGTCCAGCTATCAACTATTCTGCATGGGACCTAAAACCCAGCATTGATGCAAACTAAACTGATACTCATCTGGCTAGCCAGCTAATCTGGCTTCATGGTACAGGCCTCAGGTCAGTATAATCACACCTATACTTGAAACATAACATGGTACTGAACTCCCTGGGATTTAGTGAATGCTCAATCGACACCGCTGTGTCATACAGTCAGGATGTAGTGTCTGTATGAGCAGTGTTTTTATGTGTTTTTTATGTGTTTGATGAGGTGAAACAGCTCAATGATGAAAGTCATCAGATGAAGTTAGATGTTGTTAGTCTGTCTGATCTGCACCTGCTGCCATAAAGTTTGTTTCACAACAAAAGCTCACTGCTCTACTAACACTATGTAGAGAGATATTTGTATGTACACTATGTACAGAGATACAGTCAGACTGATTTTCATCTCTGTACACCAAGAATGACTGCAGGACTGGTTTGAGGTGCTGTGCTTTGGTAAGAAAACACCCAACACAGATCATTTTCTGACATTAGAGACGATCAGCAGTTATTTGTGTCTGTCTGTTTTAGGTAACATAGTTAGGTAACAAGTCCACACCAAAATCCCTGCAGCCTTTTTCTAATAAAATGTTTTCAGCAATGTGTAAAGTCATTACTGCAGCTATGTAATTATCCATTCTTACTTTGTAGCCTGTCATTAAAATCATTAAAATTGCCCATGTTGACAGTGTGAAAGAACTAAAATAATAAATAAATACAAGAATAACTCCAGCAAACAGTCTTTCAGTCATTCCTGATGTTTGGAGATGAAGAATCACTTTGATATCACTGCACAAAATCTCATTATCTGAGAGTGGTGAATAAAGCAGACAAAATAAATGGATCAGACACACTTGTAAGGAAATCATTTAACACATAAAGAACAGTCTGTGTTATGATCAAAGAAATTTTAAAACATTAAAACAAAAATCAGTGGCTAACATGATGTGTGACTGCTAGCTTACAGTATAAAGATGTCAAAGATTGATTGGCAGTACTGCAGAGATTACATGATCTGAAACATGGCTAATATTGCCCACAGTAATTGTTTGGGGGAGGATTCGTTTAAAACTACAAACACAAATAAAAAGTGTTAAAAACTACAAACATGGAAGTCAACATGTTTTCTCACGGACACGCCCCCAGCTCGAAAACTCAGGGCTTAAAGAAAATTTTGTTTCCCACTCATTATGGCTTTGTGTCAGTATTATGGCATGATAGTATGCCCCAAAGCTTGTCTACTCTTCCGCTCTATGTAATTTTTTTTTTTCCACAAAAAGAATACATACTTTCAGGCAGTGGCATTTTCTAATCAGGCACTAAATAGACAGCAACACATGAAAGGTCCTTCAGTGGCTCTGAGCTCTCGAGCGCCCCGATGACGTCATTTGAGTTGAAACCGAAAGTTTACCGTTACTGAAAAGACAATGGCTGGTAAAAACGTTTATAAAGACTCGCATATTATGGTAAGTTCAGTTAGTCTTTACTTAAATCGTGTCATGTTATTATGTGATGTTGTTGTATGTCATTTTAAGAGTGCATTAAACACTACTATTGAACTAAACACATGGAAGTAATAATGTTGCCTTCACGTGCTGTCAGAAATATCCTTCTTCCCACTTCTGAAGTCATAATTACAAGTAGGTCACGTTCGAGTGCTTTGTTATCATAAATATGAAACCCAAGTTTATTGTAGCATATTTTAAATTCAAATATATGTCATTATCTCAGTGTAAAAGACTTAATAATATCCATCAAATTGTGTGTACATAACCTAAATACAACCATTAACAGGTTGGCTGTATTTAGCAAAATAAAAAGCCTACAGTTTGCTACAGAAACTGCACTTTAGCACACTAACTTACTGCCCAGTACATATTGCACACTGCCTACTATTTTTTTCAGAATAGTGTACTGGGAAAAGTTTGTGGAATTCGTAGTTTTCCCTCTTTTCCTTGCTTTCCATTGCTTTTAAATATACTGTAAAAGCCTGTGTGTATTTTACTTTCACTTTCGAATTAGCAGCAATTCGGCATCAATTGCTTGAATGGACAACAACAAAACAGTACAACGACAAACTTACTTATATTAAACATATAAGTTTTATTAGCAAAACAAATAAAAATACACCATGCTATAGGTCTACTATAAAGTAACAAATAACTATAAAGTAACAAATATAAATAATAAAAGTTTAAATATTAAAAAAATAAAAGAATAAAAAATAATCAGCAAACACTGTGAAACTAAATAAATAAGAAGCAGGAGCTTAAACATTTTGTTTCAAAACTAAACCTTCCTCCGTCGTCTTGTCTGCCTGATCTCATGGCTGTTACCAGCTTAACACTGGTAACACTGTCAACACAGACTATTGCAGCAAGCCTAGTGTGAAACAGTATACAGTATGTCACTGTTGTTTCAGAGTAGCATGCTACAGTGTTGTCACAGGACAAACATTGATAATTAATTTAGCACAGTTGTCCAGATTGTTACCTTACAAATAAATGTGCTAACGATTCTTTTTTTTATGTGCAAACCTGAGTGAAAACAATGTCTTTTCTTCTTTCCTCACCAATGGTCTTGATCTAACCTATAAAAATTAAGTTTGTTGGTGTAAAGTCATTTTGAGTCAATGAAATCATGTGTTTCCATTTAAAAGATTAGATTTTATTTTGCTCAGCAAAAAATGTACACTAAAAAAATGTTAACATAAAAATGCTTACTGTAACAATATAGCTTCTTGCAGGAACAGCTACTTTTTACTTCAATTATACATACACTACCGGTCAAAAGTTTTTGAACAGTACAATTGTTAATGTTTTTTAAAGAAGTCTCCTCTGCTTACCAAGCCTGCATTTATTTGAACCAAAATATAACAAAAACAGTGTAAAATGTAATTTATTGCTGTGATTTCAAAGCTGATTTTTTTGCATGATCCTTCAGAAATCATTCTAATATTCTGATTTGCTGCTCAAATATATATATATATATATATATATATATATATATATATATATATATATATATTATGTTGAAAACAATCTTTTCAGGATTCTTTGATGAATGGAAAGTTCAGAAGAACAGCATTCATCTGAAATATAAATATTTTGTAACATAAAAACTTAAAAAGTGTTTCTTGAACAGCAAATCAGTATATTAGAATGATTTCTGAAGGATCATGTGACACTGAAGACTGGCATAATGATGCTGAAAATTTAGCTTTGATCACAGGAGAAAATTAAATCTAAAATATATTCAAATAGAAATCAGTTTTTTAAAATATTTAAAAGTTTGTGTTACTGTTTTCCTGTACTCTGATTCAAATAAATGCAGGCTTGGTGAGCAGAAGAGATTTCTTTAAAAACATTACAAATTTTACCCTTCAGAAACTTTTGACTTACATTGTAGATAAATATAACTAATTGTGAGTTTTTTAAAAAAAATCACAAATAATTATCTTATGATTTATTGTAGATAATGTCCTATATTAGGTAAATAGGCTACATAATGCATTTTCAATTATACATAATACAGTGAAGACTGTGCAGTGTTATTTTACATTTGATTATTCAATTTCTGTACCTGAATACTGTTATTAGACCTATGTGAATGTTGTATTTATTTGTGGTATTATTTTAATAATTTGTTTGTTTGGTGTTATTACTCACTGTTCATTTCTTCAATAATGTCTCAGCTTTTTATAGGATTAGCTAGAAGTTTTTGCTGTGGTATTGAAATAGGTCGAAATAATGAAAACAACTATTATTTTTATTTATTCATTTATTGTGGCAGGACTAGAGAAATATTTGCCGGCACAGTTATTAGGTATTTATTTATTTATTTATTTTTTGCACAGACTTACTGATTTTAGAGTGACTGATTCTTTTCAAACAATGCTAGTAAAGTCATCTAGTAAAAATTCCTGCATTTTTTTATATCACAATATATATTGCAGAAAAACAAGACACATCTACTGCTTATATTGATAACATGTCATTTTTTTATTGTAAAAATGTTTTCCTCAAAGTGGCAGTAATTCTCCACTTAAGTATGGCACATCTTCCATGAATAAAAATGCGGATCTTTAACTCTTTTCACTCCATTGACGGAACTGGCCTTCTGTAATTTTACTGTTATACAGTACATTTACATTTAGTCATTTAGCAGATGCTTTTATCCAAACTGACTTACAAATGAGGACAATGGCAGCCCTCAAAATGTAGCAAGATTGTTGTTGTTACTTATATAATAAAAAGAAAACAGATAGAATAGAAAAAGAATAGAGCAACCTAGTGTAAATTATATAATAAATAAAAAGAATAGAAGTAGAATAGAGAGTGCTAGAATTAGAGGGTCAAATAAAGATAGAAGGTGCTACATCTTCTGAAAGAGTACTGAATATCCAAATCAAAATACAGCCAACACTGCAAAAAATGATTTGCTTCCTTAGTATTTTTGCCATATTTTCTAGTATACATTAAAAAAAATTCTTGAATCAGTATCCATTTACTAGACAAGTAAAATGACTTCAAATATTATGTCTTTTCAGAAAAAATTACCCAAATTGTGTTCATTTTACTTGTCCACTAAATGCATCCTGATTCAAGAATTCTTAGATATTTATACTAAAAAAAACAAGACAAAAATACTAAGGAGGGAAACTTTAGAAACACGCGATAGAAGCATTGCTTACACACATGAAAGCTAATGTGTAATGTAATGTAAAACATTCAACAGCATATATTCATATATATTTTTATTTACTTCATTTATGACTTACTGATGCATTTGATGTACATATCATTGACATTTACAGGGAATATTGCTGAAATGAATATGTTGAAAATCACTTGGGTTAAATGCACTACTAAATGCATAAATGTTAATGTAAGATTAATATGGTGTTGTCAGTGTTTCCATATACAGGGATGAAGTCAGTCTTTAAAATGAGGAAAAGTCTGAAAGCTTCATCTCCCGAACCCAGCTGTGTATCTCTGAGGAGCAATCAGTCCATAAATCCTCCTCCTACATTCAGTCATGAACCAGTGACCTCTGACCCCAGGTAAGACACCCACTTAAGAAAATTAAGTGATTTCTACAACATCACAGATCATCTGAACTATTATTGTGTTACAGTGTAAAGATGCATATGAATCATTGAAACTAGTGTGAGTAAAATCAGTGCACAGTGTCAATGTTTACGTATATAGCAGGAGAAATCTAATGAAAATTATAGGCGTAAGAGGAGACCAAAATAAGTTGAAATGTCAGGAAAGCAATTATACTGAAGATATACATGTAACAGTAGCTTGTCTTTAATGTGTTGCTGTTCCTTGTATGTTTTATTCACAAACATGTTTTTATGTTTGTATTTTATTAACAATTAGATATGATGAATCTGGAGCCCAGGATTCTCCTATACCAGTGGAAGATGAATTACAGAGAGTCAAAGACCAGCTCAAAACCAGCATGAAAAACAAGTATGAGAGATTATTTGAGGGAATGAAACTCCAGGAGAATGAAACCCTCCTGAACAGGATCTACACACAGCTCTACATCATAGAGGGAGAGAGTAAAGGAGTGAATGAAGAACATGAGGTTTTACAAATGGAGAAAACAGCCAGAACAAAACACTCAGAAGACACTCCAATCTACTGCAATAACATTTTTAAAGTCTCACCTGAACAAGAATGTGAGAAGAAAGACCAAATCAAGACTGTTCTTACTAAAGGCATCGCTGGAATCGGAAAAACTGTCTCTGTGCAGAAGTTCATTCTGGACTGGGCCGAGGCAAAAGCCAATCAGGATGTAGACTTCATGTTTGTGTTTCCATTTAGAGAGTTGAACTTGATCAGAGATCATCAGTATAGTCTTCATAGACTTCTGTTGGACTTTTATCCTGAAATTCAAGATCTGGACTCAAAGATTTATGAGCAGTGTAAAGTTGTGTTCATCTTTGATGGTCTGGATGAAAGCAGAATCACACTGATGTTTTCAGATGCTCAGAAAGTTTGTGATATGACTGAGACTTCTTCAGTGGGTGTGCTGATGTCAAACCTCATGAAAGGAGAGCTGCTTCCCTCTGCTCTCATCTGGATCACCTCCAGACCAGCAGCAGCCAATCAGATCCCCTCCAAATACATCAACCGTCTGACAGAAATTCAGGGATTTAATGAGCCCCAGAAGGAGGAATATTTCAGGAAGAAAATAAGTGACGAGCATCAAGCCAGCAGAATCATCTCACACATCAGTAGAGCAAGAAGCCTCCACATCATGTGCCACATTCCAGTCTTCTGCTGGATCTCATCCACTGTGCTTCAGGAGCTCCTGAAAGAAGATCTGAGTGAAGAAATCCCTCAAACTCTGACTGAAATGTACATCCACTTCCTGCTGATTCAGATCAACATGAGGAATCAAAAGTATGAAGAGAGAGATCCAGAGAAATTTCAGGAGTCCAACAGAGAAATGGTTGTGAAACTTGCTGAAGTGGCTTTCAAACAGCTGATGAAGGGCAATGTGATGTTCTATGAGGAGGACCTGATTGAGAGCAGCATAGATGTCACTGACGCCTCAGTGTATTCTGGGATTTGCACTGAGATCTTTAAGGAGGAATCTGTGATTTATCAGAGGAAAATCTACAGCTTCATTCATTTGAGCGTTCAGGAGTTTCTTGCTGCTTTCTATGTGTTTTACTGCTATTTAACGAAGAATATGGAGTCACTACAGTTTTTTCTGTATGAATTCAGATTTTACAGGTTTGCAGACTGTCTGTATGATTTACTAACATCAGCAGTAGTCAAAACTCTCAAGAGTGAGAATGGACAGCTGGATCTATTCCTGCGGTTCCTGCTGGGCATCTCACTGGAGTCCAATCAGAGACTTTTACAAGATCTACTGACACACACGGAGAACAGCCCACAGAGCATCAGGAGAACCACACAGTACATTAAAGAGAAGATCAAAGATCCAAATGGTTTTCATAATCTCTCAGCTGATCAATCCATCAATCTTTTCCTCTGTCTGCTGGAGGTGAAAGATCAGACTCTGTCTAAAGAGATTCAGAAATTTGTGAAATCAGACAAACACTCAGAGAAGAAACTCTCTCCTGCTCACTGTTCAACAATTGCCTACATGCTTCAGATGTCAGAGGAGCCACTGGATGAGCTGAACCCTATAAAATACAACACATCTTATGAGGGTAGAAAAAGACTGATACCAGCTGTGATCAACTGCACAAAAGCTCTGTGAGTGTTAATTATTAACAAATGAAGAATCATAATGGATGTAGCATTTTTTACCCTACAGCCCAAGACTGTTTGCCCACTGAAGCTAAGCAGGGTTGAGTCAGGTCAGTAAATGGATGGGAGACCTCCTGAGAAAAACTAGGTTGCTGCTGTAAGAGGTATTACAGCACCGTCCTTTGGATGAGATGTTAAAAATCCCTTGGCACTTTTTATAAAGAGTAAGAGTTGAAACTCCAGTGTCCTGGCTAACATCTAATCAAGGCCCTTCTCAATCATGGCCTCTTAATAATTCTCATTCACTGAATTGGTTCTATCACTTTCTCCTCTCCACCTATAGCTGGCGTGTGGTGAGTGCACTGGCACTGTTGTCCTGTGGCTGCCATTGCATCATCCAAGTGGATGCTGCACACTGGTGGTGGCAGAGAAGAGACCTCTTGATTTGATTATATGTGATGCTTTAGGTGTACAGTAGTACATAGTAAAGTGTAACATAAATGGCTCGCTCATTCATTCATTCATTCATTCATTCTATAAAATGAATTAAGTTTTAAGCTTTTCAAGTTCAGCTTTATTGTCATTCAGCTACATGTGTTGACATACAGTGGAAATGTTGACAAATGATACAAAATTAAACAAATATAAGCATACAACAATAGAAGAAAGAAACAATTATGAACCTTTTGAGCTAACCTATTGAGAGCAGTAATCTAATTATACATATACTATAAATATTTGACTTTATATAATCTTAGACAAACTATTCAAGTACTTTTACATAAATACTAGGGACATACTGATACCACAATTTTTCAAAACAAGGTTGACACTGATACTTTTATTTTTAGTACTTGCCAATACAGAGTACTGATACCTGTATTTTCATGCCAGAGATCAACATATTTCCTGAAACATACAGTGCCCTCCATTAATATTGGCACCCTTGGTAAATATGAGCAAAGGTGGCTGTAAGAATAAATCTGCATTGTTTATCCTTTTAATCTTTAATTCCAAAAATTCACAATATTCTAATCTATCATTTAAGTAAAACCATGGAAAGCAGGGGGAAAATCTCTTTATGAAATAAATGTTTTTCTGTAGTTCATGTTGGCCACAATTATTGGCACCCAATTATGCACCCAATTGCAATGTCCTTTATTCAAGATAACTGCTCTGTGATTTCTTCTTTAATGCCTGAAAAGTTTGGAGAACACCTGACAAGAGATCAGAGACCATTCCTTCATACAGAAACTCTTCAGATCCTTTAGTTTCCCAGCTCCATGCTGGTGCTTCTTCACTTCAGTTCACCTCATGCATTTTCTATAGGGTTCAGGTCAGGCAACTGCTCAGTGACACATTTTTGTGTTGATTTTGATGTTTGATTTGGATCACTGTCCTGATGGAAGATCCAACCACAGCTCATTATAGAACTTCTAACAGATGCAGTCAGGTTTACATTTTTTATCTGTTGGTATTTGCTGGAATCCATGATGCCATGTATCTGAAAAAGATGTCCAGGACCTCTAGCAGGAAAATAAGCCCACAACATTAAAGATCCAGCAGTATATTTAACCGTGGGCATGGGGTACTTTTTGTACCAAACCTATCTTGAGTGTTTGCTGCCAGAAAGCTCTTTTTTTTGTTTGTTTCATCTGACCACAGAAGCCATTCCCATGTGAAATTCAAGTTGTGTCTGACAACTGAATATGCTGGAGTTTGTTTTTGGATGAGCAAGGAGGATTTTTCTTAAAACCCTCCTGAACAACATGTGGTGATATAGGGGCTGTTTGAAATGTTTTTTTTTTTTTAGTCTTTTGGCCCCAAGACTCAACTAATCTCTGCAATTCTCCTACTGTGATCCTTGGAGAGTCTTTGGACACTTAAACTCTCCTCCTCACCATGCATTAGGATGATATAGACACACATCCTTTTCCAGGCAGATTTAGCTGATTGGAATTCTTAATTATTGTCCTAATGATGGAAATTGGGATTTTCAATGCTTTAGCTCTTTTCTTACAGCCACTTTCTATTTTGTGAAGCTCAACAATCTTGTTCTGCACATCAGAACTATATTATTTGGTTTTATTCCTTGTGATGGATGATTAAGGAAATTTGGCCTTTGTGCTCCTCATATTTATAATCCTGTGAAACAGGAAGTCATTGCTGGACAATATCATACTCCTAGTCATTCTAGTGTGCTAAATAAATGCAAATATGAATGGGAATATATTTCAGAGATATTTAACTCATTATAATTTCTAAGGGTGCCAATAATTGTGCCCAACATGCATATGAGAAAAACATTTATTTCATAACGTAAGTTTCCCCCCACTTTTAATTGTTTTACTTCAATGAAAGGTTAGCATTTTGTGAATTTTTTGAATGTAAGATCATAAAGATAAACAAAGCAGATTTATTTTCATAGCCGTCTTTGCTCATATTTACCAAGGGTGCCAACATTAGTGGAGGGCACTGTAAGTCACATTTTTTATCATCTGAAATGTGCTGCGACTTATATTCCAAAGCTACTCATATAATGCAATTAACTCTTTCCCTGCCAGCATGTTTGATTAAAAGTTACCAGCCACTGGCAGCATTTTTGATCATTTTCATTTAAATTTCATGGCCCCCAGAATATTTTGTTGCATGAATATCTGAACATGCAATACAACAAAAAGATCAGAACTTATACTTTTAAACAAAAATATATGTATATTCTAGCTTTACAATTTTTTGGATCAACACTTGAATGTAGGTAGGTTTCATTAAAAAAACAGAAATCAGATTTTTTATCAAATACTACATCTGGATCATATTCAGTGCTATTATCAAAGAAAAGATGCAGTAGATTGCTTCCATTACCAATCCCAAATAATAATAATGGAATAATAAAGATATTTATCAGGTTCAGGTTCCTGAGGACATACAACTGTCAACCTATTTTACGTCTTTATTGTTATTTCATTGTTATTTTAATTTTATGTTATTATTTCATCTCTTTTAGACTTGCTGGCTGTAATCTCACTGGCCAGTGTTGCGAGAGTTTGTCATCAGCTCTACAATCCTCAAATTGTGTCCTAAGAGAGATGGATCTGAGTAACAATGACCTACAGGATTCAGGAGTGAAGCTGCTCTCGGGTGGACTGAAGAATCCAAACTGTCAGCTGAAGATATTGAGGTTTGAATTTCACTTTTAAGTTTCATTGATTTTATTTTATTTTATTGAAATAAAAGAAAAAAAATGTGAAGCTGGAGCTGAACAGAAGCTGATACAGCCTCACATTCATTTCTCTCTACTTTACAGCAATACACTGCTCTGCTGTATTCTCCTCCCATCATATAACTCCAAACACAGAAACAAATGCCAAAAGATAACTGATCACATAAGACCTTACACAACCTCTGATATATCATCTACTTCGCAACAGCACTTTTATTCGTATAGTTTTTATTTTTTTAAAGCCTTCTATACACTAGCCATCCTATAAGATCACTGCAGATCATACTGTAACATGGATCTAATAAACTTGGGTACGACATGCATGTAGACTGCATGATGATGACGTCTATTGACTCATAGTCTACGGCTACGATGCATGTTACTATAGAAGAATAAAAGATCATCAGCATGCCAGTGGTAAACAAAATGAGCATGATGAATCAAACATGGCAATTGTAGTTTTTATGTGTGCTGAAAAAAGTGTAAATGGTGAAAGAGAAAGGAATAAGAGTTTGAGATAATCAGTTTTATGTTTTAGAGGCATGTTGCGTTGATTTAACCCTCTGGGGTCTGAGGGTGTTTTGGCACCCTGGAGAAGTTTTGACATGCCCTGACATTTGTGCTTTTTTCAGTATCTAAAAAACATATTAATGGCTAAAGTTTGATTACATTGTAATCAGCACAAACTGGGCTACAGTAATATGCAAGCAACATTAATGTACATGTTTGTGTTTTTGAGAAAACAACGTTTATGCATGGTTAGTGAAAAACAAAAATTTTTAAGTCACCGAAATAAGGCCATGAAACACATTCAGAACATTAGTTCACAAGACTTTTGAGAACTGGATGTGGTAGTCTAGAGTTTTTTTTTACAAGATGAAAATCATCTCATTCACGCATTTACAGAAAACAATATATTGATTTAAATTTTCTAAGACATGTTTTGTGATTGAAAGGGAATATGCAAGGGAGTGACAACGGCCATGAATATTTAGTGATTCACACCTGAGAGACAAAAGGCCCTCCTCTAATGGCCCATCAATGAGACTGTGACTGTCAGGTAGAAACAATGAGAGATTCAAAGAATGGAGTTTTAGACTATTTGTATTTTATTTACAACACAGTATCATCAAAACATACATAATGAAGGTCAAAAGCACATTACTGACTACATTGATGTTACATGTACAGAGATGTGAACAGACTTTGTGTCATTCCTGAAAACTGTTTTCTGGATTCTGTTCAACAAGTGAAACAAGTAAATTATACTTGATACTTCATCTGATTGCTGCTTCTTTCCATGGATTCAAGAAACAATACTCATCATTAGTAGTCCAGGTGGCAGTCTTCATGTGGCATTCATGTAGCATTCATCTGTGGTGCACTTGTGGTAAACTTCTGTGAGCATGTTAATATCTGGAGCATCTGTAATGTATACATATAGTATGATTTTGTAGTCATAGACTAACACATGCTTTATACTATCATAAAATATTGACACTTTATATCTGAGAATTTAATTATTATTGTTTAACACGTTAAACACCTGCTCACAAACAGAGTATTAAAAATAAACTAATATTACTTTTATATCCTATTGTTATACAATAACTAAATATGATTTTATAGTCATAAACACAAGCATGCTTTGTATGTATTAAACAATACAAAACCATTTTATGTCTGGGAAACTAATTTACTATTGTTAAGCACGTCATAAACATCTATTCGTGAACAGAGTATATGACAGTAGTTTGGTCTAAACAATCTTGGACTCTATAATTCAGTGTTACAGTGTAAACACTATTACTTTTATATTGCGTCATTTTTATTTTATAGAACATTAAAAACAGCCTGGCGTCGTCAAACATTTCGATGCAATGAAATGAAACATACTTCATGATGTTTCACTTGATTACACGTAGTCAGGAATTATAGTTTGGAAAAAAATCTAACTACTATAATGTGTACAAGTTATATCACAGTAACACAACAACTAACGTAAGTAGGCTAATAAATGAAAGACTTACTCTTTCAGTGGATCTCGCTGTGCGTCGCATCGCGCTCTTCCTCTGAGGGAAATATAAATCTTTTTCCTCGCAGCACGTCTTCTTCCAGTAACAAGAAGCAAGTAGCCGAGATAAACAGTGAAGTGAAGTCTCCTGCTTTGTTGACGTTGATGTGGGCGGTTCGCCGCTTGCACCTCCTCGTGGCTGATTATAATAACAAACCGAAAGTAGCTTGTGGGCGTGATCAAATTAAAAATAATTAGGTCTGACGAGAAATACTGAACAATTGGTTGGTTTCATACAGATGACTTTAACACATGATATTTGTTTTCGATAAGACTTACTACATTTAAAGCAGACATATCAGGCTTTCTATAGATATCTCTCTCATGTCTCTGTGTGGAGTATTCGCTGAGTTTTAGTTCATTTTAATGACACATTTCTTAATGACGATCACAGAAAACAACGCAGCAGACTGCATACCCTGTTTGTTTGCTTTATTTCACAAAACCACAGAGTGTTGTTGTTACTATGAGTGTACACAAATAAAAGTGAATTCCTTACAGATTCCATTGATGTATTGCCCTTATCTGTACGATCAAAAATGATGGAGTAATTGAAGTTCTTTTTGGCGTTATCAGAAAAACGTCCACAAACCGCGCTGGCACGTTTTTCGACCCTAGGGGGTTAATGATGCGTTTTTATTGGCTGGTCAGTAGACATGGGGCGTAGGAGTATACACACTGTGCAATGATCATGCTGAATTTCTGACACTTTTCTGACAAGATATCGTAGGCTATCTTTGGTCGCAAGACTGTGATAAAAGGCCTTTTTTGTTATCTTAATATGTTCCTTTTTCACTTATAATACTGGTAAAGTTTTTTTGTCATATATTTGCAAAAAAGAGGATTCTTTTTGGGCTGTTGCTCCTCAGGCTAGTCATTAAAGGCCATTGTTATCCATAGGAGCAATGGCCAGTTGGCTAAAGCACCTTAAAATTTCCCCTTGAAGAATCTGACCGAAGGCATGATTTTCCCTTACTTAAGGGAATGTTGCACTGTCCGACAGAGTTTAGCTCCAAGCCTCATCAAACACACCTGAACAAGCGGTTCTCGATTCCTGTCATTGCGACCCACCACTCTGCACATTTTGTATGAATCTATTATCATCTCCCCTATCTGACACACCCATTTCAGGTCCTGGAGTTTCTTCTAATGAGCTTATGAGTAGAATCAGGTGTGTTTAATTAGGAAGACACACAAAATGTGCAGTGTTGAGGGGCGCATAGGACCAGGGTTGAGAAACACTGATGTAGTACAAAGAAATGTTTAACCATTTACTGCATTTTAAATAATGACAGTATTTATTATATTCATTTTTATCTTGGGGAACAGTGAAAATGCCATTTCACGTCAACAACCTATATTTTTGCATTTAATTTAAAATTGTAAAGACAGTAAAACTTACTGTACAGCAGGGGTATCCAAACTTGTTCCTGGAGGGCCACTGTCCTACAGAGTTTATCTCCAATCCTAATTAAACACACCTGAACCAGTTACTCAGGGTCTTCAGACTGACTAGAAACTTCCAGACAAGTGTGTTCGAGCTAGTTGGAGCTACAATTTGTTGGATGTTGGCCCTACAGGGGCAGGATTGGACACCCCTGCTGTACAGTATAATGGAAAACAATGAGACACCTGGATTTTATATATCACAAAACTGATAATTATTTAAATAGTTAATTTCTGTCCAGATGTCTTTGTGCTCATTTTAATCAATGTTTTAATTACTCTTGTTTTATTATAGAGTGTCTATCTGTAATCTCACTGATCAGTCCTGTGAGAGTTTGTCATCAGCTCTTCAGTCCTCAAACTGTGTCATGAGAGAGCTGGATCTGAGTAACAATGACCTGCAGGATTCAGGAGTGAAGCTGCTATCAGATGGACTGAAGAATACAAACTGTCAGTTGCAGATATTAAGGTTTGTAAGCACATATAAAAGATCATTTACAGTCAATTTGTCACAACGTTGATGTGTGTGTGTGTAGATGATCTGACTGTTGATCTGTGTTTTTTCTCTCTTTCAGTCTTGCTGGCTGTAATCTCACTGCTCAGTGCTGTGAGAGTTTGTCATCAGTTCTTCAATCCTCAAAGTGCGTTTTGAGAGAGCTGGATCTGAGTAACAATGACCTGCAGGATTCAGGAGTGAAGCTGCTCTCTGATGGACTGAAGAATACAAACTGTCAGCAGCAGATACTGAGGTGTGATTTTTCACATTCAGCTTTATTAATTTTGTTTAAATGAAAGGAAACAAAGCAATTTCAAATCAAGTTTATTTGTATAGTGTTTTTCACAAACCAAATGCAAAGGCTGTTGTGAGCCTCAGCAGTGCTTGCAGGGGGCCGTCTCCAGTGACGAATGGACAGAATTTGCTGCTTCAGTGGTGCAGGGGTAGAACCTGACTCATGCCGAAGCAGGCCCCTGCCTGCTTACTGTGGAGAATTGCAATGAAAATTCACTGCAAAATTTTTTTTGCAGTGACACTTTCTGATTCTGACTATGTGTCTGTAGATGATCTAACTGTGTGTTTGTTGATGATCTAACTGTGTCTGTAGGTTGTCTGGCTGTATGGTGACAGAGGAAGGCTGTGGTTATTTGTCTTCAGCTTTGAATTTAAACCCCTCACACCTGAGAGAGCTGGATCTGAGTTACAATCACCCAGGAGATTCAGGAGTCCAGCAGCTCAACCACAAACTGAAGAATCCAAACTATAAACTGCAGATACTCAAGTATGATTGTCAGTGTGAAACATTGTTCGGTGTGTAAATTATGCAGATCTACATTGAAGTGTGTTTATGTGTTTATAGTGTGGATCATGGAGGAGAGATGATGATGACAGCAGGACTACGAAAATGTAGGTCAACACACACACACACACACACATTCATTTTTATTTTAGGCAAGTCTTGATGATTTGAGAAGGCAAAATTGATCAAACAGACTATGATCAGTCTTCCGCTGGCTGCTTGGTTGTTACTTTAAAAACCAAAAACTTACATTTAACAAAAAAATACTGTTATATATGTTTTTCTATATGAACAATAAAAATGAAACAAAATATAATCACGTTGCCATTACATAAAAACTGAACCATTTTAATAGCTGAAACAGTAGTATAAGCTATTTTTGGAAAAGAGGGCAAAAAAGACCGACTCGGGCCGAGAATTCTGATAAGCTGTGGAAGGGCCACGATGTTCAAGCAGTTCAGCATGTATCACGCTGAAACTGTCTTAACGTGCACATTTGCTAAAATGAATTCTGCCTTGCTGTCTCTGAACAGTTAAATTTGTTTTTAAACCACAATGCTTAAATGCCACAATGCTTGCCCACTGTGTTTGCACAATTTCCAGTCCATCATCAGCTTTACTAAAATAGCCTAGCCTAGGGGCTAACTCAGCTTTTTTTTACTTATCAAAGATTGTTCTATTGCATAGGTGTAACGCCACGCCAGCAGAGGGAGCCCTCACCCACTGACTGACTGTTGCTGCTCCCTCTGCTGCTTCGTTGGTAACTTCCTGTTTGGTGGAGGAAGGAGGCCATTTACAAACACCCCCTCGCGAAGTATTGTTTTGCTGTTGCGGACTCTACCAAGCGTTTTTCCCTGTTTTCATTGCCCTGTTTTTTTGATTATCACGGTTTGGTTTCTTGTCATTGTTCTCCTTTGTTTTGCCACAGTTTTGCCTTGCTCATTGCCATAGTTTTGCCTCGTTTCATAGCCTTGTTCATTTGTTACTTTGGACTGCTCTCTCTGGTATTTTGACCCATTGCCCGTTCTATTGGATTTACGTTCTCGCCTTGCCCTGGATATTACTGTTTGTTTGGTTATCGACCCTGCCTGTCTTGACTACGATCTGTTAATAAAAGCTCGCAATTGGATCTTACACGCTTCCTACGAGTCCTGCTCATTACAGTAGGCTATTTACAGATAATGCCAGAACGGAGTGAAGAGAGGTGAATGCGGACATTAGGTACAGCAGTCACCTGATGAATTCATGCATGGTCCTAGTAAAATACAGAATAAATGCATTTGATTGGTAAACCAAATTCAAACGTGACATTTTAATCTGTAATGGTAGTATAGAATTTAGGGAAAAGCTCCTAATAGCGCTAATATGTAGGAGGCGTGGTTAGGCTTTGGCGATCGGCGCTACCATGGCCTGTCAATCTGCTCCACAGGCAATCACGGGCCCCCGCCTTGCTTGGACCCCGGGGCTTCAGCCCCAACTAGCCCAATGGTTAACATGGCGCTGCCCACAAGGTTAAAAATTTCGGGTATTATTATCCTTCTGGGGACATTTTGTACCTGAACCACACACAAGTTTATCTAAATGGGGTTATTGCTTAGACTTTTACTGTTTTTGTTAGGAATGCTATAATCTATCCCTAACCCACAGCCTTACCCTAACAAAAAACTTTGTGCATTTTTACAAATTAGCCCTCTGAGGTCTGAAGGGCTTTGAGGCCCTGGAGAAGTTTTGACATGCACTGACATTTGTGCTTTTTCAGTATTTTAAAAACATATTAATACCTAAAGTCTTAATACAGTCTGATTATTATTATTTTTTATTATTTAAATGACTGAAATAGAGTCTTTGCTACAAAATGATGTGAAAGTCATCCTGCTCACTCAAAGCAATATATTGATTTAACTTTTGTAAGACATGAGGTGCACGAGGCAGTGATAATGAATATTTAGAAAAAGAAAAAACAAGACAGACCACACTGGTGCAGTCTTTAATACCAGAGGGTTAAAAAAAAGCTTTACTTTTTTAAAACTTTTTATTTATCTGTTTATTTATATAGCACATTTCATACACAATGGTAATTCAGAGTGCTTTACATATAAGAGAAATTAAATGATTTTAAAATTGATTTAAAAAAATGAATTAAAAGAGTTAAGAATAAAAAAGTATTAAACACAAAATGCAGTGCAATCAGTTCAGACGTAGCACAGTGCTCATTCATTTAATCCACAGCTAAACAGATGTGTTTTGATTCTGGATTTAAATATGGCCACTGATTTAGCACATTTGGTCTCTTTTGAGAGCTGGTTCCAACTGCTGGTGGCATAATAGCTAAAAGCGAATTCCCCTTGTTTTGAGTGAACCCTTGATATTTCTAACTGATTTGATCCGAATGATCTGAGAGGTCTGTTAGACTTATGTTCAGTGAGCATATATGCAATGTATTTAGGTCCTAAGCCATTAAGTGATTTATAAATGAGTAATAGTGCTTTAAAATGAATTCTAAATGTGACTGGAAGCCAGTGTAAGGACCTGAGGACTGAGGTCTAATGGTTGTCTTAGGAAGGCCAGTGAGGAGACCATTACAGTAATCCACCCTGCTGGTGATAAAGGCATTGTAGACATAATATTGTAGACATACCGATGTGTTAGGCTTTGCTCAATATGGTGTGGAGGAGCTTAAGTTTTTTGGAAGTTTGGAAAAGTTCCAGAAAGATGTGAGTAAAGTAGTTTCTTTTGTAGTATTGAATTCTGCATTACCTGTGTGAATATTAAAATCCCCTGCAGTAGCAAAACGGTCAAACTCTAAGGAAATCATTGATAACACTTCTGTGAACTCTTCAACAAAGGCTGGAGAATATTTTGGAGGCCTGTAAATAATGATAAATAGAATGCATGTGGCTCTCACAAGTAGTTAAACAAGTACACAAACACTTTGGCTAGCGACTGTTGTTTTGTTGTTATAGGTGTTTCTCTCTTTTTGTCCACAGATGCCTGTGATCTCACACTGGATCCAAACACAGCACACACTCATCTCATGCTGTCTGATGAGAACAGGAAGATGATTCATGTGTTTGAGCATCAGCTGTATCCTGATCACCCGGAGAGATTTAATAAGGAGCTTCAGGTTATGTGCAGAGAGAGTCTGAATGGACGTTGTTACTGGGAGGCTGAATGGGATGGACATGCTGAAATATCAGTGACGTACAAAGGGATCAACAGGAAAGGAGTGAGCGACTGTGTGTTTGGATACAATGACAAGTCCTGGAGTCTGTACTACGAAAGTGACAGATTTTTGGTCCGTCACAATAAAAACTTCACTCACATACCTGCTGTCCCTTTATCCTCTAAGAGAGCAGGAGTGTATGTGGATGTGATGGCTGGCACTCTGTCTTTCTACAGTGTCTCTGACACACACACACTCACACACTTACATACATTCAACACCACATTCACTGAACCCCTCTATGCTGGATTTAGGGTTGATTATGAATCTCCAGTGAACTCTTCAGTGTCTCTTTGTCAGATTAAACACAGACACATATACAATTGTAAATCCTCTTTCTAATGTCCACATAGCTTTTATATTTATATTTTAAACTGATCACCAAATTTAATAAACTACATTTGTTCTTCATTTAAAGCTTCATTTTCCCTCTTATTCCTATGTTTTTTTGTTTGTTTGTTTGTTTTTTACACAATACCTGTTATTTTATATAGAGATAGTGGGTGGATTTTCATGCGCCAGGTGTGAACATCTTGATGTACTAGATTTGCATTGGATTTTAATGTATATATTTCTTCCATGACAACTCTTGGAAGATTTTAGCATGGAATAGATATGATAATGATAATGTATTTGATCTTGGCAGAATAGATCTGCTACGCTGCTGTTGTTGGTTATTGCTGTAGATTATTGCTGCTGCTGCAAGCAAGTACAGAAACCTGCTACTGCCAAAGGATATGACGATACAGTGCTGTGAGTATTTAAAGGGGTCATCGGATGCCCATTTTCCACAAGTTGATATGATTTTTTAGGGTCTTAATGAAAAGTCTCTAATATACTTTGATTAAAAATTCTCAGTGGTTTTGTAAAACAACACCCTTTTTACCTTGTCAAAATGAGCTCAGCAAAAATCATCTCATTCTAAGGGGCTGTTCCTTTAAATGCAAATGAGCTCTGCTCACCCCACCCCTCTCTTCTCTCTGTGGAAAGACGATCTTGTTTACTGTAGCCGTATTTAACCGCTAAACTTCCTAACTACCACGTTTTAAGAAAAGGCGATCGCAAAGATTCATAAAAAGACGCTTATACACACTTCTGCTGTAAGTGAAGCTGGATCATGAGTGATTCGCGTGAATATAGACGGATATATGTAGATCGGGAGGCGCATTCCATTCACAAACAAATGTAATCTACTGCATCTTCAGCGGCTCAGATGTCGGGAGTAAATTACGACCACTATGTTCATCATTACATCCAGCAACACAACACCTCAATCGCTCATTCGGAGATAATCTTATCTAACTTACATCCCTGCTCTGGCATCAAAACAAGGAACGTTACTGGACTGTGACAGCTGGTCTAAGGTAAGAGCTCATGTCAATCAACTATCGTGGGAGCGGCCTCTGTTGGTGTGACGCCACAACGACAGGCATCTGAGAATGGCTCGATTTGAAAAAGGGGATATTATTTTTACAGATGAATTAAAAACCACTGCATGGATTTTTATCATTATAGGGTAGATTTGTACATAGACTGCCAACACACATTAATGTTCAAACAGCATGAAAAAGTGAACTTAGCATCCGATGACCCCTTTAAGACAAACTGCTGCTGCACAAATATACAAAATAACTCCCCAACAAAGCTGGAAAGAGATAATGAAACAGCTAAAATATGCATGCTGTTATAAGCATGAAAGCATATGCAATACAATAAAATGCTTGTAATCATCCCTATAAAGGCAAAATAGAGAGACAACCCCCCCCCCCCCCAAAGAATAAGCAGATCTACTGCCAAGACATATGTACTGCTGCTGCTCCAAAGATCCATGAGACCATGTGTGTGCTATCTACTGTATGTGAGCCTAGGCCAGCTTTGCCGAATGGCTTAACGCAAGTGGACTATTGCTGTGTGTACATGATTGTTTGACCAGATAGCTTAAACTAGTGACCTAAATGAATGTGTTTCTGGGCTAGTGAAGCAAAGATAAATTAAACTAGTTGCTTAGCAATGTGAACCTGGGTGCTGTACCCTTTTATTTTTTATAAAAGTCATTTATTTAACGAATAACCTAAATAACTATGCATGACTGAGGCAATAGCTCAAACTTACCTAGGTACAAATGCACACTATGTGTGTCATTAACAAACAGGAAACGCGCCGTAGGCTGATAGATGAAGTAACCCCCAGCAACCACCTGGCTCAGGCTCGGGTGGCCTGAGCAAATAGTTTTAAATTAGTCTTTTAAGAGTTTTTTTTTTGGAATGGAACTACTTACCTTTAAACTTTGGTGGTCCAGGAAGTTTCAATGATTAAACATGGATGATACGTGAACTCTTCAAATCCCTGCAAGAACAGCTCAGGCCCTGCAGCAAGCTGGTCCTGCAGCTAGACCCACCCAACGGTCCAGTTCTCGCAGGAAGGTGGCACCACCAACCCGTCCACAGGCCACAAAGAACCCCTATCAGGCTTCAAAGCATTCCTGAGACGGGTAGCCCAGGGAAGGAGGATCGTTTGACCTGTCCAGGCCCACACTCAACGAGGGGACGAACGCTGGATTCGGCTCTATCTCGGCTGTCTGCCATCCTGCAGATGGCCACCACATGGCCAATAAAATAGCAATTTCCTTCTTCTCTGGAGATTATTCACAGCTTTTCCAACCCTCCATGCGACGGCCGGATGCTGTTTTCTGTAATCAGAACATGCGGTCGCACACCTCTTGTGTTCCCCCATGTTCTGAAACTGCGAGTTTGCTCAGACAATCCCCCCGATCCGGTTCTCACCACACAAACTCGCCAGGCAAAACAGCCAGTGGTCTTCAGGGCTTCCTATCTCCAGCCACAGGCCATTTTTCCAGCCACAGTTCCCCCACTCCAGGTACGTCGAGTGTAACTCCTTTGAGACCCCTAGCGGAGAATTTTTAAGATTGGCTGAACCTCCCCAATCCTTCCCACTGGCTCCTCAGGACCATTCGACGCGGCTATGCGATTCACTTTGCGAGACGTCCGTCCAGGTACCGCGGTGTTCTCTCTACCTCAGTTCGGTGCGAGAACGCTGTGGTTCTTTGTGGAAGGATGCGATAGAGACTGTCCCCTTAGCCGAAATGAAGAAAGGGTTTTACAGCCCCTACTTCATTGTACCCAAGAAGGGTGGTGGGCTCAGGCCAATCTTAGATCTGAGAATTTTGAATCGGGCCCTGCTCAAGCTCCCCTTTAAAATGTTAACCCTCAAACACATTCTCACGTGTGTCAGGGCTCAAGATTGGTTTGTGGCAATAGACCTGAAGGATGCGTACTTTCATGTCTCGATCCTTCCAAGACACAGGCCATTTCTACAGTTTGCTTTCGAAGGACGGGCTTATCAGTACAAGGTTCTTCCCTTCAGCCTCTCCCTGTCGGCCCGTGTCTTTACAAAGGTAGCGGAGGCTGCCCTTGCCCCCCTCAGGGAAGTGGGTATTTGCATTCTCACTTATCTCGACGACTGGCTAATCCTAGCTCACTCACACAGGGACGTGGTTCTCAACCACGTGGCTCGCTTGGGACTTCAGGTCTACTGGGAAAAGAGCAAACTCTCCCCAGCGCAGAGTATCTTTTTTCTTAGTGTGGAACTGGACTCGGTCAGTATGTCTGCATGACTCTCCCGAGAGCGCGCACAGTCGGTGCTGAGGTGTGTGGAAACACTCAGACGCGGGTCAACGGTTCCCCTGAAACAATTTTAGAGGCTCCTGGGGCACATGGTAGCTGCAGTCACGCCGCTGGGTCTGATGCACATGAGATTGCTACAGCACTGGCTTCATACCCAAGTCCCGAGATGGACATGGCGCCGAGGCACGTACTGTGTGACCATCACAACATCGTGTAGCTTGGCAAGACATTCTGTTCCTGCGGTCAGGGGTGCCCTTGGAACAAGTGTCCAGACGCATCATTGTTATTACAGATGCTTCCAAGACAGCCTGGGGCGCCGTGTGCAACGGGGGTCTGGACAGGCCCCTCACTGCTTTGGCACATCAACTGCCTAGAGTTGTTGACAGTGCTTTTGGCTCTGAGGAGGTTCCGACCTTTGATTCGGGGCAAGCACTCTGTTCAGACAACACAGCGACTGTGGTTTACATCAACCACCAGGGCGGTGTACGCTCCCTTCACATGTCACAGCTAGCCCACCATCTCTTACTTTGGAGCAAGCACAGACTCAGGTCTCTGCGTGCCACTCACATTCCCGGCGAATCCAATCCAATCCAAAGGTTTTGCTCAAAGGTGAGTGGAGGCTTCACCCCCAGTCGGTCCAGCTGATTTGGGATTGGTTTGGCTAGGCACAAGTAGATCTCTTTGCCTCACTGGAATCCTCCCACTGCCAGTTGTGGTACGGTCTAACCGAGGCTCCCCTCAGTATAGATTCACTGGCACACAGCTGGCTGAGTGACCTGCTCAAGTATGTGTTTCCCCCAGTGAGCCTCATTGCACAAACCCTGTGCAAAGTCAGGGAGGACAAAGAACAGATTCTCCTGATGGCCCCGTTCTGGCCCAACTGAACCTGGTTTTCAGACCTGGTGCTCCTAGCATCAGCTCCTCCCTGGTGCATTCCTCTGAGGAAGCACTTTTCTCTCTCAGGGGAAGGGCACAGTCTGGCACCTGCGCCCAGATCTTTGGAACCTTTTTGTAACCGAGAGGTTCTCGATGACTGAATGCCTATGCAGGCTGCGGCTACTGCACAAAGAAAACTAAACTGCTGTAAGCTCCGTTAATTAGGCATACAAGTAGCTATGCAAAGTCTGTTTTACTCTCATACAGTATTGACACCAACGTGAGCTGTTAATGCTATTTGCAATGTTGTAGTATGATTACTGTGCAAACTGCTGCAGTTACAATATTTAATCAGAATCTGCTAAGCATGATCTATTGCTGCTGCACGAAATCTGATGTAAACCCTGTTGAATAAGCAAAAGTAATAAAATGCCTACTGCACTTAAAAGAGTTAATTTACCATCCATGAGTTTTCACTAAAGCGCTTTCTGCTGCCACTGCTACAGTATATTAGCAATAACAATTGGACTTGCTATGCATGCTGCTGCTAAAATTATTATTTCTAACCTTGCATATTAATTTGCTATGTATGGCATGCTGTAAAATTAGCAGACATTGCAATCCGAATAGCTATGCATACTGCTACTACAGTTGCATAAAGGACTTTTGCTATAGCCCCTTTATTAACCCTTTCACACATGAGTTTAAAATATTCCAGCTGAGCCCCCAGGGCGAGTTTCTTTAGGCGACCATTATTTTAGAATGTATCGCCTTATTGTTTCCATGGCGACGCGTCGTGTTTGTCACGTGACACAATGCAGCCACAATAGCGTTGTATGACACATGTATCGCTTTTACATCGTTTTTCCTTTTTTTATTACTATTATTCACAAATGTGCTCACTGTGTTATGAAATATCTGATATTCCAATTTTGAAATATGTGCAAGTAAATGTATTTGGAGGTTTAAACACTTTTATAATGACCGCGTTAGTTGATCTATACTGGGCGCCGCCATGTTAGTTTGCGCTGAATCCAAGCTGTGGGATTTACAAGACGCAAATTCATCCTCTCCTCCTGAAAAACATTAAAGTAAGTCTCTGGTGAGCTGGGTGAAGAGTAGAGTAAACTTTATAGTTACCTACACAATGTGTATATGATATCAATAAAACATGTCGTCAGATTACATTTGTAAGGATCATGTAGCGATTTTAGCTCAAATGGAAATGTGTATAAATAATTACAATTAATTATGATTAATTACAATTATTTATATCAGCTGCCAGTCATAACTGTAGCAGAATTAATTTTCCATCAACTAATCTGTTCGCCCAGCGAACATTCAGTTTAATTTATATCAACTCTAAGAAATGGTATTTTCTTGGCCACAGAAAATAACTTTCTTAAAGTACTATTGCATTAGAGCATGTAGCTCGAATCGGAATCGTAAAGGGACATTAATTTGCAAGGCAGAATCAGAATCAACACTCGTGATTTGTGCACAAGAGTTTTATTAATGAAGGACTAACACATAACTAATCTAAACAAACAAACACAAAGTCACTCATACATGGGGGAAGGGTCAGTGAGAAGCAGTTAGAGAGAGACAAGGAAATGAAGCTATGAAAAGAGTCAGCCACCTGAGTGAAACCATCAGCGCTGTCTACAGCTTATACTAAACCTCTGTTTGTTTAGTTAAATGTACGATACTTGCATTGCCTTGGTTGTTGAACAAGTGTCCAAATGCAGTCTCGGGTGAAAGTCTTGATGCTTGGAGCAGTGGTGGTTTTGGAATCGTGATCACATTCTTCCGGGACTGAAGAGTGATGAACTCCAAAGATGTTCTGACTCGATGGTGACTGGGAGTTTCTTCCCATGTGAAAAGTGAAGAAGAAACAAGAGCTGAGACGGACCCAGCTGAAGTCCTGTGATCTTTGGGGAATGGAAAGACAAGGCCGCAAGGCCTGGCGGGTGTTTAGGGAAGTCCTGAAGAGTTCTAGCTCATCTTCTTAGGTTCTAAAAGAACGTCTGGCTGACTGAGGCGAGTCATGAAGATGAATTCTAGGGTTGAGTGAAAATGTCTGTCTCTTTGTGGTCGAGAGCCACAGCTCTGAATGTTGGGGCCTGTCGGGCCCGCTGGGCACGCCCTGTGCCGGCTCAGGCTCTACAATGGGTACCTGTACACGGGCAGCAATCGGAAGATGTTGCAGACGAGTGAAGAGAGTGAAGAGAAGAGAGAGGCGATCAATCGTTTGATGCCTTTAAGCTCTCTGGAGGCTGTGCCTCCAGGAGGTCCACGAACCAATGGTAACTTTCACCTTTGGAGGGAAAGTTTACGACTCTTTGTCCGTGAGCACGGTATTTTGCATATGTAATTCGATTGGGTGCTGATGCAAAAACTACTAAGGTTTCTTAAAACACTAATATGTTGCATAGGTATCAACATCTAATTTACACCATCTTTTAGATCATCAAAATATGAATTCAAAGAGACCAAACATGGCATAGGTGGGTTATATGATTAGTCATCTATCATAACACATGCATAAAACAGTAGAAAGACAAATACAAATACAACAGACAGAAATTAAAATACAATGCAGTAAAACTGTACACAATGACCTGGGATATGTGTGATAGGCTCTTTCCTATTCATTCACAGACAAACCTTTCGTTGACCTTCCTATTTCTATAGGCATTGTGTCTTTCCTATGGCAAATGTAGCATGGGCAAATGTGCATTCCTCTGGGCAATAAAACCTCTTATCAGATAGTTGTCCTGGCAACTGAGCCCTTTTGTTGTGTTAGTTGCTTTGGGGGGTTGTCTCCAGAGCTCCAGCATAGAGCTGGCTTGTTGGATTTAAAGGCTATTTGTTAAATGTAACAATTAATGTATGTCTGAATGGTCCAGATGCTACAATCATTATTGCCACTTCCACAGACATCGGCGTGTATTTTGCAAACTATAAGTGCATCGTTTTACTAGGACTTATGTGTATTTAAATGTCTGGAACCTAAAATAAGCATTTTATGGTTGAAAACACTGAATAGTTGCGATAATATCTGGTCTGGTTTAGCGCCAGCCAAAGCGCCAAAGCAGATTTGAATTCAGCAGTTGATCACGTGATGTGCTGAACGTTCGAATCACACCGGTGTGATCGTACGCTTCAGGGACCAGCCAAGACTGATCACACCGGTGTGATCGTACATGTGAAAGGGTTAAATAAACAAATTCAATCAAATAATACTTATTTCACTTTGGAGAGTTCACAAATCTGCTGTAAGCCTTGTTAAATAAGCAAAGTAATAAAATGCCTATTCACCTGAGAGTTTGTTTACCATCCATCCCTGGTGAAAAAAGTTTACTTACCATCCATGCGTAATCGTTAAAATATAATCCAAGTACTTTTAACTACTGTTGCTATATTAGCAAAATAATAATTAGTTCGCTAAGCATGCTGTTGCTAATATTTATTTATTATTTATTTATTTAATTATTTCTAACATTGCATCTGACTAGCTATGCATACTGCTGCCACAGCTGTACAGAATTGCTATAGCCCCTTTGTAAATAAACAAAATGCAAATAATTCCTATTAACTTGAAGAGTTCACGTATCATCCATGTTTAGTCATTGAAACTTCAACTACGCTGCTAATAAAAACATTTAATTGCTATGCATAGTAGTATAATTGCTGTAAGCCCAGCTGAATAACCAGATAATTTAATCTAAGTTTAATCTAAATGCCCTACTATTACGGCTGCATTTGTGAGGCTGTGTGTGTAGGAAGGAGCCGAGGATTAACCAATAACAACTTAACAAGAAACGGAACAGGGAAGACCATATAAGGGCACAAAAGGGCGAAACCAACAAAACAGTCCACAGGGGTGTGACATTACTCCCCCCTCCCAGAAGGTGCGTCTCGCGCCATAACATATATACCAGGGAGAGGAGTGCCCTGGAGGCTCGTGCAG
>JAMKFB010000601.1:629658-696093 GCA_036247105.1 Cirrhinus mrigala | reverse complement strand
ATTTATCAGGTTCAGGTTCTGAGGACATACAACGTCAACCTATTTTACGTCTTTATTGTTATTTCATTGTTATTTTAAATTTTATGTTATTATTTCATCTCTTTTAGACTTGCTGGCTGTAATCTCACTGGCCAGTGTTGCGAGAGTTTGTCATCAGCTTACAATCCTCAAATTGTGTCTAAGAGAGATGGATCTGAGTAACAATGACCTACAGGATTCAGGAGTGAAGCTGCTCTCGGGTGGACTGAAGAATCTAAACTGTCAGCTGAAGATATTGAGGTTTTGAATTTACACTTTTAAGTTTCATTGATTTTATTTTATTTTATTGAAATATAAAAGAAAAAAAATGTGAAGCTGGAGCTGAAACAGAAGCTGATACAGCCTCACATTCATTTCTCTCTACTTTACAACAATACACTGCTCTGCTGTATTCTCCTCCCATCATATAACTCCAAACACAGAAACAAATGCCAAAAGATAACTGATCACATAAGACCTACACAACCTCTGATATATCATCTACTTCGCAACAGCACTTTTATTCGTATAGTTTTTATTTTTTTTAAAGCCTTCTATACACTAGCCATCCTATAAGATCACTGCAGATCATACTGTAACATGGATCTAATAAACTTGGGTACGACATGCATGTAGACTGCATGATGATGACGTCTATTGACTCATAGTCTATACGGCTACGATGCATGTTACTATAGAAGAATAAAAGATCATCAGCATGCCAGTGGTAAACAAAATGAGCATGATGAATCAAACATGGCAATTGTAGTTTTTTATGTGTGCTGAAAAAAGTGTAAATGGTGAAAGAGAAAGGAATAAGAGTTTGAGATAATCAGTTTTATGTTTTAGAGGCATGTTGCGTTGATTTAACCCTCTGGGGTCTGAGGGTGTTTTGGCACCCTGGAGAAGTTTTGGACATGCCCTGACATTTGTGCTTTTTTCAGTATCTAAAAAACATATTAATGGCTAAAGTTTGATTACATTGTAATCAGCACAAACTGGGCTACAGTAATATGCAAGCAACATTAATGTACATGTTTGTGTTTTTGAGAAAACACGTTTATGCATGGTTAGTGAAAAACAAAAATTTTTAAGTCACCGAAATAAGGCCATGAAACACATTCAGAACATTAGTTCACAAGACTTTTGAAAACTGGATGTGGTAGTCTAGAGTTTTTTTTTTTACAAGATGAAAATCATCTCATTCACGGCATTTACAGAAAACAATATATTGATTTAAATTTTCTAAGACATGTTTTGTGATTGAAAGGGAATATGCAAGGGAGTGACAACGGCCATGAATATTTAGTGATTCACACCCTGAGAGACAAAAGGCCCTCCTCTAATGGCCCATCAATGAGACTGTGACTGTCAGGTAGAAACAATGAGAGATTCAAAGAATGGAGTTTTAGACGATTTGTATTTTATTTACAACACAGTATCATCAAAACATACATAATGAAGGTCAAAAGCACATTACTGACTACATGATGTTACATGTACAGAGATGTGAACAGACTTTGTGTCATTCCTGAAAACTGTTTTCTGGATTCTGTTCAACAAGTGAAACAAGTAAATTATACTTGATACTTCATCTGATTGCTGCTTCTTTCCATGGATTCAAGAAACAATACTCATCATTAGTAGTCCAGGTGGCAGTCTTCATGTGGCATTCACGTAGCATTCATCTGTGGTGCACTTGTGGTTAAACTTCTGTGAGCATGTTAATTATCTGGAGCATCTGTAATGTAATACATATAGTATGATTTTGTAGTCATAGACTAACACATGCTTTATACTATCATTAAAATATTGACACTTTATATCTGAGAAAACTAATTATTATTGTTTAACACGTTAAACACCTGCTCACAAACAGAGTATTAAAAATAAACTAATATTACTTTTATTATCCTATTGTTATACAATAACTAAATATGATTTTATAGTCATAAACACAAGCATGCTTTGTATGTATTAAACAATACAAAACCATTTTATGTCTGGGAAACTAATTTACTATTGTTAAGCACGTCATAAACATCTATTCGTGAACAGAGTATATGACAGTAGTTTGGTCTAAACAATCTTGGACTCTATAATTCAGTGTTACAGTGTAAACACTATTACTTTTATATTGCGTCATTTTTATTTTATAGAACATTAAAAACAGCCTGGCGTCGTCAAACATTTCGATGCAATGAAATGAAACATACTTCATGATGTTTCACTTGATTACACGTAGTCAGGAATTATAGTTTTGGAAAAAAATCTAACTACTATAATGTGTACAAGTTATATCACAGTAACACAACAACTAACGTAAGTAGGCTAATAAATGAAAGACTTACTCTTTCAGTGGATTTCGCTGTGTGTCGCATCGCGCTCTTCCTCTGAGGGAAATATAAATCTTTTTCCTCGCAGCACGTCTTCTTCCAGTAACAAGAAGCAAGTAGCCGAGATAAACAGTGAAGTGAAGTCTCCTGCTTTGTTGACGTTGATGTGGGCGGTTCGCCGCTTGCACCTCCTCGTGGCTGATTATAATAACAAACCGAAAGTAGCTTGTGGGCGTGATCAAATTAAAAATAATTAGGTCCTGACGAGAAATACTGAACAATTGGTTGGTTTCATACAGATGACTTTAACACATGATATTTGTTTTCGATAAGACTTACTACATTTAAAGCAGACATATCAGGCTTTCTATAGATATCTCTCTCATGTCTCTGTGTGGAGTATTCGCTGAGTTTTAGTTCATTTTAATGACACATTTCTTAATGACGATCACCAGAAAACAACGCAGCAGACTGCATACCCTGTTTGTTTGCTTTATTTCACAAAACCACAGAGTGTTGTTGTTACTATGAGTGTACACAAATAAAAGTGAATTCCTTACAGATTCCATTGATGTATTGCCCTTATCTGTACGATCAAAAATGATGGGAGTAATTGAAGTTCTTTTTGGCGTTATCAGAAAAAACGTCCACAAACCGCGCTGGCACGTTTTTCGACCCTAGGGGGTTAATGATGCGTTTTTATTGGCTGGTCAGTAGACATGGGGCGTAGGAGTATACACACTGTGCAATGATCATGCTGAATTTCTGACACTTTTCTGACAAGATATCGTAGGCTATCTTTGGTCGCAAGACTGTGATAAAAGGCCTTTTTTGTTATCTTAATATGTTCCCTTTTCACTTATAATACTGGTAAAGTTTTTTTGTCATATATTTGCAAAAAAGAGGATTCTTTTTGGGCTGTTGCTCCTCAGGCTAGTCATTAAAGGCCATTGTTATCCATAGGAGCAATGGCCAGTTGGCTAAAGCACCTTAAAATTTCCCCTTGAAGAATCTGACCGAAGGCATGATTTTCCCTTACTTAAGGGAATGTTGCACTGTCCGACAGAGTTTAGCTCCAAGCCTAATCAAACACACCTGAACAAGCGGTTCTCGATTCCTGTCATTGCGACCCACCACTCTGCACATTTTGTATGAATCTATTATCATCTCCCCTATCTGACACACCCATTTCAGGTCCTGGAGTTTCTTCTAATGAGCTTATGAGTAGAATCAGGTGTGTTTAATTAGGAAGACACACAAAATGTGCAGTGTTGAGGGGCGCATAGGACCAGGGTTGAAAAACACTGATGTAGTACAAAGAAATGTTTAACCATTTACTGCATTTTAAATAATGACAGTATTTATTATATTCATTTTTATCTTGGGGAACAGTGAAAATGCCATTTCACGTCAACAACCTATATTTTTGCATTTAATTTAAAATTGTAAAGACAGTAAAACTTACTGTACAGCAGGGGTATCCAAACTTGTTCCTGGAGGGCCACTGTCCTACAGAGTTTATCTCCAATCCTAATTAAACACACCTGAACCAGTTACTCAGGGTCTTTAGACTGACTAGAAACTTCCAGACAAGTGTGTTCGAGCTAGTTGGAGCTACAATTTGTTGGATGTTGGCCCTACAGGGGCAGGATTGGACACCCCTGCTGTACAGTATAATGGAAAACAATGAGACACCTGGATTTTATATATCACAAAACTGATAATTATTTAAATAGTTAATTTCTGTCCAGATGTCTTTGTGCTCATTTTAATCAATGTTTTAATTACTCTTGTTTTATTATAGAGTGTCTATCTGTAATCTCACTGATCAGTCCTGTGAGAGTTTGTCATCAGCTCTTCAGTCCTCAAACTGTCTCATGAGAGAGCTGGATCTGAGTAACAATGACCTGCAGGATTCAGGAGTGAAGCTGCTATCAGATGGACTGAAGAATACAAACTGTCAGTTGCAGATATTAAGGTATGTAAGCACATATAAAAGATCATTTACAGTCAATTTGTCACAACGTTGATGTGTGTGTGTAGATGATCTGACTGTTGATCTGTGTTTTTTCTCTCTTTCAGTCTTGCTGGCTGTAATCTCACTGCTCAGTGCTGTGAGAGTTTGTCATCAGTTCTTCAATCCTCAAAGTGCGTTTTGAGAGAGCTGGATCTGAGTAACAATGACCTGCAGGATTCAGGAGTGAAGCTGCTCTCTGATGGACTGAAGAATACAAAACTGTCAGCAGCAGATACTGAGGTGTGATTTTTTCACATTCAGCTTTATTAATTTTGTTTAAATGAAAGGAAACAAAGCAATTTCAAATCAAGTTTATTTGTATAGTGTTTTTCACAAACCAAATGCAAAGGCTGTTGTAAGCCTCAGCAGTGCTTGCAGGGGGCCGTCTCCAGTGACGAATGGACAGAATTTGCTACTTCAGTGGTGCAGGGGTAGAACCTGACTCATGCCGAAGCAGGCCCCTGCCTGCTTACTGTGGAGAATTGCAATGAAAATTCACTGCAAAATTTTTTTTGCAGTGACACTTTCTGATTCTGACTATGTGTCTGTAGATGATCTAACTGTGTGTTTGTTGATGATCTAACTGTGTCTGTAGGTTGTCTGGCTGTATGGTGACAGAGGAAGGCTGTGGTTATTTGTCTTCAGCTTTGAATTTAAACCCCTCACACCTGAGAGAGCTGGATCTGAGTTACAATCACCCAGGAGATTCAGGAGTCCAGCAGCTCAACCACAAACTGAAGAATCCAAACTATAAACTGCAGATACTCAAGTATGATTGTCAGTGTGAAACATTGTTCGGTGTGTAAATTATGCAGATCTACATTGAAGTGTGTTTATGTGTTTATAGTGTGGATCATGGAGGAGAGATGATGATGACAGCAGGACTACGAAAATGTAGGTCAACACACACACACACACACATTCATTTTTATTTTAGGCAAGTCTTGATGATTTGAGAAGGCAAAATTGATCAAACAGACTATGATCAGTCTTCCGCTGGCTGCTTGGTTGTTACTTTAAAAAACCAAAAACTTACATTTAACAAAAAAATACTGTTATATATGTTTTTTCTATATGAACAATAAAAATGAAACAAAATATAATCACGTTGCCATTACATAAAAACTGAACCATTTTAATAGCTGAAACAGTAGTATAAGCTATTTTTGGAAAAGAGGGCAAAAAAGACCGACTCGGGCCGAGAATTCTGATAAGCTGTGGAAGGGCCACGATGTTCAAGCAGTTCAGCATGTATCACGCTGAAACTGTCTTAACGTGCACATTTGCTAAAATGAATTCTGCCTTGCTGTCTCTGAACAGTTAAATTTGTTTTTAAACCACAATGCTTAAATGCCACAATGCTTGCCCACTGTGTTTGCACAATTTCCAGTCCATCATCAGCTTTACTAAAATAGCCTAGCCTAGGGGCTAACTCAGCTTTTTTTTTACTTATCAAAGATTGTTCTATTGCATAGGTGTAACGCCACGCCAGCAGAGGGAGCCCTCACCCACTGACTGACTGTTGCTGCTCCCTCTGCTGCTTCGTTGGTAACTTCCTGTTTGGTGGAGGAAGGAGGCCATTTACAAACACCCCCTCGCAAAGTATTGTTTTGCTGTTGCGGACTCTACCAAGCGTTTTTCCCTGTTTTCATTGCCCTGTTTTTTTGATTATCACGGTTTGGTTTCTTGTCATTGTTCTCCTTTGTTTTGCCACAGTTTTGTCTTGCTCATTGCCATAGTTTTGCCTCGTTTCATAGCCTTGTTCATTTGTTACTTTGGACTGCTCTCTCTGGTATTTTGACCCATTGCCCGTTCTATTGGATTTACGTTCTCGCCTTGCCCTGGATATTACTGTTTGTTTGGTTATCGACCCTGCCTGTCTTGACTACGATCTGTTAATAAAAGCTCGCAATTGGATCTTACACGCTTCCTACGAGTCCTGCTCATTACAGTAGGCTATTTACAGATAATGCCAGAACGGAGTGAAGAGAGGTGAATGCGGACATTAGGTACAGCAGTCACCTGATGAATTCATGCATGGTCCTAGTAAAATACAGAATAAATGCATTTGATTGGTAAACCAAATTCAAACGTGACATTTTAATCTGTAATGGTAGTATAGAATTTAAGGAAAAGCTCCTAATAGCGCTAATATGTAGGAGGCGTGGTTAGGCTTTGGCGATCGGCGCTACCATGGCCTGTCAATCTGCTCCACAGGCAATCACGGGCCCCCGCCTTGCTTGGACCCCGGGGCTTCAGCCCCAACTAGCCCAATGGTTAACATGGCGCTGCCCACAAGGTTAAAAATTTCGGGTATTATTATCCTTCTGGGGACATTTTGTACCTGAACCACACACAAGTTTATCTAAATGGGGTTATTGCTTAGACTTTTACTGTTTTTGTTAGGAATGCTATAATCTATCCCTAACCCACAGCCTTACCCTAACAAAAAACTTTGTGCATTTTTACAAATTAGCCCTCTGAGGTCTGAAGGGCTTTGAGGCGCTGGAGAAGTTTTGACATGCACTGACATTTGTGCTTTTTCAGTACTTTAAAAACATATTAATACCTAAAGTCTTAATACAGTCTGATTATTATTATTTTTTATTATTTAAATGACTGAAATAGAGTCTTTGCTACAAAATGATGTGAAAGTCATCCTGCTCACTCAAAGCAATATATTGATTTAACTTTTGTAAGACATGAGGTGCACGAGGCAGTGATAATGAATATTTAGAAAAAGAAAAAACAAGACAGACCACACTGGTGCAGTCTTTAATACCAGAGGGTTAAAAAAAAGCTTTACTTTTTTAAAACTTTTTATTTATCTGTTTATTTATATAGCACATTTCATACACAATGGTAATTCAGAGTGCTTTACATATAAGAGAAATTAAATGATTTTAAAATTGATTTAAAAAAATGAATTAAAAGAGTTAAGAATAAAAAAGTATTAAACACAAAATGCAGTGCAATCAGTTCAGACGTAGCACAGTGCTCATTCATTTAATCCACAGCTAAACAGATGTGTTTTGATTCTGGATTTAAATATGGCCACTGATTTAGCACATTTGGTCTCTTTTGAGAGCTGGTTCCAACTGCTGGTGGCATAATAGCTAAAAGCGAATTCCCCTTGTTTTGAGTGAACCCTTGATATTTCTAACTGATTTGAATGATCTGAGAGGTCTGTTAGGCTTATGTTCAGTGAGCATATATGCAATGTATTTAGGTCCTAAGCCATTAAGTGATTTATAAATGAGTAATAGTGCTTTAAAATGAATTCTAAATGTGACTGGAAGCCAGTGTAAGGACCTGAGGACTGAGGTCTAATGGTTGTCTTAGGAAGGCCAGTGAGGAGACCATTACAGTAATCCACCCTGCTGGTGATAAAGGCATTGTAGACATAATATTGTAGACATACCGATGTGTTAGGCTTTGCTCAATATGGTGTGGAGGAGCTTAAGTTTTTTGGAAGTTTGGAAAAGTTCCAGAAAGATGTGAGTAAAGTAGTTTCTTTTGTAGTATTGAATTCTGCATTACCTGTGTGAATATTAAAATCCCCTGCAGTAGCAAAACGGTCAAACTCTAAGGAAATCATTGATAACACTTCTGTGAACTCTTCAACAAAGGCTGGAGAATATTTTGGAGGCCTGTAAATAATGATAAATAGAATGCATGTGGCTCTCACAAGTAGTTAAACAAGTACACAAACACTTTGGCTAGCGACTGTTGTTTTGTTGTTATAGGTGTTTCTCTCTTTTTGTCCACAGATGCCTGTGATCTCACACTGGATCCAAACACAGCACACACTCATCTCATGCTGTCTGATGAGAACAGGAAGATGATTCATGTGTTTGAGCATCAGCTGTATCCTGATCACCCGGAGAGATTTAATAAGGAGCTTCAGGTTATGTGCAGAGAGAGTCTGAATGGACGTTGTTACTGGGAGGCTGAATGGGATGGACATGCTGAAATATCAGTGACGTACAAAGGGATCAACAGGAAAGGAGTGAGCGACTGTGTGTTTGGATACAATGACAAGTCCTGGAGTCTGTACTACGAAAGTGACAGATTTTTGGTCCGTCACAATAAAAACTTCACTCACATACCTGCTGTCCCTTTATCCTCTAAGAGAGCAGGAGTGTATGTGGATGTGATGGCTGGCACTCTGTCTTTCTACAGTGTCTCTGACACACACACACTCACACACTTACATACATTCAACACCACATTCACTGAACCCCTCTATGCTGGATTTAGGGTTGATTATGAATCTCCAGTGAACTCTTCAGTGTCTCTTTGTCAGATTAAACACAGACACATATACAATTGTAAATCCTCTTTCTAATGTCCACATAGCTTTTATATTTATATTTTAAACTGATCACCAAATTTAATAAACTACATTTGTTCTTCATTTAAAGCTTCATTTTCCCTCTTATTCCTATGTTTTTTTGTTTGTTTGTTTGTTTTTTACACAATACCTGTTATTTTATTTAGAGATAGTGGGTGGATTTTCATGCGCCAGGTGTGAACATCTTGATGTACTAGATTTGCATTGGATTTTAATGTATATATTTCTTCCATGACAACTCTTGGAAGATTTTAGCATGGAATAGATATGATAATGATAATGTATTTGATCTTGGCAGAATAGATCTGCTACGCTGCTGTTGTTGGTTATTGCTGTAGATTATTGCTGCTGCTGCAAGCAAGTACAGAAACCTGCTACTGCCAAAGGATATGACGATACAGTGCTGTGAGTATTTAAAGGGGTCATCGGATGCCCATTTTCCACAAGTTGATATGATTTTTTAGGGTCTTAATGAAAAGTCTCTAATATACTTTGATTAAAAATTCTCAGTGGTTTTGTAAAACAACACCCTTTTTACCTTGTCAAAATGAGCTCAGCAAAAATCATCTCATTCTAAGGGGCTGTTCCTTTAAATGCAAATGAGCTCTGCTCACCCCACCCCTCTCTTCTCTCTGTGGAAAGACGATCTTGTTTACTGTAGCCGTATTTAACCGCTAAACTTCCTAACTACCACGTTTTAAGAAAAGGCGATCGCAAAGATTCATAAAAAGACGCTTATACACACTTCTGCTGTAAGTGAAGCTGGATCATGAGTGATTCGCGTGAATATAGACGGATATATGTAGATCGGGAGGCGCATTCCATTCACAAACAAATGTAATCTACTGCATCTTCAGCGGCTCAGATGTCGGGAGTAAATTACGACCACTATGTTCATCATTACATCCAGCAACACAACACCTCAATCGCTCATTCGGAGATAATCTTATCTAACTTACATCCCTGCTCTGGCATCAAAACAAGGAACGTTACTGGACTGTGACAGCTGGTCTAAGGTAAGAGCTCATGTCAATCAACTATCGTGGGAGCGGCCTCTGTCGGTGTGACGCCACAACGACAGGCATCTGAGAATGGCTCGATTTGAAAAAGGGGATATTATTTTTACAGATGAATTAAAAACCACTGTATGGATTTTTATCATTATAGGGTAGATTTGTACATACACTGCCAACACACATTAATGTTCAAACAGCATGAAAAAGTGAACTTGGCATCCGATGACCCCTTTAAGACAAACTGCTGCTGCACAAATATACAAAATAACTCCCCAACAAAGCTGGAAAGAGATAATGAAACAGCTAAAATATGCATGCTGTTATAAGCATGAAAGCATATGCAATACAATAAAATGCTTGTAATCATCCCTATAAAGGCAAAATAGAGAGACAACCTCCCCCCCCAAAGAATAAGCAGATCTACTGCCAAGACATATGTACTGCTGCTGCTCCAAAGATCCATGAGACCATGTGTGTGCTATCTACTGTATGTGAGCCTAGGCCAGCTTTGCCGAATGGCTTAACGCAAGTGGACTATTGCTGTGTGTACATGATTGTTTGACCAGATAGCTTAAACTAGTGACCTAAATGAATGTGTTTCTGGGCTAGTGAAGCAAAGATAAATTAAACTAGTTGCTTAGCAATGTGAACCTGGGTGCTGTACCCTTTTATTTTTTATAAAAGTCATTTATTTAACGAATAACCTAAATAACTATGCATGACTGAGGCAATAGCTCAAACTTACCTAGGTACAAATGCACACTATGTGTGTCATTAACAAACAGGAAACGCGCCGTAGGCTGATAGATGAAGTAACCCCCAGCAACCACCTGGCTCAGGCTCAGGTGGCCTGAGCAAATAGTTTTAAATTAGTCTTTTAAGAGTTTTTTTTTGGAATGGAACTACTTACCTTTAAACTTTGGTGGTCCAGGAAGTTTCAATGATTAAACATGGATGATACGTGAACTCTTCAAATCCCTGCAAGAACAGCTCAGGCCCTGCAGCAAGCTGGTCCTGCAGCTAGACCCACCCAACGGTCCAGTTCTCGCAGGAAGGTGGCACCACCAACCCGTCCACAGGCCACAAAGAACCCCCATCAGGCTTCAAAGCATTCCTGAGACGGGTAGCCCAGGGAAGGAGGATCGTTTGACCTGTCCAGGCCCACACTCAACGAGGGGACGAACGCTGGATTCGGCTCTATCTCGGCTGTCTGCCATCCTGCAGATGGCCACCACATGGCCAATAAAATAGCAATTTCCTTCTTCTCTGGAGATTATTCACAGCTTTTCCAACCCTCCATGCGACGGCTGGACACTGTTTTCTGTAATCAGAACATGCGGTCGCACACCTCTTGTGTTCCCCCATGTTCTGAAACTGCGAGTTTGCTCAGACAATCCCCCCGATCCGGTTCTCACCACACAAACTCGCCAGGCAAAACAGCCAGTGGTCTTCAGGGCTTCCTATCTCCAGCCACCGGCCATTTTTCCAGCCACAGTTCCCCCACTGCAGGTACGTCGAGTGTAACTCCTTTGAGACCCCTAGCGGAGAATTTTTTAGATTGGCTGAACCTCCCCAATCCTTCCCGCTGGCTCCTCAGGACCATTCGACGTGGCTATGCGATTCACTTTGCGAGACGTCCGTACAGGTACCGCGGTGTTCTCTCTACCTCAGTTCGGTGCGAGAACGCTGTGGTTCTTTGTGGAAGGATGCGATAGAGACTGTCCCCTTAGCCGAAATGAAGAAAGGGTTTTACAGCCCCTACTTCATTGTACCCAAGAAGGGTGGTGGGCTCAGGCCAATCTTAGATCTGAGAATTTTGAATCGGGCCCTGCTCAAGCTCCCCTTTAAAATGTTAACCCTCAAACACATTCTCACGTGTGTCAGGGCTCAAGATTGGTTTGTGGCAATAGACCTGAAGGATGCGTACTTTCATGTCTCGATCCTTCCAAGACACAGGCCATTTCTACAGTTTGCTTTCGAAGGACGGGCTTATCAGTACAAGGTTCTTCCCTTCAGCCTCTCCCTGTCGGCCCGTGTCTTTACAAAGGTAGCGGAGGCTGCCCTTGCCCCCCTCAGGGAAGTGGGTATTTGCATTCTCACTTATCTCGACGATTGGCTAATCCTAGCTCACTCACACAGGGACGTGGTTCTCAACCACGTGGCTCGCTTGGGACTTCAGGTCTACTGGGAAAAGAGCAAACTCTCCCCAGCGCAGAGTATCTTTTTTCTTAGTGTGGAACTGGACTCGGTCAGTATGTCTGCATGACTCTCCCGAGAGCGCGCACAGTCGGTGCTGAGGTGTGTGGAAACACTCAGACGCGGGTCAACGGTTCCCCTGAAACAATTTTAGAGGCTCCTGGGGCACATGGTAGCTGCAGTCACGCCGCTGGGTCTGATGCACATGAGATTGCTACAGCACTGGCTTCATACCCAAGTCCCGAGATGGACATGGCGCCGAGGCACGTACTGTGTGACCATCACAACATCGTGTAGCTTGGCAAGACATTCTGTTCCTGCGGTCAGGGGTGCCCTTGGAACAAGTGTCCAGACGCATCATTGTTATTACAGATGCTTCCAAGACAGCCTGGGGCGCCGTGTGCAACGGGGGTCTGGACAGGCCCCTCACTGCTTTGGCACATCAACTGCCTAGAGTTGTTGACAGTGCTTTTGGCTCTGAGGAGGTTCCGACCTTTGATTCGGGGCAAGCACTCTGTTCAGACAACACAGCGACTGTGGTTTACATCAACCACCAGGGCGGTGTACGCTCCCTTCACATGTCACAGCTAGCCCACCATCTCTTACTTTGGAGCAAGCACAGACTCAGGTCTCTGCGTGCCACTCACATTCCCGGCGAATCCAATCCAATCCAAAGGTTTTGCTCAAAGGTGAGTGGAGGCTTCACCCCCAGTCGGTCCAGCTGATTTGGGATTGGTTTGGCTAGGCACAAGTAGATCTCTTTGCCTCACTGGAATCCTCCCACTGCCAGTTGTGGTACGGTCTAACCGAGGCTCCCCTCAGTATAGATTCACTGGCACACAGCTGGCTGAGTGACCTGCTCAAGTATGTGTTTCCCCCAGTGAGCCTCATTGCACAAACCCTGTGCAAAGTCAGGGAGGACAAAGAACAGATTCTCCTGATGGCCCCGTTCTGGCCCAACTGAACCTGGTTTTCAGACCTGGTGCTCCTAGCATCAGCTCCTCCCTGGTGCATTCCTCTGAGGAAGCACTTTTCTCTCTCAGGGGAAGGGCACAGTCTGGCACCTGCGCCCAGATCTTTGGAACCTTTTTGTAACCGAGAGGTTCTCGATGACTGAATGCCTATGCAGGCTGCGGCTACTGCACAAAGAAAACTAAACTGCTGTAAGCTCCGTTAATTAGGCATACAAGTAGCTATGCAAAGTCTGTTTTACTCTCATACAGTATTGACACCAACGTGAGCTGTTAATGCTATTTGCAATGTTGTAGTATGATTACTGTGCAAACTGCTGCAGTTACAATATTTAATCAGAATCTGCTAAGCATGATCTATTGCTGCTGCACGAAATCTGATGTAAACCCTGTTGAATAAGCAAAAGTAATAAAATGCCTACTGCACTTAAAAGAGTTAATTTACCATCCATGAGTTTTCACTAAAGCGCTTTCTGCTGCCACTGCTACAGTATATTAGCAATAACAATTGGACTTGCTATGCATGCTGCTGCTAAAATTATTATTTCTAACCTTGCATATTAATTTGCTATGTATGGCATGCTGTAAAATTAGCAGACATTGCAATCCGAATAGCTATGCATACTGCTACTACAGTTGCATAAAGGACTTTTGCTATAGCCCCTTTATTAACCCTTTCACACATGAGTTTAAAATATTCCAGCTGAGCCCCCAGGGCGAGTTTCTTTAGGCGACCATTATTTTAGAATGTATCGCCTTATTGTTTCCATGGCGACGCGTCGTGTTTGTCACGTGACACAATGCAGCCACAATAGTGTTGTATGACACATGTATCGCTTTTACATCGTTTTTCCTTTTTTTATTACTATTATTCACAAATGTGCTCACTGTGTTATGAAATATCTGATATTCCAATTTTGAAATATGTGCAAGTAAATGTATTTGGAGGTTTAAACACTTTTATAATGACCGCGTTAGTTGATCTATACTGGGCGCCGCCATGTTAGTTTGCGCTGAATCCAAGCTGTGGGATTTACAAGACGTAAATTCATCTTCTCCTCCTGAAAAACATTAAAGTAAGTCTCTGGTGAGCTGGGTGAAGAGTAGAGTAAACTTTATAGTTACCTACACAATGTGTATATGATATCAATAAAACATGTCGTCAGATTACATTTGTAAGGATCATGTAGCGATTTTAGCTCAAATGGAAATGTGTATAAATAATTACAATTAATTATGATTAATTACAATTATTTATATCAGCTGCCAGTCATAACTGTAGCAGAATTAATTTTCCATCAACTAATCTGTTCGCCCAGCGAACATTCAGTTTAATTTATATCAACTCTAAGAAATGGTATTTTCTTGGCCACAGAAAATAACTTTCTTAAAGTACTATTGCATTAGAGCATGTAGCTCGAATCGGAATCGTAAAGGGACATTAATTTGCAAGGCAGAATCAGAATCAACACTCATGTGATTTGTGCACAAGAGTTTTATTAATGAAGGACTAACACATAACTAATCTAAACAAACAAACACAAAGTCACTCATACATGGGGGAAGGGTCAGTGAGAAGCAGTTAGAGAGAGACAAGGAAATGAAGCTATGAAAAGAGTCAGCCACCTGAGTGAAACCATCAGCGCTGTCTACAGCTTATACTAAACCTCTGTTTGTTTAGTTAAATGTACGATACTTGCATTGCCTTGGTTGTTGAACAAGTGTCCAAATGCAGTCTCGGGTGAAAGTCTTGATGCTTGGAGCAGTGGTGGTTTTGGAATCATGATCACATTCTTCCGGGACTGAAGAGTGATGAACTCCAAAGATGTTCTGACTCGATGGTGACTGGGAGTTTCTTCCCATGTGAAAAGTGAAGAAGAAACAAGAGCTGAGACGGACCCAGCTGAAGTCCTGTGATCTTTGGGGAATGGAAAGACAAGGCCGCAAGGCCTGGCGGGTGTTTAGGGAAGTCCTGAAGAGTTCTAGCTCATCTTCTTAGGTTCTAAAAGAACGTCTGGCTGACTGAGGCGAGTCATGAAGATGAATTCTAGGGTTGAGTGAAAATGTCTGTCTCTTTGTGGTCGAGAGCCACAGCTCTGAATGTTGGGGCCTGTCGGGCCCGCTGGGCACGCCCTGTGCCGGCTCAGGCTCTACAATGGGTACCTGTACACGGGCAGCAATCGGAAGATGTTGCAGACGAGTGAAGAGAGTGAAGAGAAGAGAGAGGCGATCAATCGTTTGATGCCTTTAAGCTCTCTGGAGGCTGTGCCTCCAGGAGGTCCACGAACCAATGGTAACTTTCACCTTTGGAGGGAAAGTTTACGACTCTTTGTCCGTGAGCACGGTATTTTGCATATGTAATTCGATTGGGTGCTGATGCAAAAACTACTAAGGTTTCTTAAAACACTAATATGTTGCATAGGTATCAACATCTAATTTACACCATCTTTTAGATCATCAAAATATGAATTCAAAGAGACCAAACATGGCATAGGTGGGTTATATGATTAGTCATCTATCATAACACATGCATAAAACAGTAGAAAGACAAATACAAATACAACAGACAGAAATTAAAATACAATGCAGTAAAACTGTACACAATGACCTGGGATATGTGTGATAGGCTCTTTCCTATTCATTCACAGACAAACCTTTCGTTGACCTTCCTATTTCTATAGGCATTGTGTCTTTCCTATGGCAAATGTAGCATGGGCAAATGTGCATTCCTCTGGGCAATAAAACCTCTTATCAGATAGTTGTCCTGGCAACTGAGCCCTTTTGTTGTGTTAGTTGCTTTGGGGGGTTGTCTCCAGAGCTCCAGCATAGAGCTGGCTTGTTGGATTTAAAGGCTATTTGTTAAATGTAACAATTAATGTATGTCTGAATGGTCCAGATGCTACAATCATTATTGCCACTTCCACAGACATCGGCGTGTATTTTGCAAACTATAAGTGCATCGTTTTACTAGGACTTATGTGTATTTAAATGTCTGGAACCTAAAATAAGCATTTTATGGTTGAAAACACTGAATAGTTGCGATAATATCTGGTCTGGTTTAGCGCCAGCCAAAGCGCCAAAGCAGATTTGAATTCAGCAGTTGATCACGTGATGTGCTGAACGTTCGAATCACACCGGTGTGATCGTACGCTTCAGGGACCAGCCAAGACTGATCACACCGGTGTGATCGTACATGTGAAAGGGTTAAATAAACAAATTCAATCAAATAATACTTATTTCACTTTGGAGAGTTCACAAATCTGCTGTAAGCCTTGTTAAATAAGCAAAGTAATAAAATGCCTATTCACCTGAGAGTTTGTTTACCATCCATCCCTGGTGAAAAAAGTTTACTTACCATCCATGCGTAATCGTTAAAATATAATCCAAGTACTTTTAACTACTGTTGCTATATTAGCAAAATAATAATTAGTTCGCTAAGCATGCTGTTGCTAATATTTATTTATTATTTATTTATTTAATTATTTCTAACATTGCATCTGACTAGCTATGCATACTGCTGCCACAGCTGTACAGAATTGCTATAGCCCCTTTGTAAATAAACAAAATGCAAATAATTCCTATTAACTTGAAGAGTTCACGTATCATCCATGTTTAGTCATTGAAACTTCAACTACGCTGCTAATAAAAACATTTAATTGCTATGCATAGTAGTAGAATTGCTGTAAGCCCAGCTGAATAACCAGATAATTTAATCTAAGTTTAATCTAAATGCCCTACTATTACGGCTGCATTTGTGAGGCTGTGTGTGTAGGAAGGAGCCGAGGATTAACCAATAACAACTTAACAAGAAACGGAACAGGGAAGACCATATAAGGGCACAAAAGGGCGAAACCAACAAAACAGTCCACAGGGGTGTGACATTACTCCCCCCTCCCAGAAGGTGCGTCTCGCGCCATAACATATATACCAGGGAGAGGAGTGCCCTGGAGGCTCGTGCAGGGCAGACACAGGACAGAGAGGAGTAAGGACTCCAGGGCGGATCAGGGAGCTCAGGAATCCACGGCGGGTGAGGGAGCTCAGGGAGCCATGGCGGATCAGGGAGCTCGGGGAACCATGGCGGAGCACACAGTCCGGGTGGCCATGGCAGATCAGGGAGTCCTGGTGGGGCACACAGTTCGGGAGGCCATGACGGAGTGTACTGCAAGCCCGGGAGAGTACAGGAGGGAGCTCTGGAGGTGTGGGCTCAGAAAGGCGCTCTGGAAGCACTGGCTCTGGAAGCGTGGGCTCTGGGAGGCGCTCTGGAAGCGAGGGCTCTGGGCGGCGCTCAGGAGGGCTGGATGGGACCAGCGGAGACATAGGAGGGCTGGACGGGACCAGCTGAGACGTAGGAGAAGGAGAAAGGATAGGGGCATCAAACCTCATGGGGAGCGCCAGGTCCATAATATCCTTAATATATTGGTGGCTTGCCATATGAGAGGCCGGCGGTCCTAAGCGAGAGGCGGCTGCCGGCAGCCTTGAGCGGGCCGGAGTTTTTGAGCGGGCTGCGGCCAGGGGTTCCAGGCTGAGGAAGCGGATGGAGCCTTGGATGACATGGGGTTATTTGGGGCGGGGTAGGCGGTCCAAGCCGTTGGTGCGGTATGTGGGGGTTCCCGGTGAGGTGTGAGCCGACACAATGCGGCGTGTTCCAGAGGGGGGCAGACGACGAGATATATAATCCTCCCTTATTTCTTTGACTTCGAATTTAGAACCGCTTAAATAAAGGACAAGATTAATCAGTTCGATCAGGGGATACTCACACACGGGAAGATCGCAACAGATAGTCTCATCATCCAGCCCCAGCTGAAAACACACACCTAGAGCAGCGTCGTGGCAGCTCAGCTGGTTAGCAAGCTCGAGGAAATCCTCCACATACTGCTCCAACTTCCATCCGCCTTGCTGCAAACCCCACAGAGCTTCCTCAGCCGGCATCTTGTTTGGTCCGATCTTCTGTCAGGCTGTGTGTGTAGAAAGAAGCAGAGGACAAGGAAATATAACAAACAGGCTTTAATGAATAAGTCCAAACAAGGGGACAGGACAGGAACAGCAGGGGAACACACACTAACATAACGTTAAGATCGGACTGGGACCAAGGAACTGAATCAAACTTGCTGCCGTGAGAAAAGCCCAGGAGAAACCAAGGCAGAATACAGTACACGAGTTACCGCTTTTTGACTTGTTATGGAACGCTCAAATTGAGTTACAGTGCTCTGCATTTATTTAGCTGTTCATCAATATTACTGTGCTGCCCTGGAGTTCTACGCTATTCTGCCTTTTTTACTTTTTTAAAGCCTTGTTGACTTTCATACATCAGTCGGCACTTCATTAGACAAACAAATGAGATAGATTGCGATCTAACAAACTGCTCCATAAAGCACTGTAAGCAAGCAATGATTAGATAAATTGGCAACAATAATTAATCGTAAATAATCTTTAAAGTTTTTTTTTTTATTTTCACTCATTATTCACTCAGTGCCAGCTGTTAGTCTGGGGCTGCCCACTTCTACATTTGTGAGGACTGGAATGCTGTGTCAGCGTAGCATGTATTACACATAAAATCAGTAACAGTTCGCAGTTAGATCCCTTTTCAACCTTTCCTTGTAACTAGATAAAATTCACAGCAACGAACGCCATCGGAAATGTTTAATTCACAATCATTGCTTTGGTCTCTGTTCCTATGGTTACTTGTAAGGAATATGGGCTTGACTCCTGTTGCACGTTCATACAGACAGTAAGCACTCGTTGCAGCTCGAGCTGGAGGCCGTGAAGAAGCAGATCCAGGAGCTGTTGGTGAGGCAGACCGAGCTGAGAGAGCGGAGAGCCGCTCTGGAATCCTCCCGGGTGAGTATACAGCGCGATACTAACACTCTGACCACCTCTACTCCGTGTGCTTCTCTGCCCAGGTCCCGTGCACCCTGGACGCGATCTTCCCAGGTGTCCTTCACTCCGGCGCCGGGACACCACGGACCCTGGGTGCAGCAGCAGCGGAAGACGCGAGCCAGGCCCCGGCCGAGGACCTCGCCCCCTCCGCCGCCTCCGGTCTTCGAAATCTCCACCCGGAACCGCTTCGCTCCCCTCCGCGAGACGGAACGCGACGCTGTGATCGTCGGAGACTCCATTGTCCGGTACGTACGTGCTACTTTAGCTAAAGGTAAAGTCCACACCCACTGTTTTCCTGGTGCTGGCGTTCTGGATGTTTCTGCGCAGATACCCGCAATCCTGAAGGACAGCGAGAGCGTCGGCGCGATCGTCCTGCACGGGGGGGTGAACGACACCAAGCTGCGGCAGACGGAGGTTCTGAAGAGGGACTTCAGCAGCCTGATCGAGACGGTTCGCAGCACGTCGCCCGCGACGAGGATCATCGTGTCAGGACCACTTCCCACGTATCGACGTGGGCACGAAAGGTTCAGTAGACTTCTTGCTCTAAATGAATGGTTATTGACATGGTGTAAAGAACAGCAACTGCTCTTTGTTAATAATTGGAATCTTTTCTGGGAACGTCCTAGGCTTTTCCGTGCTGATGGCCTGCACCCCAGCAGAGTCGGAGCGGAACTGCTGTCGGACAACATCTCCAGGACGCTACGCTCCATTTGACTAGTAAATACATTCTCAAATGATTGCTATGATGGCTTTTGTTTTGAACGCTTAAATGATAGTATTTGCACTGTCCAATCTATAAAGACTGTGTCTGTTCCTCGAATAGTGAGGTCAAAACATAAATTTAATGCAGGATCTAGAAAAAATCTGATCGTAATTAAACCAGAAAAAAGCAAAATACACGAACAGAAACCATTTTTTAAGCTTGGGCTCCTAAACATTAGATCACTTGCACCCAAAGCAGTTATTGTGAATGAAATAATCACAGATAATAGTTTTGATGTACTCTGCTTAACCGAAACCTGGCTAAAACCTAATGATTATATTGGTCTAAATGAGTCTACTCCACCAAACTACTACTATAAGCATGAGCCCCGTCAGAGTGGTCGTGGTGGTGGTGTTGCAACAATATATAGTGATATTCTCAATGTTACTCAGAAAACAGGATACAGGTTTAATTCATTTGAAATACTTTTACTTAATGTTACTCTGCCAGATATGCAAAAGAAATCTCTCCTATCTCTTGTTTTAGCTACTGTGTATAGACCGCCAGGGCCATATACAGATTTCCTAAAAGAATTTGCAGAATTGCTTTCAGAACTATTGGTTAATTTTGATAAAGTGCTAATTGTCGGTGATTTTAACATTCACGTTGATAATACAAATGACGCGTTAGGACTTGCGTTTACTGACCTAATAAACTCTTTTGGAGTCAAGCAAAATGTCACCGGGCCCACTCATCGTTTTAATCATACGCTAGATTTAATTATATCGCATGGAATTGATCTTACTGATATAGATATCGTACCTCAAAGTGATGTTTCTGACCATTTCCTTGTATCGTGCATGCTGCGTATCACTGATATTAACTATATGGCTCCGCGTTATCGTCGTGGCAGAACTATTGTTCCAGCCACCAAAGATAGATTTACAAATAACCTGCCTGATTTATCTCAACTGCTCTGTGTACCCCTTAATACACAGGATCTAGACATAATGACTAGCAATATGGGCACCATCTTCTCCGATACGTTAGAAGCTGTTGCCCCCATCAAATTGAAAAAAGTTAGAGAAAAACGTATTGCGCCATGGTACAACAGTAATACCCATTCCCTCAAGAAAGAAACTCGCAATCTTGAGCGCAAATGGAGAAAAACTAACTTGGAAGTTTTTAGAATTGCATGGAAAAACTGTATGTCCAGATACAGACAGGCTTTAAAAGCTGCTAGGGCTGAGCATTTCCGCAAACTCATCGAAAATAACCAAAACAATCCAAGGTTTTTATTTAGCACAGTGCCTAGATTAACAAATAACCAGACGCCACCTGATCTAAATATTCCTTTACAGTTTAATAGTAATGACTTTATGAATTTCTTCACTGATAAAATAGATAACATCAGAAATACAATAACCAATGTAGATTATACTGCATCTAATATGTCAACTTCTTTCGGCGCACCCAAAGAAAAACTGCAGTACTTTACCGCTATAGGACAGAAAGAGTTAAATAAACTCATCACTGTGTCTAAACCAACAACATGCCTATTAGATCCCGTACCCACTAAATTACTGAAAGAATTGTTACCTGTTGCAGAAGAACCGCTTCTCAATATTATCAACTCATCGTTATCTTTAGGTCACGTCCCTAAACCATTCAAGCTGGCAGTTATTAAGCCTCTTATTAAGAAACCACAACTAGACCCTAGTGAACTGGCAAATTATAGACCCATTTCTAATCTTCCATTTATGTCTAAAATTTTAGAGAAAGTTATATCTGCTCAACTGTGCTCATTCTTGCAAAAAAAATGATATCTATGAAGAATTTCAGTCAGGTTTCAGGCCCCATCACAGCACAGAAACTGCACTTGTTAAAATCACTAATGACTTGCTTCTTGCATCAGACCAAGGCTGCATCTCACTGCTAGTTTTACTTGATCTTAGTGCTGCGTTCGACACTATAGATCATGACATACTAATAGATCGACTACAAAATTATGCAGGTATCCAAGGGCAGGCTTTAAAATGGTTTAGATCCTACCTGTCTGATCGCTACCACTTTGTTTATTTAAATGGGGAGTCATCTCAGTTATCACCAGTAAAGTATGGAGTGCCACAAGGATCTGTTCTAGGTCCTCTACTATTTTCAATATACTTGCTGCCCCTTGGTAATATTATTAGAAAACACGGGATTGGTTTCCATTGTTATGCTGATGATACTCAACTATATATCTCAACAAGACCAGATGACACTTCTGAATTATCGAAGTTAACAGAGTGTGTTAAAAATGTAAAAGATTGGATGACCAACAATTTTCTGCTATTAAATTCAGATAAGACAGAGATATTACTTATTGGACCTAAAAACAATACACAGAATCTTTTGACTTACAATTTACAACTAGACGGATGTACTGTTACTTCCACTACAGTCAAAAGCCTGGGTGTTATATTAGACAGCAACTTGTCTTTTGAAAATCATATTTCTCATGTTACAAAAACAGCATTCTTCCATCTTAGAAACATTGCCAAGCTGCGAAACATGTTACCTGTTTCTGATGCAGAAAAGCTAGTTCACGCATTCATGACCTCTAGACTGGACTATTGTAATGCGCTACTAGGTGGTTGTCCTGCATCTTCAATAAACAAGCTACAGATAGTCCAAAATGCAGCTGCTAGAGTCCTTACCAGGTCAAGAAAATATGATCATATTACCCCAATTTTAAAGTCTCTGCACTGGCTACCTATTAGGTTCCGCATCAGCTACAAAATAGCACTTCTTACCTATAAGGCACTTAACGGTTTAGCTCCTGCGTACCTAACTAGTCTTCTACCACGCTACAATCCATCACGCTCCCTAAGGTCACAAAACTCTGGACTGTTGGTAGTACCTAGGATAGCAAAGTCCACTAAAGGAGGTAGAGCTTTTTCACATTTGGCACCCAAACTCTGGAACAGCCTTCCAGATAACGTTCGGGGTTCAGACACACTCTCTCTGTTTAAATCTAGATTAAAGACACATCTTTTTAGCCAAGCATTCAAATAATGCATCTCATAAACTTTTCCTGCAGCTATATCTGATCAAATGTTCATTATTAATCTTTTAGCTCTGGTTTAACAAACCTTCCTTTTCTTAGTTTGAACAGCAGCTACGCTAATTATGTTCCTATTTGTTCTCTGTTTTTGCCATGGGATTGACATCCCATGGTAACTAGGAATTCACAAGCTCCAGTGTGGATCCAGAACACTTAAGAAGAGATGATGCCAACCCCACAGAGGACTTCAGATGATGCCAACCCTGAAAACATACAGCACTACCGAATTCTGCTACTAATTTATAGTGTTCTTTGTCTGTTTGATTACGTCATTAATTGATCTTTACCACACATCTCTGCCATATGTACATCAAGCTACTACTACATATATTGTAAAAATGTCAATTTGGTAAAAAGCTGCTTTGCAACGATATGTATCGTGAAAAGCGCTATACAAATAAATTTGAATTTGAATTTGAAGGTTCAAATGCTTACATGTATGATTCCTCTTATTTTGGTAAAATTAATTAAAATTTTTAATGGTTCTGAATGGTTTCTTATTATAATATCAATAAATTATGCATAATTACATGCAAGTAAACCTAACTCAAACCCTAATCCAAAGTCTAACCATAGAGTAAGTTCATGCAGTTAATTAATATTAGTCAATACTTAAATGCAGGGCCTAAAATTAACACTCGCCAAGCACCAAATGTGAGTAAAAATCAGCGTTGGCAAGTATATGTAACTGTGTCAGTTGCCAGTTGGCAGGTAAAACTTTTACAAATTACAATGCGATGCAACGCAACAGCCAGTTTTTAAAGTGATTCGCGATTCTGTTCCGAAAATATTATCGTGACTGGTTGGCTGTTCTGTCATAAGTGGCAAGAGCGAGTAAAATAATAGGATACAAACAGGCTGATAAGGTCAGAGCAGTGTGATGGCTAGGTTTTGAAAACTTTTACCTGAAAAGATATTACTGCTTTATTTCAGAAGATTAACTTTTCCCTTCTTTAGTCTTTATAACCTGAGAATGTTGCGACACATACCTGGGGTTACGCTGGAATGGAACAGAATTGTGCGTGTTTGTTGTATTTTTTCCACACTCATGTTAATGGATTTGAGCGTTCACACTCCACACGGTTGCGGTCCAGCAGCGTGTTCTAGAAGCGATGCATCTGCAGCAGTTCAGTGAGTTTCCGCACCAGGGTTGCCAGGTTTTCACAACAAAACCCGCCCAATTGCTACTCAAAACTAGCCCAATCACGTTTCGAGGTGGGGGTCCCCCATTAAAAATCGTGTTCTGGGGGATAAAATACACGTTTTTTGTTGGAGTTCCCTCGGTACATTTGCATTTCAGGGGCTAAATATGCCGTTACTGGGTTGATTCAACCTATGGACATCAAAAACAACCCGCAGCAACAGTGTTAAAGTAGCCCAATTCTGCGGGAAAACCGACTTGGTAACACTGTTCCGTAAGTCTATTTTGCTGGGCTTGACACGCTTAAAGTGACAGCTCATTGTTTGTGCTATATGAACAGAGATTGACTTGAAAATGTAATAATTACAATATAAATGCATATAGGCTAATTAAAGTAACTGCCTGCTTTTGCAAAAATATAAATTATAGTATAGAGTATAAATTATACTCTGGTTCTGTGCTTATTACTCCTTGTTTCACGTAGAGAGTAAGTACAACATTAAACCATTTTAATTATGCTAAAACAGATAAACCTAGCTTCATTGTTAGCTCTGTGCCACAAAGTTATCAACAAAGTACTGAATTACAATCTTTAAAGCACAGTAGAAATTGAACCCCAAAAAATTTTAGAGAAATCTTTACAAAATTAACTTTCTTAATAGAACTATAATACAGTAAAATAAAATTACTACAAGACTAATGGTACAACATGCTAAAAACAACAATAAATAATCAAAAGAACATTGGGTTTTTTTAAACCATCATCTCCTTAAGTTTTTATAGGCAACTTGTTTGCTTTCTTCACAACTTCAATATTTTTGTCATCACAAGTACAGAAATATATATAGTTTACAAAATATCCAAAATAATAATAATAAAAATAAAAATATATATGTTGCATTAGTAGACTCATTTTATAGGGTATCAGATAATAAAAAGCTGCTGTTTGATGGCCATAGCTTATATGATGATTTAAAAAAAAATTGTGAAGACTGGTGCTAGTGTGACAGTGAATGATTCAGGGTAGAAACACAAGAGTTGAAAACATTTGAAATTGAAAGTGAAAAAAAAAAACTGGTTAAGCGGGGTGCTGTGTAAATGTTAGTGTAATGCAAACATCACAAAATAAAGGAAGCAGGACATAATAAAGTATCTAACTGAGGGTAGTTTAATGAAATGAAAGTAGAACTTAAAATACAAGTGGAACTAAACATGAACAAAGCCTGGAAACAGAACATGAATGTGTGACATGAAAATGACATGAGGGTTAACAAGTGAACAAGATGTACAAAACCAATAAGTGAAGAGGCAACTAAAAAACAAGAACTTAAAAATAAATGTCCAAACACAAAACAGGGAACAGATGACAATGAGGTGTCGCTCAGCTCTGTTGGGCTCCAACCCAACTTAACCCCTGGTTATACACCAGTCAGTTATTAGGCACACCTAGCTAAAGTTACTGTACAACTACTGTCCTACAATATTTTCCTTAACAAAAGTACTACTATACCTTATTTTTCCAGACTGTTTTAAAGAGTTTATGATAAAAGATAAAAGACAGTAGTTTATGCTGTTATTGAACTGTGCTGTAATAAAGAACAGTGATTCTGTTATGTAACCTAGCCTCAGTGATATAAATAACGTGGACAAAAACAGTAGTTATAACAGTATAATACTGTAATTCATAAGCACCATTAACTATGTGTATGTATTTATATGAAAATATGATATTTAAAGGAAAGGAAAGGATGTGAGGCCAAGTACGGTGACCCATACTCGGAATTTGTGCTCTGCATTTAACCCATCCAAGTGCACACACACAGTAGTGAGAAGTGATCAAACACACACACACACACCGTAAACACACACCCGGAGCAGTGGGCAGCCATATTGCTATCGCTGCGGCACCCGGGGAGCAGTTGGGGGATCGGTGCCTTGCTCAAGGGACTCACCTCAGTCGTGGTATTGAGGGCGGAGAGAGTGCTGGTTATTCACTCCCTCCACCTTCAATCCCTGCCGGACCTGGGACTCAAACCCGCAACCTTTCGATTACAAGCCCGACTCCCTAACCATTAGGCCACGGCTGCCCCCGTACAATGACACATGACAAGGCTAGGACTGTTTTGTCAAACTTTTCAGGGACACTCTTCTTCAGCTTTGTGAATGTTTTCAGTAGTAGCTGGTACCTGTGTGTAACCTGCTCTGTGGTTGTCACTTGACAAAAACTGAAAATCAATTTTTTTTGCAGTCAGTTTTTGCATCCAACAGAGTCTCATGGCAATCCATAACTATTTTATGTTTTGGCAAATTGGTGACTAATTTATGTTTCAACTTGCTTGATGTTTGTTTCTGTCTTTGTAATTAAGTATCCTATAAATCCTAGAAAAAAAAACTATACTTGCATGTAGACAAGTTGGACAGTTTAAAGGTTTTCCCTAGTATCACCAGGTAGCCAAATGAGCATTGAACCTGTGGTTTAAGTAAGAGATAATCAACAGCTCACCATGCATTAAAGGATTTTAAATGCACAACGTGGAGACAAAGAACCACCTGTTGATTAATTTAATTATAAAATAGTGATTTTACCACCTTGTTGCTGAGGAATATATTGTAGTGATCTACTATATAGGCTATTTTGTTAATAAAAATAGCAGGAAAGCACTGACAACAAGTTTATTTGTGTGCACAGCACAATCTGCAATCTCCGACCTCTCTCTCTCTCCCTCTCTCTCTGTCTCTCTCTCTCTTTGTCTCTCTCTCTCTCTCTCTCTCTCACACACACACACACACGCACACACACTATTTTGAGTATTATACCCATTTCATGCTACCTTGAACTGCATGCAATATGCTTTTATGATAACTCTCTCTATGATAAACATCTTTCACACTCACACACTCAAACTGGCTTGTCTTTAGCCTAGGTTTTGAGGCTTTCATGTTCTTGAAAGTTTACAAAAAAATGCTTTAGCACAGAGAGAGCTTCAGCTTGTTGTTTCATAATATTGTCTCAGTTTGACAGTGTCAGTGTGCAGGATATATAGAACTAAAATAACAGTTTTGGTTTGTTGTTCCATGAAATGTTATGATGTAAATAATCTTAATGTTTTCTTTCTTGTATGTCACGATGGTCAGATTTTATAGGAACAGCGTAAGTGTTATTTTGTGCTGCTTTTCAGAAAATAAAATCATTTCAAAATAAAGGTCCTGTTTTTTGTGATCTTCTCTATTCTCCTTCAGTGGCTGGCCATTTTTTGTTTTGTACAACTTGTTTCCTGATGTTTAATCAGGAAGTTTGCTTTTAAATTCTTTTATTTTGGTTAAAGCACACTAGTGTGAGAAACATTTTCATATTTTTTTTTTTTAACCCATGTTGTGAAAATTATTCATAAAAAAATATTTTTTTTACTCAAAAAACGAGGTACCTACTCTCAGATAAATGAGGCCTATGATTAATCAGATGCAAATAGAAACAAAACCAGTCCTAAATGAAAGAAAACAAGTTGACAAAAAGATTGAATTCAGTCTTTAGTGATATAGCATAATGACAGATTTATAAGCAATTGTTTGGAGTCCAGTCATTTTTGACTGGGAACACCACAAGTGTGAGTAGGTGAAATAAAACTCAAGAAAAATAACAAAAATTCAAAAAAAAATTCTCAGAAGTGCTTATACCCTGTGTAAACAAAGTCAGTAATACAATATATACAATAACACACAATAATAATAGAACAAACAATACAAACAATGTTGTATTATTATTTAAATAATAATACATCATCATCATTATTATTATTATTATTATTATTATTGTTGTTGTTGTTGCTAAATACTGTTTTTAAGTGCAATATGATTTCTGCAATAGTAAGTTTTTTTTATTGATTTGTTTATTGGTATATTTAAAATAAAATAAAAATAATATTTTGTTAATAATTATAACAACAAAATATTGTTTTACTTTATTTTTAAATAATATTTAAACACAATAAAACTTATTATTGTAATAATTATATTGTATTGTAAAGAAAAGGTCAGTATATAATAATAATAATAATAATAATAATAATAATAATAACAACAACAACAATACTGACTTTATTTTACAGTGCAACAGGATTATTGTAACAATAACTGTTATAATTGAAATTATTCAAATGTATAATTAATATTTTGGTTATTATTAAATACTAAATATTAAATATTAAAGATAAATTATGTTGTAATTGTACATTAATATCAATTGTTATTATTATTATTATTTATTTTCTTATAATTCTTATCATTATTAAATGCTATAATAAGAAAATATATATGATGGTTGTTTTTAATTTATTATTTTTGTTGTCATTGTTATTATTACTAATTTTATTTTATTATTAAAAGAACAAATTGTGTTAGAATTGCATTATTATTATTATTATTATTATTATTATTATTATTATTATTCATTTTACTTGTTATAATATTAAGGAAAAATACAATAAAAAGTATTATTATTATTATATTTTATTATTAGAAGATAACAAATTATTTTGTAAATGCAATATGTGCATCAACATCAATTATTATCATTATTATTATTATTATTATTGCAATTTATAGTAATACTATATAAAATATTTTTATTTTATTGTAAATATACCAATTACACAAATAAATAAAAACTCCTAAATTACTGTTACATATTGCACTGTAAAATAAAATTTCAGTATTTAATAATAATAATCATAATAATAATAATAATAAAAATTATAATAAATAAACAAAATATATAATATTTAATATTATTTTGTTTTCTGTTTATTTTATATGTATTTTTTATTTTAATCAATTTAACAAATGAGCAAAAAATATACAACTGCAATAATTCAACTGTACTGTTAAATAAAAAGGGAGTATATAATAATGTAATAAAAATATCTAAAATAGTAATTGTATTACAACAACAACAATATGAGCTTTGCTTTAATACTATTTAAATGATAACAAATCCATAAAATTTGTAGTTGCTGTAAAATAAAAAAAATAAAAAAAACAGTATTTAAATTCTCATTATTATTATTAATGAATATTGAGTTTTTACTTTACATTACAATATTATTATTGCAATTACAACAACTTTATTTTATCATCTTATAATAATTCATAATTTGGCTTTTACTGAATAAAAAAAAATATATATTGACTTTCCATTGAAGAAAATATTGAAATAGTATTATTGCATTAAGTTTTGTTTTTGTAATTTGAATAAGCGAATTATAATTAAAATTATTGATTATTTTGTTATTATGATTATTCCAATTGCTTTTTTTATTTCTTATAATATTTGTTTTAATTTACATTATGAAAATAGACAAAATAAGCTTATTTTATTATTAGTTTTTTTTTTAAAGGGTAATATTATTGCTGTAATAGTCATTGTTTTTTTACTTATATAAATTAATATTTATTATTGTTATTAATATTAATTAATATTATTTTTACATACATGCATGCATACTGTTTATTTAAGAGCACACGTGTCACAACACGGATGGTGCAACAGGACGATGAAACGCAATGTAAAGTCTTTAATGTAATCCACACAGGTAAATCCACAAAAGGGAGCCAGGAACACACATTTTCACTGACGAGACGGGACACAAAGCATAGAACTCAAACAACTTACAAAGGGTGGTTAATGATACACAGAACAGGTGATGGTGATTAACTAATAATGACTCAACGAGGACAGTGAAAGATTATGTGTAACTTTAGACAGATGCATTTACATTGTGACTGTGCCCCAGATGCAATCAACAGGAACTGTCTCTGTAAAGGTGTGAACCAAATGGTCCATACATTTAGAATAACAAAGGAACAGCATTCCTCAGGAACTTCTTGTAGATTACAGGATCCCCAGCAGGGGTCCTGACAGTATCTATTGTTTCTAGCCATTTGTCTTTAGGTATAAAGTTCTGTCTTAAAGACAGAACTATGGGAGAAGCTATGCAGAAGCTAGAGAGAAGCTAAGGAGAAGCTATGAAGCTATGAAGAAACTAGGAAGAAGCTTCGGACCCTTACATGGGTTAAGATCTAGAAGACAGCTATGCTACATGACTTTTTTCAATAAACTCTCTTCCCTTGAAATTTGGTCAAGCTTACTTATTTTATGTATTAGAGAAATCCAATACATATGGCAAGCCATCCAAATCACTGGTCAACCAAATACAGCAAAATTTAACAACAGGAACAACCATATATGGACACATGAGGGAAAAAAAAAAATACAAATAGTCCAGGGGTGTGACAACAGGAGTATTATTATAATCATAACATATTTTTATTGATTTGTTATAATTGCAATAATTGAAGTTGAAATAATTTAAATTAATAAAAAGTGTTGATACAAATATGTATATATAAATATACTGTGATAAAACATAAGAAAATATTTTAAAATGTATTTTGACAGGTTCATTCAATTATTAAAAGAGATCTTATAATCATTTAATACAGCTTTACTATAGTTACAATAACATATTTTATTAAATGCTGTGATTAATGTCATTTTATAATGTCAGAAACTCATTTCAGTCTTGTGAGGAATCGATTATATTCATGATACAAACATCAATTAAAATCTGAAGTCGATTTTTCATTGTTTTATTATTTCTGTAAAAAACAATAGAGAGAAATTTATTACATCATCTTTATCCATCATGATTGTGACATTTTTACATTTTGACACTAAAAAGAATGACTGATGAGACAACAATAAAAACACAAATGTAGACGCACACTGATGTTACTGTCTATATGAGGATTTATGACACACATTTATTCTGTTATTTGAGTGACAGAAGTTGAGCTGCAGTATTAATGTCATGAAGAGACTCAATAACATCTCACTGTTACTGATTTATCAGCAGCTCAAAGCATTATGGGTACAATCTCTCATCAGTCTATTCTGATTCATCAACACAGTTTCACTGATGATCCAGACCAATAAATCCTAAACCCAGGATAGAGTGTCTGAGTGAATGTAGTCTGGACTGTGTGGATGAGACTCATTGTGTCAGAGACACTGTAGAAGGACAGAGTTCCTGCACTCACATCCACATACACTCCTATTCTATAGATATCATCATCATCATCCAGTCCTATTCTACTGATGATGGGCTTCACAGGGAGAACAGTCTCTATGTTATTGTGTATGAATGAGTAACTGTCAGGAGAGCAGATCAAACTCCAGGACTGATCATTATATCCAAACAAACACTCATCACCCCGTCCCATCCTCCTGATGCTCTTATATGACACTGATATAGACACACAATCTCCACTCCATTCAATCTCCCAGTAACAGCGTCCACACACACTCTCTCTACACAACACCTGACACACATCAAATCTGTCTGGATGATCAGGATACGACTGATACCCAAATGTCACCTTTCTGTTCTCCTCAGACAGAATGAGATATTTGTTTGCTGTGTTTGGATCCAGTGTGAGAAAACAGGCATCTGAACACAAGAACAGACACATTTATAACACAACAACAATCACTACAGCTGCGTGTGTGTGTGTGTGTGTGTGTGTGTGTGCAGACGTACATTTGTTCAGTCCTGCTGTAATCCTGGATTCTCCTCCATGATCCACACTAGAAAACACACACACACACACACACACACACACACACACAGCTGTAGTGATTGTTGTTGTGTTATAAATGTGTCTGTTCTTGTGTTCAGATGCCTGTTTTCTCACACTGGATCCAAACACAGCAAACACTGAACTTGTTCTCTCTGAGGAGGACAGAAAGGTGATGGGTGTGAAAGAGAAACAGTCGTATCCTGATCATCCAGACAGATTTGATCAGGTGTCTCAGGTCTTGTGTAGAGAGAGTGTATGTGGACGCTGTTACTGGGAGATTGAGTGGAGTGGACAAGATGGTGTGCGTATATTAGTGTCATATAAGAGCATCAACAGGAAGGGACGGGGTATTCAGTCTGAGTTTGGATGTAATGATCAGTCCTGGAGTTTGTTCTGCTCTGCTGACAGATACTTATTCAGACACAATGACAAATATACTGATCTCCCTGTAGAGCACATGAGCAGTAAAATAGGAGTGTATGTGGATGTGAGTGCAGGAACTCTGTCCTTCTACAGCGTCTCCAGAAACACAATGAGTCTCATCCACACAGAACAGACCACATTCACTCAGACGCTCTATCCTGGGTTTACTGTTTATTCTGGTTTTGAACTTGGTTATGGATCATCAGTGAAACTGTGTTAATGAACCAGAATAGACTGACAAGAGATTCTACCCATAATGCTTTGAGCTGCATGATAAATCAGTAACATTGAGATGTTATAGAGTCTCTTTGTGACATTAATACTGTGGTCTTTTTGAAGAAGCAGCAGCCCTTTTGATTGTGATTGTAGTGTAACCAATTCATTTTGGGTTGATTTATGTATATATATGTTTAACTTTACTAATAGGACCCAATTTAATCCTTAGAAAAATTCCCAGCCAACATTTGTACATGGGACCCATATGGGTATGAACTGGGCTTAAAAATGGGCCCCATACAGGATTGTCCGCGGGTTCCATAATGGCCCCACGTCAACTGCCCACATGGATCTCATATAGGATTGCTCTTGCCATTAGGTGGGACCCAACTGGGCAACACGCACAAGACCCATCTCGGTCCCAGCTTTAACCCAGCTGACATTTGTATGTGGGACCCATGTGGGTTTGAAATGGGCTGAAATATGGGCTTTATATGGTATTGTCCGCGGGTTCCATAATGGCCCCATGTCAATTGCCCACATGGATCTCATATAGGACTGCTCTTGCCTTTAGATGGGACCCAACTGGGCAACACGCACAAGACCCATCTCGGTCCCAGCTTTAACCCAGCTAACATTTGTATGTGGGACCCATGTGGGTTTGAAATGGGCTGAAATATGGGCTTTATATGGTATTGTCCGCGGGTTCCATAATGGCCCCATGTCAATTGCCCACATGGATCTCATATAGGACTGCTCTTGCCTTTAGATGGGACCCAACTGGGCAACACGCACAAGACCCATCTCGGTCCCAGCTTTAACCCAGCTAACATTTGTATGTGGGACCCATGTGGGTTTGAAATGGGCTGAAATATGGGCTTTATATGGTATTGTCCGCGGGTTCCATAATGGCCCCATGTCAATTGCCCACATGGATCTCATATAGGACTGCTCTTGCCTTTAGATGGGACCCAACTGGGCAACACGCACAAGACCCATCTCGGTCCCAGCTTTAACCCAGCTAACATTTGTATGTGGGACCCATGTGGGTTTGAAATGGGCTGAAATATGGGCTTTATATGGTATTATCCACAGGTTACATAATGGCCCCATGCCAACTGCCCACATGGAATTCATACAGTATTGCACTTGCTACTAGGTGGGCCCCAACTAGGCAACATGTGCAGAACCCATCTCTGACCCAGCTTTAAGTTTTATGTGGGCTACATGGTCTTTAAAAAAAAGGTTGTAAGTGGGATTGTCCCTGGTCTCCATGTTGGCCCCTTGTAAATTTCCAATGTAGATTAGATGCAGTATTTCACTGGGTGTTAGGTAGGCCCCAACTATATGACATATGCAAACCCATACAGGTCCCACCTTTCAGCTTTATGTGGGTGCTACATGGTGACTACATGGACTGAAATGTGGGTAACAGGTGAGATTGTTCATGTTTTCCATAATGGACCCAAGCCAGTTGCCAACATGGATTTCCAACTGTGCAATATGCATAAGACTCCTCTGGTCCCTGTTTTTACACATTATATTACTTCTACTTCTAAGTTGGTTACATTTGGATTTGTCTATAGCCCCATGAATATTGCACACACATAGATTTCACATTGGACCTAGACACATTTACATTCAAGGTACAATTAAAGCTTCAACATCTGCTACATCAGTAATAAAAATACAAATACAAATTCGCTTACCAATTTTGTTCCCCTGATTTTCTATATTATCCACACAATTTACAAACTTGTTTGCTTGGTTTATAATTCGAGCACACAATTTAGCCTATTTTTTTCTTTTTCCTTCTTTCTTTTTTTTTTTTACTGCATGTCATGTGTGCTTCTTTCAAAAGCTTCCATAACAGGTAAAACTGTACAGCAACACCACACAAATAAAATAGCAAAAACAATTACCATGGCAGAAAACAGTAGAGAGCAAAATGAGACTGAAATCCTTTCAAATGTAAATTTTATTTAACTAACCAACATTATATATCATGACGGAAATCCTTTTAAATTTAAATTTTATTTAACTAACCAACATCATATGTAATGTTTATGTCACAATGGCACAAAACTTTTAGAACCAGCCTTGAGTGTTTTGGGAAGCTTTAGCTCACTTTAAAAAGAAATGTAGGAATACAAACAGTCAAAAAAAAATAAAAAACTATAACAGTTAGAAGCAGCAACTGATCACCTTATAACCTTGTCAGTAAACCTTAAACTGTAGCCATCTTTTGGTGCATTCTTGAGGCCCTCTGTCCTCCTCTGTCTCTTGCTCCAGTGAACCACTTGGACAGTGCCCTCTCAGCTTCTTGCTGGTTTACCTTTGACGTCAGGGGGTTGTTCTTAAGAGCCTCTGCAAAAACAAATGACTTTTTAAGATAAAAATATACGCGTTAATTAACATTACAGATACGGATAATCTGACCAATTGACTGCAGATCAGTATCTGCATATAATCACATTTTGTATGACTCAGTTGGCAGTAACTAAATTTGGCCAATCTAACAAACTGATGAAAGGTTAATGACACTGAACTTTTGAACTTAAGAAGAGATGATGTCAACCCCTCAGAGGACTTCAGATGATGCCAACCCTGAAACAACATACAGCACTACCGAATTCTGCTACTAATTTATAGTGTTTTTTGTCTGTTCGATTACGTCATTAATTGATCTTTACCACACATCTCTGCCATATGTACATCAAGCTACTACTACATATATTGTAAAAACATTACTTTGGTGTAAAGTTGCTTTGCAACGACATGTAGCGTGAAAAGCGCTATACAAATAAATTTGAATTGAATTGAACTGAACTTTTGCACCACGGTCATGTCATCAACAGTATGGAATTGTACCAAGGTCTCAAGAAATAAAAAAAATATATATATTTGCCATGTATTGTTAAAAGAAATCAAGAATATCATGTGGAGGAACTCTGGCTGATGGATTTTCAACAATCCTCTCTGTCTAAGGTGGGGCTCAGGCAACTCCTCCACATACAAGTTTTAATGTGCTGCATCTTTTAAATAAAACAGTTTCAGACTATTATTTCATATGTTAGGCTTTACCAGGGATGTGCATATATATATATATATATATATATATATATATATATATATATATATATATATATATATATTTAACCCTCTGGGGTCTGAGGGTATTTTGGGGCCCTGGAGAAGTTTTGACATGCCCTGACATTTGTGCTTTTTTCAGTATTTTAATGATGCTGGAAATTCAGCTTTTGATCAGAAATAAATAACATTTTAAAGTTTAATATTTATTTGTCCATCTCTCAATTATCATATATATATATATATATATATATATATATATATATATATATATATATATATATATATACACACACTGTGTGCATAATTATTAGGCATGTTGATAATCTGGTCAGATTTTTTTCCCCAGGCACATTTTACCAATTCCAAACCACAGCAATCTTAACTACTATTGATTTTGTATTTAATCATTTGTAAGTGATATATAACTGTCCGTGAACGCTGGAAGTGAAAAACTCCTTATATTCAGGTGTGCATAATTATTAGGCATGTTTTCTTTTACAGATAAAATGAGCCAAAAAAAGATATTTAATCCAGACTGAAAAGTCCAAATTATTAAATGCCCATGAGAAGAATGCAATACTAATGCATTACAAGAATTTGCAAAGTTAAGGCTTGACCATTGGACAGCGAAATGCTTGTTGAGTCTGCATGGTCAGAAAAAACAGGTGGAGAAGAAAGATGCATGTTAACTGCAAAAGAATTAGGAATTAAGGTGAAGAATTAGGTGTGACACCATCAGGAACCGTTTCGTCTCCAGCGCCACCATTTTCCACAACTGCAGTCTTCAGAAGTACAATGTGTCAGGTTCTCAGAGACTTTGCTTGGTAAAAATTCCTAAAAAATGCCCCAGACTTAATAAGAATAACAAGCTGAAGTGTTGTGAAATACATGAAGACAGTTTTTTATATATATATATATATATATATATATATATATATATATATATATATATATATATATATAGATCTTATAGACCGATAAGTTGAGAGTGACTCTTCAAGGACAAGCGTCACATCCTCTTGTACCTCTGATTCAAGAATTTATCTTCCAAAATCTGGCAGTAAGTTTTGGGAGTTCATTTTAGTCCATCTCTGCAAGTCAGACTTTTCAGGATAGGAGACTAAACATGAACTCCCAAAATGTACTGCCAGATTTTGGAAGATAAATTCTTGAATCAGAGGTACAAGAGAATGTGATGCTTGTCCTTCAAGAGTCACTCTCAACTTGTCTGTCTATAAAGCCTATAAAAAAACTATCTTCATGTATTTCACAAGACGTCAGCTTGTTATTCTTATTCTTATTACAGTTTTTCTCAATCAATTTGACACTTTTCTCCAATGCAATGTACTTGTTCTCAAAACAATTAGCACAGCTATCCAAACACAAAATTATCTCAACCTAACAGATCTAGTAATGCATTTATTAAAAGTACATTTTAACATCAAATCTATAGCTGTGTTCTCTATTGATTATAAAACACTTTCAGCTGTAGATAAACAAATATGCTAATGAAAATACATGTTTATTGTTTTATATATACTGTGCAAATCTAAATTAAATAAAAAATTGTTATCCAACAACTGCTATCACCCATGAGGAAAAACTAATTGCCCCTTTAAACTTAAAATCTGTTTGTGCCATCATTAGCAGCAAGAACTGCAAACTTTTCTGATAACTACAGATCGGTCTTTTACAGCAGTGGCGGATATGTATATATATATATATATATATATATATATATATATATATATATATATATACATCCTCCTCTCTGCTCATCTCTGTACCTGTTACACTCTTCATCCTCTCTTTCATTACACCTCTTACCCACACCACCACCTTACAGTCATACCCCCCCCCCCCCCCCCCCCCATATGTTTTATTTGTATTTATTTTATTTGTATTTATATTGTTATATTATTATTAGAATTGTTTTTTTTTTTTTTTTTTGCATATTCATTCTTGCTCTTTGTATACTTTTCCTTTTATTATTACTCTAAAGCAATTTGGTAAATGTGTAAACGATTAGGCGTTCATTTGATAGAATGGCAAATGACAGAATTTTGTTTGTTGTGTTTGGACAAATAGTACATTAACATTTGTGATTGGATTTAAACCTTTTTTCATATGTTTTAAAGTATTGGTTGGTTGCATTAACTATTGTGAAAACATTTTAGAGTTTTGTGCACATTGTTTTGAGAGAATTATTTGCATGATTTGTAATTTAAATGAAATTAATGAAAACGTACAGTCTGCTTGTAATTTAAATGAAATTAATGAAAACATGCAATCTGCTTACGACAATTACAAAGTGTCCACTGTGCTCACTGTGTTAACTGTTTTGAGAACAGTGACCTGACTTTAGAGAAATGTCTCAAATCAATTGAGGAAAAACTGTAAACGATATGGCTAATATATTCATAAATATTCATAAATTTCTCAACAGAATTTGACAAAGAATGTTTAGTTTAAGTTATGAGAGAATAAATGTTTTAAAGTTTTGGCAAAAATTGTATCATACATACTGCCAAACAAGCATTCTTTTCACAGTGAATTTATACCCCCAAAGTGGCAACATATCCCGGGGGATAAAAAACATTAAAATAAGAGTCATGTTTTAAAAAAATAAAAATAAATAAATAAATCATGACACTTTATTGTCCTAAGAAGATGGAAAATAGCAATAAACTAAAATTCTGACTTTTTGGTCTTGTCATTTTAAGGGTTAATTTTGAAAGAGGGCAAGGGCTCAAGCCCAGAAAGGTAGAAAAGACATTGTTAAAATAGTCCATGTGACAAAACAACAACAACAAAAAAAAAATAGTGACTTTATTCAACAACGTGCTCTTGGGAAAGCTGTCGGGGCTGAAATGGAAGTTGTTATTTTTGTTCTTTTGTTGCACAAAAGTATTCTATAGTAAAACATTACTGTTTACTTTCAGAAGTTGTTGTAGGGGTGCTTTCTAATAAAAAGTGAAACATATAAGCTAGTTCTCTCAGAATCCGCTATTCGTCAAGTGTGCGCAAACACACAAAGAATTTGTTGTGGTTTTACAGGAGCTCTTGGTACATACATAGAAATAATCATACAAGTCTAGCACAAGTCAGTTACAGAAGTGCACAGAACTTACTCAGTAACAGCTAAGTAAAACTGTGTCATCTGAGCATGTGACACATTATTACACCACATATAGAATATTGCATTATTTAATGAGATATCATTTAATGAGCATTTTTCTTTAATATCGCACAGCCCTAGTCTACAGATGTAAAAATCAAATTGGTAAAAGTTTACGATAAAGTTCTATTTGATTAAACCCTTTACCCTTTATCCTCGGCTGGGATCGTTTAAAGCCTTTTGAAGCCGCATTTAAACTACATTTTGGAAGTTCAAATTCAGGGGCACAATGCAGTCCATTATATGAAGAAAAACCCTGAAATGTTTTATCAAAAACCATAATTTCTTTACGACTGAAGACAGAAAGACATGAACATGAAGGGGGTGAGTAAATTATTTGTAAATTGTTGTTCTGGAAGTGGAGGTCTCCTCTAAGATCATGGTATTAACAACTTAAGTCACACTTACCATACACAACGTTGAAAAGATGCAAATCTTTAAACTTCTTTTTCCCATGACGACCAAACAAATTGTACTCCAATGCAAGCTCATTTGAAAAGATGTATTTCATCATTCTTCTTGTTGCGTCATCTACACTAGTGCCACCTACATCTGCCACCATGGTAACCTAAAGATGAGAGCCAAAAGGAGAAACCAAAGCTTTACATAACTTACAAAAACAATAAGCTAATAAGACTAAACAAATCAGTTTTTTTTTACCTTAAATAAGTTCCAGGAGGAGAAATAAATAATTAAAATATAACAGTAATAATAAAATAAAGTAAACTTACAACAGCAGACATGACACTACGATCCCCCAACTTCTGATCAAGAGCCTCAAGGTCAGATTGGGTTTTCAGAGGTAAGACCACTCCTTCAGGAACCTCTACCACTGATCCATCTTGCTTTTTCAGCAGGGCATTCAACATCTTACTATGAACTTGTTGTGTCTCCTTCACTTCTTCTAAAATTGTCAGAAGCTTAGTGAACATGGCTTCACAAGTAGGGCTGGTAATTGTGGCTGTGGGGCTGGTAGCTCTACGGGCTATAGGGCTGGTAACTCCTCGGGGTGTTGCGCTGGTAACTGTGGCTGTGGGGCTGGTAATTCCTTGGGCTCTGGGGCTGGTAACTCCTGGGTTTGTGGTGCTAGCACCTTGTTGGGCTGTGGGGCTGGCACCTCGTTGGGCAGCATGACTGGTAGTCCATAGGGGAGTATAGCTGGCAACATATTGGTCAGTGGGGTTCTGAAAGTGGTCGCTCACTTTCTTTGCTGGCCAAAGGAGTTGGTTCGGTGGAGTGGGTGGAAGCTCGTCTGAAGAATCTGAATGCCCACTTGATTCCACCTGGGTGCTCAGTTGACTCTGGAGAAGTTTTGCACTTGGCCTACAGAAGTTAACACAAACATATAAAGCACACCTTGCCTACTGTTTTTATATTAGGCCTGGGTGATAAAACGGTATTGATATTTATTGACGATCCACCTTTATCAATAATAATAGAAAAAATGTTCAATTTAATACAGTTTCACTTATATGCACTAAAATGTAAACAAACAAGAAGTTTGGTTGTATATACAACCCTCAATCGTACGCCGTCCCTCGATCACAAACAGTCTATCAAATGCCTTGAAAAAAGCGAGTATTACAAGTGAAAAGCAAAAAAGTTGTGTTGCTGTGTAGCTGGGTCACACAATCGTAATGTGAAATCACACAAACACATGAAACTAAGTACAGTACCTGCCGGCAACAAGGAGATTGTGAATAAAAAGGACATGTCAGCTTGTCAGTGTGGCAGTTTCTTGGTTTAAAATCAACAAACTAAAAGCAAATCAGATTTTGAAAGAAATTTGGTGCTTAAAATAACACATTTATTGATTACATTGTTTCACCACCACGTGGTGACAAGTGACTGTTTAAAAAAATGTATTTGACAATGAATCTTCATTTAACAGATTCTTTCAAATACACTGATTCATCCAGTAATGAAACATAGGTATTTATGAGCAAATCATAAATTGTTTAGCTCTATCACCCAGCCCTATTTCTTATTATTTCTAGTAGGCATGGAATTTGACCTGCATTGCTTTACAAACACCTACCTTCTTTTTCTTGAGATATTTTCTGTATCTGTCAAGTCTGATGAATATTCAGCTTGGTGGAGTTTAGCCCTGGCTTCAGAATAAGTGGCTATAAAACACAATGATACACAGAAAGGCTAATTTTGAAATGTGAAAAATAATTTTTACAACAAAATATACATTGGTTGCAGAATATATGCATGTGCCAATAAATCAGATGTCATATCTTATCTGTAAAGTACTATTGTGATTGCAGGTTTTCTTTCCTATGTTGCAAGAGCACATCTGATTTGATTCAACTGTGTCATGTCTGGTGTGATCCTGCTTGGTAAGACTGAAAACCTATAGTGTTACCAGCCCTTTATGTAGTTTCCTATCAAGATGTAAGGAAATGAAGACAAAAATAAAGAGTTCAAGTACTAATTTAAGTGAGTAAAGTATAGCAGTATTTATTCTATTTATTAAAGGAGGAAAATCAGTTACCTGCATTTCCCATTACACGCACATTGCATACCATCCAGTTGCTTGCTGGTGATGTGTGCTCTTTCACTGCCTTGGTAACGTTAGCCAGTGAGACTGGTGGCCACCAGCATAACTTTCTGTCCGTGCCCTTAAACCATTCTACTGGAATTATATCCATCTTCTTACAGCCATCTGTATCGACTTCGTCCACAAATTCCACAACACTAAACGAAGAGACCCTGCAAAGTTCAATAAGTTATGTGGTGTGTAGCTGAGGCAAAGCCACAAACATTCTCTCAAGAGGCAATAAAACCATTGGTTTAGTGAAGTCTTGTACTGGAGCACTGCAAAGCTGACCAGACAATTTGGAAAGCAAAAGGACTCCCAGAGATGTGGAATCAATAGGGTAGCTGAAAAAAGATGTCCCTGTCTCAAAACGTTCATACACCACATGTGTTCCTCCAGTTGAATGCACAATGTTCCGTACAATCCCAACTCTTCCCTCAAGTTCAAAACAGTTGGTACCAGCTGAGTTTGAGATTATCGTATCTTTGTCTTTGTACATCTTGTATTGATTGCACATGGAAAATTCTGCCAGCACTGGTCCAGATTCATGACGTTGTGTGAGTTTAGCATCTTCTGGCATTTCTTCGGGCATCTGAGCAAATAGCTGTCTTTCATAAATACGCCTGACAATTTGTTGCACAGGATTCTGTGGCCTTCTCACCATTTTTTTCATCTGTCCCAAAAAATTCTCGAATGGAAAACATGAAACTGAGTCCAGAGGGCCGTACTTTTTAGTATCATCCGCTAAATGTACAAGACTGTGTGTATTGTTTGTCAGAAATTTTGTCCCATATATCTTCGCAAAGTTGGTAACAAAACATCTTAATAATTTTTGGGCATACCCATAATATTGTCTACACATAGGAGACAAAAGTATTCTCATAGCAGATGACAAAACAAGAAAGTTTTTGTACTGTTGACGGGGTAGTCTTTGAAAAAGCACAACAGGCCCTGTATATAATAAAAACTGCCTGAATTCTGTAGCCTTCCATTGGCTGAACTCAGTCAGTGAACGTGGCTTTCTGGAGAAGTTCCGAGGTAAGCATTGCCTACACACTTTCAAGTGATCAGAGATAGCGGATAGAGCAGAAGATGAAACCCGACAACGCAATGGTCCCTTAAACCACAGACCAATTAATTTACGGACAATGCCCAAGCAAACTAAATGCATATAGTCCAAAGGAAAACTGGAAACCATGCCAATGCCTAGGCCCTGGAGAGGTGACTTAGAGTGATGGTGGTCTTCATCAGACATTTGGTCAAACTGAATATCTGTCCTTGGGCTGGAATCCAAGTCAGGAAACACAACTTTGCCATCAAGATAAATGCCATGCTGTGTGCAACGCTCACAAGAACTGTAGCCGCCATGACCTTTGATACATTTTAAAAACGCCCTTGCAGGAGTGTCGCAGATAAAAGCATCTGGCAGTGGTACATTGTAGTGTTTACCATTAAAAGTTACACCAACTGCTGTGACAACTTTTAAGTCTTCTGTAAAATCATGCATGTACTCATTTACTGATTCAGGTTTACAGGGACCTGCATAGACACCTATTACAAACACATTTGATTTAGGTAATTCAACTATTTGACCTAATATAGGCCACAACTGCATATTAGAGCTCCTAGAAAGAGGTAATCCATCAACATTCACACGAACAGTCAGCGTATCTGTTGTCAGTTCACTCTCGCTTCTAATTTTCAATTCTGAAATGATTGCACTTGTAAGGCCAAAATGGTAGTAGCTACCCTGACCCATCTCTTTCACATCACATTCTTTGAGCGTTTTCATGAGAGTTCTGGGATCCTTTGGTAAATCCAGTCCTAGCTCCAGAAGTATACCTAATAGTTCTGAAAGTGCAGAATGAGACACATTTCGGTTAGCTGCCCATTCAGCCAGTTTCCTTTTAGCATCATTATGGGGTTCCTCTTCAGGATTATCAGAGCAAAAATCTTCATCAGGATCACTATTCATATACAAGTCATCATCTTCAGTATCAACATCAAAATCCTGATTTACAGCTTCCTCAGCATTGTCCTTCACATCTTCCTTGATATTTTGCACTTCCTGGTCCACAGCCTGATCTGCCTGCTCTAAAGCCTCCATTGTGAGACTCAATAAATGCTGCTGCACTCTGACTTTGATTCTCCTCCTCCTCGTCCGTGAACTGCCATCCATTTCACTACAATACACAGAGGAGACCAGGGGCAGATACAGATTGTTCAAAACTATTGGAACACTGAAGTCGAGTCATCTTATGCCAATTATATTTTGTTTTGAGATCAAAATATGCATAATGCAAGAAAGTTTAATTCCTCATATTTATATGCATAGAAATTAAACTACATAAAAACACAACACTTGTATTGTACAAGTGAATTTATATAGCAAAACTACTGGAACATCTAACTACAATGTTTTTTATACCTAGGTCAGTGCTCTGAGATTTATCGCTTAATAAACTGTTTCAGTTGTGAAGACAACATTTCCTGTTAAAAAGTTTAAGCCAACATAAAGACCAAATAGCTGTATATGGGGCAAAATTAAGCAATTCCAAAGATGAGAGAAGGTGAATCTTCAGTGAGGCATTGTACAAACATGGGCCATAACCAAAGTAACCATTTAAATTATTGTAATGATCATTTTCTAGAGATGCACCGATAGTAAATTTCCATTACTATATAACTATTCAGAGTGATATCTGCTGATACCGCTAATGATACTGGTAGTTTGGTGGTTCTGCTTTTTATACTTTTCGTGTCAGATTTTGTTGCTGATTTGAAATATGTAATTTAATTGTGACCTCAGCAAGCAGCTTTTGAGATTTCAGAATTACCCCATTCAAAAAGATAGGACAGGACTTGAGCAAGTTATTCTGAAAATGTAATTAATACCAGAATTACTGGAATTCTATAACTACTAGAATAGCCATAGCAGTCATTCTGACCGTTGATACTATCCTGAACTGAATGCCATGTAATATTTGCATTTGAAGCTTTTAGTGACATAAATAAAATGGCATATAAATGCCATTTATAAATAAAGCTCTGAATATATGCCAACAAATATGAACTAAAGCCGAATATTTCGGTAGATAAAACTTGTTGTGAATTTTAGAAATTATTACTTGTATGTATTTTTTTGTATATTTTGACATTTGTACTTAACCACGCTCTGGAGTTATTGAAAATGGTTGGATCACACAAATCTGAAACAATTCTATTTTGTCAGAACACTGAAATAGGCTATTATTGATAACAGCCACTGTGGCCCCACTTTCCATCCTCTCCCCTCCTTGCTTAATGTGCTCGAAAGTGAAAGTAAAAACATAGCGCGCAAACGAAAGCCACTGCACGCTTTCGTCATGAGCGTCAGCAACTGTACACAATCACAGATTCCATAACCCCCACCCCCCAAACGTTTTTTGTGCTCCCCACTAGCAATTTAAATGCCCCCCGACTGAGGTGCCCTGGCGCTGGCCCTGGTTATATGATGTCTGTAATGCGAACGGTCAGTTTGACCGCTTTGGCCATTCAAGTTAGGAATACTAAGAACTCTTTTACATTGCATAATTTGTCAAAATGGCCACTTGGTAGTTTTAGTGTTAAATTACTGATTACTCATTACTCCTTTTAAAAGTAATCACCGTTCTGATTACTTATTTTTAACTAAAGCAAGCAGCTGCTGCGTGCATGGTTTAGCATCACAGAATGCCAGCAAAGAGCGCTACATTTATTTTTATCTCTAAAAGACATGTCAGTTCTATGCAATCTCACAAATATCTTTTATAAAAATAAATATATGCAAAATCAATCCTTCATAATGTCTACAATTCGTGTTATAATATATAAATAAAATATAAATTTCAGCACTGCACTCATTCAGCTGGCCATTACGTTTCAGAAATCAACATTGCTCAATGCTGCAAACACAAGTTATTGCCTAAATAGAAACTCTGCCTACGCTTGTACCTGTTAATTGTTTATATTTTATTAGTTCTTGTTGCTTTTGGGCAATAAAAGTTCTGTAACTTTGCTGTTCCATAAGCGCCGCCTAGTGTCAGAGAGTGGATTTACAGAGACTTGCATTTACATTCAGCCTGTGTGCAGTTTTTGTCTGGATAAATGATCCGAATTTGCGTGTCCTGCTGTAAATTTTTACCGGTTGATGAAAAACAAGCTTATGTGGATTCTAAACAATTTGGATAAGGTAAGGAAATTTCACATCCCTAGTTTATAAACTATCGGCCAATAAATATCGGTGCATCTCTAATATTTTCCTTTTTTATCGAACAGTCAACCAATAAAGTGCTGCTTGGCCCACTTGACAACTCAGAGAGTTGCAACTACATTTCTAATGATATGATGCATCATGATTCACGTCATCTGATTTTAATATTCTAAGCAAAACTATGTTTGGAAATAGCAAAACAATTAATTTAAATTACTTACATGGTATATAGAAGAACACCTGCCAGCTATTCAGGATCTGGAAAAAAAAAAAAAAAACAGAAATGTATGTACATGTATTAATGCCCATAGTAGAAAAGGCTGTTTAGGTAAATCTAATCAACGTTTGGTTAGAGGTTAGGGTTGCCACCTGGAGTGTAGTAAAACCATAGAGGTAAAACCCATTTAACATCCCTCAAAAATACATAAACAAATAAATGCCATGACAGGCTTGAAGGACAATTAGTGATATGTCTAATAATGTCTAAAAATATAATAGGTTATCTGTCTAAGCTCTGATGGTGTATGCAATATTATATTAGTATAGATTAACATGTTCACCGTGAGCAGCAGCTTTCGGTAAACCATGCAATTTGCCTTAACGGACAGACGCAATGACTATTTTTTCCCATATAAGGCCTTAACGGGCGAACACGAGTTTGTGTTTAAAAAATGCGCGGGATTACAGCGCGTGATATCCACACATCCGTCGCTTTGGAAACAAAGTTTTTAAAATGCAATCCCATGCAAACGGGCTTCTCTACTACTAATTCTGAAATAGATTTTTTTTCCTGTTAGTCCACGCTGCACATGTGTTATTCGGCTATGTGTAGACCCTTGTAGGGACAAAATTGATATGAATTTTCCTGTATTTTACAAGTTGCTTATTAGAAGTGGGTCTCTTTAATTAAACAGCTTGCATAATATACAAAATAGCGGTCTAAATAATGCATATTAAAAGAAAAAAGCATGGGAAAATGGGCATCAACTCGAGCAGCTGTTGAATTTCACGATAAAAAAAAATCATCGTTAAGACAATAATAAAAATAAATAAACAAAGGTATATTCTACTCATAAACAAACGTTTTGTGTTTAAACTACCTTACCTGACTGTTTCTCCGCGCCATATAACGATTATACGATGTTAATTTTGTTTCACATTTCGCGAATATTCCAATGTCGAATCGAAACGTTTAGTTAATTAGCAAACTTCCCCACTTACAGCTAAAGAAACTTCTTAATGGAATACTTGTATTCTGTTATGTTAAGGAATATTCAGTTTATTAAAGCACTCTGACATCATTTAACCTAAGTCATCATCAAACATACTTACTGCAGTTGTAGCTCGGTGAAGCACGCACACACTCAAGGCCTTCCAACGTCAAAGTGACAGAAAAAGTGAGCCAAGCGGTTGCAAAATGGCGCAATTGGCAATCGCGCATGTCCGTCTGCAATACGCGTTTTTTTTTTTTTTTTTTTTTGCTTTTAAAGTGGTATAGGACCTTAATACTGTTATAAATTACATTTTCTTTAATAGTTTATTTTGATTTATTTTACTTTATAGTATTCGTGTTGTTTTTATATTATATTATTAATACGTTTCTCATGTCATGTCAGTTAAGTACTTTTATTTATTTATTTATTTATTTATTGTGAAAAAATAAAAAAAGAAATAAATAAATAAATGTGATAGGTGAATACATAAATAAATGGCAATTGGCGCAGAAGATGATATAGACAATGAAGGTCAAGTTCCAACGAAATATCTTCACAGTCCTCTGTGATGTCTTTATATCCGTCATGTGTGTATTTTGAGTGTACCTTTCTCTCTGCAGATGATGAGGTTGTGACAGCATCTGAAATAAGGTTTAGAGTTACAGTGTGTAGCTCAGTATATGAGCATTTTACAATGTTAAAAAGAAAAAAAAAAAGTCTTGTCATTGTTTAGCTTTGATGTTTTTTTTTTTTTTTCAACTGGGTAAGTTTTGCATAAAGTGATAATCTAACAATATGGATTTTAATGTCAAACTCTTACAGTGGAGAAGAAAAGCTATTTTCATAGCTTTATGTCTGACTGCATTATGTGCAGCATAGACTCTACTACAATAATATGCGAGTATCATGTATGCAGAAGTTTGTATTTTTGAAAAAATTATGTTTATGCGTGGTTAGTAAAAAATAGTATTTTCATTCACTGAAATAACTCCATAAAATTCATACTGAATCTATTTCCAAAACACATTTGAAAGCTGCCTTTTGTAGCCTAGAATTTTTGCTCCAAAATTATGTGAAAATCCATCCATCCATCCATCATAAAACTGCTCCACACAGCTCCAGGGGTTAAAGGCTCCTAAAGGCCTTATGACACGAATCGATGCATTTGTGTAAGAAAAATATCCATATTTAAAAATTAATAAAGCAAAACATCCAGCTTCCAGAGGACTTTGACTTACAAAGAATGCATAACGCATCTTGCAGTTCAAAACAATCAAGCATAGCGTCAGTTCTGGCAGGTCACTTTAGTCAAGCTTGCATCAGCTGACTCTCATCTGATCCACATCTACCTATAGGGATGCAACACTTATCACAGCTTTTGCGTTGCTCAATAACAAATTACTCTCCTCCATCCCCAATTCTTCCCTTTGTTCATTCAGGATTCTGCCTTCTGATTCTCTTTTGAATCTGACTATTTAAAAAAAATGTTTACATTAACTTGAACATTGATGATATCTGCAATACATTTATGTTGGTTCTGTTCTGTTCACCCTAGGGGGGGTTTTGCTGCTCTCCCTACTCTTCTCCATGCTAGGCTGCATGGATGTGCATGGAGAACAGAACAATACCACCAATGCAAACTGTATGCTAATTGTCAATCATCTTTGATGATAGTGGTCCTGACATAATTGTCTTTACACTCTTCAGTCTTCACACGAGGAGGACTTAAAAGAACTTAGATTGTGTTCGCCTGAAAGAAGAAAGTCATATAAAGATCTCTAAACTCTAACACAAAGAACCATTTCTGTGTATAAAGGGTTCTTCAAGATAATGGGGTTCTAAACAGGGCTGTTACATATAAGTCCATATGGAGCCCATTTGTGTTTTCCCATTCAAAACCCACACTGACTCTACCCATGTGGGTTCTACCTTGGGCCCATGCAGGCAGCATATATTGGACTGGTTGTGTTTGCCCATGTCTGACCCATATGGGTTCACCATGCAGACCCCATATGTGTTTCCCCATTCAGAACCCACATAGATGGTACCCATGTGGGTTCTACCTTGGGCCCGTGCAGGCAGCCTATATGGGACTGATTGTGTTTGCCCATGTCTGACCCATATGTGAAACCCATATGTGAAACCCATATGGGGTCCATATGTGTTGCCCATTTTGAGCCCATGCCCTCATTTCCCATTGGTGACCCAACTAGGCCCCACATGGGAAGCCCACTTGGTTTTACCCATGTGAGACCTACTTAGCTGACCTAAGTGGGCCCCAGATAAGATGCCCATTTTGGGACCATGCCCACTTGGTATCCATGTAGCCCAAGCATATACCATGTGGGGCCCACATATACATGTTGGCTGGGTGTCTGTCTACTGACATTTGTTAAGACATTTGCTTTAAACATTACAGTGTTTACAATAACTTTTGTTAACTCTACAATACATAAATCCACTTTACCAACTAAATTACTTAGAAGTGCCATAGAAATATACAGAGCTACCGCACAAATGGAAGTTCAAAGACAATATTTTAAAGATGGTGAATAAGGTCAATACTGTACCCACATAGATCCCAAACCCACTGCCCACTCTGCACCTAGTACCTATATGTGTACTGTATGTTACCCTACCACATATTAGTGATGGGAAGTTTGGGTCATTTTACTGACTCTCTCGTTTGATGTCATTCATCAAAATGAATAGATCTTCATTGAAGTCATTTCAGTCATTTAAGTGGTGTTAAAAATTATACTTTTACCAACCAAATTCTCCGAAAACACCTACCTATGCAATCTTGATCATATTCTAAATTAGGAAATCATTATAATGCACCCAGACATAATTTGTAGGGAACATAAATAATTGCTTTACCTTCAGAGTCTTTCATTCATTTGTCACATAACAGACGCAATAAACAGATCATTCACAAATTACCCATCACTACCCCATAAGTATTTCCCCATTCACAACCCACACAGTGATTACCCATGTGGGTACTACCTTGAGCCCATGTAGCAAACCTATAAAGGACTGATTGTGTATGCCCATGTCTGACCCATATAGTTTGGCCAGAGGGCCCTACACGTCTTTCCCTGTGGGTACTACCTTGGGCCCATGTAGGCAGCCTATATGAGACTGATTGTGTTTGCCCATGTTTTACCCATATGGTTTGACCAAGAGGGCCCCATATGTGTTTCCCCATTCAAAACCCATATAGAGGTAGCTTATGTGGGTACTACCTTGGGCCCATGTAGGCAGCCCATATGGGATTGATTGTGTTTACCCATGTTCTACCCATATGGTTTGACCAAGAGGGCCCCATATGTGTTTCCCCATTCTGAACCCATATAGAGGTAGCTTATGTGGGTACTACCTTGGGCCCATGTAGGCAGCCCATATGGGATTGATTGTGTTTACCCATGTTCTACCCATATGGTTTGACCAAGAGGGCCCCATATGTGTTTCCCCATTCTGAACCCATATAGAGGTAGCTTATGTGGGTACTACCTTGGGCCCATGTAGGCAGCCTATATGAGACTGATTGTGTTTGCCCATGTTTTACCCATATGGTTTGACCAAGAGGGCCCCATATGTGTTTTCTCCATTCTGAACCCATATAGAGGTAGCCTTTGTGGGTACCGCCTGGAGCCAGTGTAGGCAGCCTATATGAGATCGATTGTGTTTGCCCATGTTTTACCCATATGGTTTGACCAAGAGGGCCCCATATGTGTTTCCCCATTCTGAACCCATATAGAGGTAGCCTTTGTGGGTACCGCCTGGAGCCAGTGTAGGCAGCCTATATGAGATCGATTGTGTTTGCCCATGTTTTACCCATATGGTTTGACCAAGAGGGCCCCATATGTGTTTCCCCATTCAGAACCCATATAGAGGTAGCTTATGTGGGTACTACCTTGGGCCCATGTAGGCAGCCTATATGAGACTGATTGTGTTTGCCCATGTTTTACCCATATGGTTTGACCAAGAGGGCCCCATATGTGTTTCCCCATTCTGAACCCATATAGAGGTATCTTATGTGGGTACTACCTTGGGCCAGTGTAGGTAGCCTATATGGGATTAATTGTGTTTGCCCATGTCTAACCCATTTGTTAAACCCATATGGGCCCCATTTGTGATGCCCATTTCGAGCCCAAGCACTCATTTCCCATTTGTGACCCAACTAGGTCCCACATAGGGAGCCCATCTGTTTTTGCCCATGTGGGACCTACTTAGCTGCCCCAAGTGGGCCCCAGATAAGATGCCTATTTTGGGACCATGCCCATTTGGTACCCATGTAGACCCAGCAGAAACCATGTGGGGCCCACATATACATGTTGGCTGGGAATAAGGCTGAAATTTGATAGAAATCTTACCTGCATTAATTGCTTTGGGCTTTTGGTAGCTCTGTAATTCATCCTTTCGAGTAATGCTGCACTGTATTGTTGTTTTTAAATGAAAAAGTAAATGATTTTAGCGAAAAGACTTTTATTTTGGTCTGGCGATGTGACGTCATGAAGCTGCGTCGCGCTCCCACGTCTGTGATTCGGATGAAGAAAGGTGTGTGCTTTTAATCATTTCAAATGTTTCATTTCAAGTGTTTAAATCAACAAAACATGTTTAGATAACTGTATATAAAACCACGAAATTAATATTAACTATTGTAACACAGTAATGCAAAAAGGTGCATCTCATTTGTCTTAAACACGAATTCGGTCACTGGCAAGTAGTAATGAAGAGACGGAGCTTTTTGAAACTCCGAGTCAAATGAATCAATTGTATCGCAAAATGATTCACTGTTTTGAATCGCTCAAATGAGCGCACGCTGACGACAGCTGCTGCTCAAAACAGTGTAAATGCAACGAGAACAACAAACACAAGCGTGTGTAATGACTAACTTTTACAAACAAACTGCAAACACACTCGCCTTATGAGTGTGCTGACTACTAAATTAGGGCTAAATGACACACACACATTTAATTTGCATTTATTTATATATTTGTATTTTAATGTTAAACAGGACAAAGTGTCCAAACAGAAAAACTCCTGGTGAAGCAGCTGAGATTCACGTGACACTAAGATGGTGTTTATTAAAGAGGAGAGTGAAGACGTGAAGATTGAAGAAAAATTCAGAGTCAAAGAAGAAGAAACTGATGAACAAACAGGTTGGTTTTCATTTTCGAAGCTGAACTCACTCATTTGATCCTCATCAAAATGTCCAGCTCTACAGAAATGAATGATATTTTTGAAGAATGGGTGTCCTAATAAAAGTGCTTTTATGTGACATTGTGCGCACATGACTAGACAAATAGCAATGCTTCCTTCAACTGAACCTTTGATGAGCCTACTAAATTTGTTATTATTTGGAAAAATACTATGCAATTCCTAAACAAATATATTTTGTGTAACATTAAACCCAATGTCTATTTCTGAATTGAAAACCATTCATTTCTATCAGTTAATTATTCAACAGTGCAGTCGTGGCTCATCTGTATGGGCATGTGGGCAGCGCTGCAACAAAATATTTATCCACTTGAAAACAAAAATGTATATATACTGAATCAATCATGCATTTAAATCATAAATGTGTTCAGCGTTATTTAACATATTTTCCAAGTTTCTACACCAGGTTTCAGCAGACAGGTATAGATTGATAGATTCTGCTGGATTTGGCTGAGCAGTCACTTGGGTGTTATATTGAAGGGTTTCTATGTATGGGTCTCATGAACAATATTACCAAAGTTGCCATAAATAATTAAATTCAGAAATATCAAACATAAGATTGTGTATGTTTGGCTTAAAAAGTTTAGACTTAAACTGAATGTTTGTGAATGATTGAGTATAATACAGTGGAAGGTTCCTGTAAGTACTGAGGAATTTCAGCCATTCAAACCTTTGTGTGTAATTTGCAGATTTTTAAAAGTTTTGCTACGGTTTCCGGGTTGAACAACATGTTTCCTGGAAACGGTGTCCAATGGGGTTTGAGATACATTTTCTTTTGTTTAATGGGTACGTCAAAAATGACAGCCTAATCAGTAGCAACATGTAAATAAACCACATGGTACTAAAGAGATGCTCACACAATGGGTCCAAATCAAGTCGTTTACTAATGTGTCCGCTGCAGCTTGGTATATGCAACAATTGAAGAAATTAGAAGACATGTTTGTCGTAAGACATATATAGTAACAATATAGTATATCAACTTGATAATGTAGTTGCTTATATTTTAGCTTCATTGCAAGGCGGGTTTATTTCTATACCAAATTTCATACACAATGGTAATTAAGTGATTCAGGTAGAAAATAAAAGGTACTAAAAAAGTAAGAACTAGAAATAAAATAATTTAAATTAGAATTGATGACCAGGAGAATCTTGCTATGGCTGTTGTTTACACACTGATGCACATACTGCTATATATAGCGGCAATTTGTAATTAAATGTAATTAACATAAAAATAAATTCACCAGAGCAAGTATAACTGAAAAAATATAAGAGCACAAGTATAGATTTGGAACTTCTTTACATCTGTCTAAATTAGGGCTGCAACGATTAATCGCACAATGTCATGAGGGGCGTTTAGTCAATCAAATTCGATTTTGAGCGCGATTTTGGCGTAGCTTGTCAGTGATGTACGGCTCTGTGTATTACTTGCCGCTCCAGCTGAACGCACGTGATGGAGCTTTACTACTAATCAAAGTACCGGCTTCATTGACTAAACGCGCCTCACGACATCGTGCGATTAATCGTTGCAGCCCTAGTCTAAATATCATGTAGTAATTGCAGTGTCTTCTGGTCCATATCCTTTCCTTAGGAAGGTGTGCTAGACACTGACTAATGTAACATAAAAATACTATACATATTTAGATATTTTGCTGTTGTATTGTGTAGTGACACTTTCATAAACATTTCTATACTTCTCTGATTATGTAATGGTAAATATTACAATACCATGGCACAACAACAGTGATCAGCAATAATGATAAGCATAATACTCACAACAAAAATAATATATTAAGGTCATATAGATCATAACACAGATCTCAGAGGTAAGAAGTGGATTATTCTTCACATGAAATGTTTGTCTTTTCCTCCTGAAATGTGATGCAAATGTTGGATCACAATAATTAGGAACCACAGTTTCCACAAATGCCTTCACTTGATTGGGATGTTCTCTTTTATTCTGGACGGCAAGGGCAGTGACTGTAACATTGAGCATATTTTGCAGTATTAAACACATATTTATTACCAATTTCATCAGGCTCTGAAGATTCTTCAAAAAGAACATAAGAATGGCCTTTTCACCTGCCATAGTTGTAACTCTTGCGTCATCAGAACAGTGTTCAATATACCTCCGTTTCCATTTAAAATATGTTTTGTCAGGGCTGAACGCAGCCCTGTCTATAGTATGGGTGGTCCTGACTTAAGAAATCAGCCTTTCCTTATTAACTATTAACTTCCTAATAAATCAAAAATATTTTACACTTCCCATTAGGGATGTGTAACACTCCAAATATCGTGTTTAGAAAGAAAAGAAGTGTAACGTTAATAAGAAACCCCAAAAGGGTAAAAATATGGAAAAAACGATAGGAGGAAAAAATGTATTTCTATGCTTCCTATTTTCTCCCAAAAATATTGTTGGGTAGTTGTATTGTATGTAAATTGTGAGCATCAGGAAGCCTTTATTAATATGCGAGCACTGAAATCACTTTTGAATGTGCACTTGCTTTTTACTTTTACTTTCAAGATTTGCAATCACTCATACTCTGTGTTTACTACAGAGTGGTAGTATTTACCACACATTTTACAAGATTAGACGTTTCTCAGTGATGCCCAGTAGTGGTGGAAAGAGTACTGACAAAATATACTCAAGTAAAAGTACCATTACATTATAAAAAAAATGTAGAGTGAGTAGAAAAATACTTGAATAAGAGTAAAAGAGTAGCTTACTTAAAAGTACTCATGAGCATTGAGTAGTGAGTACTGAGCTGTGGATTCTACCCCCTTGAAATGAACACTGTACACTACAACAGCAGAGTAAAAGTACTGATACATCACTAAAAATGTACTCAAGTAAAAGTACACAATTTTTAAACTACTCAAAAAAAAGACTACTTAATTACTGTAACATGAGTGTTTGGAATGCATTGCTTTACACCCCTGGTGCTCAGGATCTGCAAATCATTCACCATCACCCAATCAGTAATCTCTTCTTACTCTGTTTATGTGGTACATGATGTTGTATGTACTGTAATGTAACAGGCAACCACTAGCAAGCGGCTACCATGTCCCTTTATGTGGAAAATGTTTTACACAAACAACACCTTGATGTCCACATGAGAATTCATACTGGAGAGAAACCTGCCAACGGTGTGGAAAGAGTTTTACTGAACAAACAAACCTAAAAGTTCACATGGGAATTCACACTGGAGAAAACCCTTTCACCTGCCAACAGTGTGGAAAGTCTTTCACTCAAAAAGGAAACCTTAAAAAACACATGAACATTCACACACGTAAAAAGCCATTTACATGTGATCACCATTCTGGATGGAAACAAAAAGCCAATCATTGATTAGTGAAGTTGTTGCATAACTGCTAACTGCATAATCATGAGCTTAGTGAACAGTTTTGGAGAATTTGATGTTTCCCCATTCAAAGAGATAGGAGCTGCACTTGCATGCCCAAAAGGTGTTTCAAAGAAGGCGGCCAATTGAAATGACTTGTAAAGTAGCCGTTTGACGTGTATGGTCACACTGGTGTGATTAGTGTTCATTTCTGCCTTCGAGCTTTGGCTGGTTCTGAGCCAGATAGGCTTAGTGCTTATTATATATCAGAACTAAACTAAACAATTATCTTAATATGCGTAAATATTTGTATGAACATAAAAAGATCAATATCAAAAGCAGCACTCAGTATTTTGTGTACCAGCAGCTGCTTTAAGTATTACAGAGCAGTTTATTACTCAGCAGGACTGTGGTGTGTTCACACAGTTGATCAGGAACACTGGGCATCTTCATCTGGTGTTTTTTAGAGTCAGTAGAAAGGTCTCTTTAATGGGGCTTTCGCACCATGTAGTTTTAGAAATTCGGCAGGATGTTTTTTAGAAAACCATTCCCCTGGGTTTTTCAGGGTTGCGTCTGTTGCTTAAGTGACTCAGAAAGTCCAATATCATTATACAGTAAAAGAGCGGCTTCTAGAGGCAGCTTCACTAATGCCTTGTGCTGTTTGTTTTGACACCTGACACTAAATTATTGGCCAGCGTGGTCTAACCTAACTGTCGGCTTTGGTAAACCTCTACTCTTAAAATATAAAAAGGTACAGACAACAACACTGTCAAAATGATCCCCATTCACACGGATCTGTAAAAATGACTAAAACAGGCTATTTAATGCATGCCAGGTCTGACATCACTGCTTTGACAATTTTTTGTGGTTTACAAAAGTTATTTTCAAAACCTTGCACTTTTAAACCTATTTTCAAAAGCTTGTGTTTTTGTGCTCCCTAAATCAGGTTGTCGTGTAAATGAACAGCCAAATTCAGAAACAGAGGTAGCTGCAGTCTGGAGCAATGGGCATGCCGAAAAGTAAATCGGTACAACAGAAACTACCCTTTAACCTTCCCCCACACCCTGACAGACTTTGTCCACAAATCATGAAGACATTTCTCCATGCCCATGCATTACTTTAGCCTGCAGTTATTCCTACTTTATTAGTTTTTAGTTGAAAAAGTTTTTCTATAGACATACACCTAAATGTATTGAATACCTGTTGTCTTGTGCCATTCAAACTGTTGTTTTAAACTTTTTTTTGTTTTGTTTTGTTTTCACCTTAGATCTAATAGCACTGAAAGAGGAGAAAGAAGAACTTGATGAGATTGAAGAGGAAGAACAAAATGAGAATCTTCAAAAGACAGGAACTAAAAGTTATTTCTCAAGTTTTCCTTTTGGAAAGAGTTTCAGTCAACAAGGAAACCTCAAAGTCCACATGAGAATTCACACTGGAAAAAATCCTTTCACCTGCCAACAGTGTGGAAAAAGTTTCGGTCGAAAAGGAACCCTTAACAGGCACATGGGAATTCACACTGGGGAGAAGACTTTTTCCTGCCAACAATGTGGAAAAAGCTTCACTCATAAAACAGATCTTGAAAGGCACATGAGAATTCACACTGGAGAAAGTCCCTTCACCTGCCAACAGTGTGGAAAATTTTTCACTTGTAAATCAGGTCTTGAAAGGCACATGAGAATTCACACTGGAGAAAGTCCCTTTACCTGCCAACGGTGTGGAAAAAGTTTCACTGAAAAAGGAACCCTTAACAGGCACATGCGAATTCACACTGGGGAGAAGCCTTTTTCCTGCCAACTGTGTAGAAAAAGCTTCATTCATAAAATAGATCTTGAAAGGCACATGAGAATTCACACTGGAGAAAAGCCTTACACCTGCTGTCAGTGTGGAAAAAGTTTTTGTCAACTTGGAAACCTCATAGTCCACATGAGAATACACAATAGAGAAAATCCCTTCATCTGCCATCAATGTGGAAGAAGATTCAATCATAAAGGAAGCATTAAGAGGCACATGAGAACTCACACTGGAGAGAGGCCTTATATCTGCCCTCATTGTGGAAAAAGTTTCAGCCAACAAGGAAACCTTAAAGTCCATATGGAAATTCACACTAGGGCCATGGATCATCCAGTTTGAATGCTTTTCCATGGATTTACTGTAATAACACTAACTGAACTGTGGTATTTTAGCACAATTATGAAATGTATATAGAATTTTATCATATTAATGTAGGCTTGTATTACTGCATTAAAGGGACCTTTCACCATTTAACACTCCAATCGATCTCAGACCCCTCAGAAGTGAATTAAACTCGGGAGGTGGTTTTTCATCTAAAGGTACAGTTCGCAAAAAACATGCATTGTAAACACAAAACGACCCAGCTCACTTTATTTTTCCATTTGCAGATTCTGATTGGTCATCAGATGTCTTCATACAAATTAGATGTTCATAATGGCTGCTTCCTCTGGCAGATCTGTACAAATTATTTGCTCACAACTTCAGGAACTATTATTATTATTGAGCTGGGAGATGTAAAGTATTCAGGCCAACTGGCTCTTTTTGAGGCCCACCCACCAACTACTTTCTGTCTCCACCACTGCGCTATCGCTATTTACACTTAGTGCAAATAACAAAAAAAAATACATTTTTCAAATTAGATTTTTGGCCACCTTTGATCTTGTAGGCATTTGTTCCACTTTGAGAGATCAGAACTGCACATCTTTACTCTCTTTATTTCACTTGTCCCCTCACTGCAACCGCCTACTCTCGCCTCAATTTCAAACGAGGCTAGCTGCATCTCAGACGGTCCTATTATTTATAGTCTCATGTTGTCCCAAACCTGTATTCATTTCTTCAGTGTCTATTTACACTAAGTGCAAATAGCCTGCCTTGTTGGCAGAGGCTATTTACACTACACTAACACTAACTAACAAAAGATGATTGTCAAATGTTAGTTCCAGTGGTTTAGATGTTAAAGCGCATACCGTAGTGGTTTAGCTGCAATTGTCCCAAGTTCTAATCTGCCTTTTGCCCAACTTTTTTTTCTGCCTTTTTTTAAATCTCATATCACATTGGAAAGGCATTAATTTTCAATACAATGAAGGAAGTAATTGAAAAGTTGAAAATGAAGTACCAGGTAGGGTTAGACTAGGTGTAGGGAGGGCTTTATAGTCCCAATACGGTGGCATCTGTTTAATAATTTGAATTAAAATTATAATTTACACTCTATACATTATTTACACTCAATACGATAATCGCATACCCATATGTAGGGGACAGCACATTGCAGGGCCCAGTTTATTGGTGGCCCCTGCCTGACTGCAGTAGTGGACAGAGGTTTGCTACATTTTGATTGGATCTTGGTGAACTAACATAAGCAAACTGTCCAACGCCATCAGATAAAGATGCCAGGACAACAGCCAGACACCTCTTAGAGAGCAAGAAGAAAACCTTTGGTACAAAGGCTGGGAAGGACAGAACTTCCTATTGGTTAAAATGCAGCTTGTGCCTCTCACCCACCTTGAGACTGATTCCTAAGGGTTTGGCCTGTGATCGACCATAAAAATTCCTTAGGACCTCCATCCAGGACTTCATCCAAATCCAATCATAACTAGGTTTTTAAACCCTAAAACTGATGCACACTACAACACACACATCTTATACTTATTCAGAGAAATAAGTATTCTTAGTGACAGCGATGTGTAGTGCAACATCTTACACAAACTCAGCTGTTAATGGACAAATGAATGCATGCATGACAGTTCATTCTTTTCCCATCATGTTTGGACTTAATATGTTCGTAACATTGCCAAATGCATTCTGGTTATGGTTTGAGAAGTGAGAAATGCACCAGTAAAACTTTAGTAACACTTTTCTAACTTTGTGTTTGGACTATGCAAAAAAAAAAAAAATCCACAGGAGGAAAGAAGGGTGGGCAACCACGTGTCCCCCCACTCTGATGGAACCAGCCAATCACAGCACGGAAATGGAGAAGTGCCAAATTGCAATCTCCTCCTTGTTCTGAGTCGGAGTTCCGAAAGGGAAAGGACTGCAACAGATTGGCTTCGTTCTCAGTCTGCTACCCGGGAGGGAAGGGACTGTAACAGAAACACTTTGTTCTGAGTCTTGTAAAAGAAAGGACACTAACAGAACAACCTTTGTTCTGAGTCTAAGCCCTGCAACGAGGGTGAGACAACAGCAGATCAACTCCTTCTGAGTCTTTCATCCAGAGAGACTAACAGATACCCGACCTTCAGCACCTACTCCAGGGCCACATCTGTGTGTTCCAGATCTTAGGACCCTTGGTGCTCCAGGAGATCAGCTTCCTACAGCGCTTCATCTTCAAGGCTGTTGAAATGGATTCCTGCTCCTTTCCCCACTGTACTGGCACCAGTGCAACCATGGGAAGAAGTCGCCGCCACCGGACTGCTCACTCAACCACTGCTCACGCCACCGGACTGCTCACTCTTCCAGAGACCTTGGCATTGTTGTATATTATCAGTATATGATTTTCTAATTTACATTAGGTATTATATAGTTGATTGCAGTTGATAACAAATCTTACACGTATTTGTTTGATGCTGATAAGGTTATTCATCTTATTTGTTTCAGAGTAGTAACAGTTTATTTTTCTAGATAACGTAGCTCTGACATATCAACACCCAACATAATCACTTCCATTTTATGCATCTTATGTACTTTATTCCTTTCTCAATTATGGTATTCATTTAGTATTTGTTGATTACTCTTGTCTATCTTTTGTTAATACAATTTATTTTATTACAACTTGTGTCTTCCTTGTGTTGATAATACAGAAGAGGTTCTACAAGTTAGAGATCCCACCAATCTTTCTTTTGTGATGTACTCATAACCACATTAATTGACACGTGATCCAAGAATCATAACGTCAGCTGTGACATGAGTACCCATCACTGCCCTATTTCACCTCCCTAGGTTGGCGAAAGCGAAATTCACTACACATAGATACACTACTATTAAAATAAATGTTTTATGTAACAAAATGTTGTAATATGTAACATTTCTTTCAACCAAAGAAATAGTTAACCCTAAAAGTAACATTTGCTTCCATTATCTCCGCTAGGCAGGATTAATGCTGTAAAAATGAATATTCTTCAGAAATTTCTTTACCTCTTTCAAGCTGTTCCTCTGTTTCTACCCAAATCTTTCTTCAAGAAAATAGACCAGTTAATCTCCTCCTTTATATGGGCAGGTAAAACTCCTAGAGTTTCCAAAATTTTGCTCCAAAGAAGTAGACTAAGTGGAGGGCTTTCCTTGCCTAATTTTATGTATTATTATTGGGCGGCAAACATTCAGAAATTGGTGTTCTGGGTACAAGACTCCTCTTTACCATGGTGCAACTTAGAAGCCAAGTCTTGTACTTCATCATCTCTCCCTGCTATGGTGTTCTCTTCTCTCCCCATATCACTTTACACAGATAATCCTATAGTATGTGCCTCTCTCAAAATATTCTTTCAATTTCTGCGTCATTTTAAATTTACCTCGGCATCAACCGTGGCTCCTATACATAATAATCATCTCTTTCTTCCTCCTTTTTCAGATTCTTTCTGGGAAAAGAAAGGTCTGAAATGTTTTGAAGATCTTTTTATTAATAATGTGTTTGCAAACTTTTCTGAATTATCCTCATTATTTAATCTGCTTCCCTCTCACCTATTTCGTTACTTTCAAATTAGGCATTGTGCCTCATCTCTGTTCTCTGGGTTTCCCTCCCAGCCTTCTAGGTCTCCATGGGAAGAGGCATTTAAACTGAATCTTCATATGGGTGGGATTATTTCTAAAATATATGCAATTATCTTGTCAAATGATAATTCCCACAACATTAAAACTATCAGGGCTTGGGAAGAAGTACTTGATTTAGAGTTTGAGGATGACTACTGGTGTAAAGTATTTGACAGTGTACGTACCACCACTTCATGTGCTAGACTTAGCTTTATACAATTTAAAACGATCCACAGAGGTCATCTTTCGAAGACAAAACTTTCTAAAATATATCCTAATGTTTCAGATGTGTGTGACAAATGTAAACTTTCACCATGTAACCTTAGCCATATGTTTGCATTCTGTCCCAAGTTGCAAAATTTTTGGAATTCTTTCTTTAAAATCGTTTCTGATGTCCTAGGGGTCAAATTAGTTGATTGTCCTTTGATTGCAATCTTTGGGGTTCCTTCTCAATATCAGCCTTTAAGTCGGAAACAGGCTGACATTGTGGCTTTTGCATCTCTTCTTGCCAGACGTAGAATACTGTTGTCTTGGACCTTCTCACAACCGCCATCTATTTCACTGTGGCTGAAAGATTTAACTTGAAAAAATTAAATACAATCTCAGAGGTTGTTTTTTTTTGAAAAATGGCAACAATTTATCACATTCTTTAATGATTTAAAAACCTTAGACGTGGATTGAGTGGAGGTGTATATATAGAGAGATATTATTATGTTATTTATTTATTTATTTACTTATTTATTTATTTTAATTATCATTATTTGTATTTTTTTATTTATTTATTTATTTTTCTTGTGTATTTTTTTCCCCTCAGATGTCATTCCTGTTAATTGGAGATTGTTTTGTTGGGGCTGGGTAGGATTGTATATGGTGTGTGGGGTGGTATAAAATGTAAAATGCAATTTGCAGCAATAAAAATTCTATGACAAAAAAAAAAAAAGTAACATTTGCATCACTGCAAAATATATGCAATGTAAATTCTTTTTTTTTTCTGAGTGTGATAGTTTTTGTAACTAAATTTAAGCATGTGATTCTGCTAGAATATTTTATTTATCATGGAAAAACTAAAATACTGGAAACCTAAAAAACAATTGTTCACTAAAAGTACAGTCTGGGTACAATGTATTCAGTCCTTCTTTAACTTGCTCTTGCTTTTCGGTTGGTCACACACAAGGTGTTAGTCTGCTCTCAAAGCTTCTCCCTTTCTGACTGCAAGTGAATGAATAATTATGAAATTAAATAAATCTCTAAATAAATATGTGGAAATAAATTGTCATTCACTCAAAAAGGGCTAATGTGGGAAGTAAAATGATGTTTCTAAGTGAATTTCCAATAATTGAAATCTGAGCGCTTAATACTTAACTTGATTATATTATAATCACATTTTAGCACAGATAATATAGACTGACTTATAATTTTAATAAAGATAATGTGGGGAAATGTAAATCACATTTTGTTAATATTTATAGAAAATTATTTTTAACCATCGATGTAATCCTTTATAGTTTACAGGCATAGACCTTTGATAAAATCCACTTTAACTATATAAAGTTTAAATCTGATTTATTGCCTTAATATTCTTGGGAAAAAACTGAGATGGAATAAGACTGTCATAATTTCATTAAATAAATTAAATGGTTAAATCACTCTGAAACCACAAATTTAGTTTTGATCTACAAATTCTTTATGAGTTTGTAATATTCATAAATTCTTTCCAATCCTGTAATTTGAATATCGAGACAATGGAGTTTATCTTTGAGAAGATCACAAATGCTCTGTAGTTTATCTTGAATTGAAAGCACTTCACCGTTGCTTGTATTTAGACTAGATGTAAAGCTCATAATAGCTTTGGGGGTTTGATAGTTCTGCAGTTCATCCCTTCAATTCCCCCATACCTTATTGTTTACATTTGTTTTCTAATGTAAATTCAAAGCTTTTGGCTTAAAAGGCTTTTATTTTGGTCTCAATGTGTGACGTCACAAGGCTGCGCCGCGCTCTCGCGTCTGTGATTTGGTTGAAGAGAGGTGTGTGATTTTAATCATTTATAAGTTGTTTACATAAATAAAACTTGTTTAAAGAATTGAATGTAAAACTAAAATTAATTATTACTGAATGTAACACGTATATGCCTTTAATCTGCCTGAATGACGGGCTTTTTTTTATTTAAAGCGCTTTTGCAAGTAGTGATGGTGGAGACACGGAGGTTTTTGAAGATCCGAGTCAACTGAATCAATTGATTCACAAATGATTCGCTGTTTTAAATCACTCGAATCAGCGCGCGCTGACGACACCTGTTGATCAAAAGTGTAAATGAAACGACACAAACTTGAAATTAAAGTGTAATATATTAAATAAAACCTACAGATCAGAAAATGCCAAGTAAATCTTAATACAAATATGAACCTTGTATAATATATAATTAGTGTTATTTTATATTATTCATTTGAGTGCTATTTTTTTGTTGTTGTTGTTGTTGTTTGGTCTTATCAGGCAATTTAAGGCCGTTATCTGACTGACTCCCTTACCAGTGCACTGACTAACCTACTAAATAGAGACACACCCAGAGATTTAGTTTGGATTAGTTTTTTTGTTAATTATTAATATTAATTCTTAAATAATTCTGTTAATTCCTGTCAATTATATCTTCAACAGGACAAAGTGTCCAAACACAGCAAAACTGGTAAAGCAGCTGAGATCCACGTGACACTATTATAAAGATGGTGTTTATTAAAGAGGAGAGTGAAGACATGAAGATTGAAGAAACATTCAGAGTCAAACATGAAAATGCTGAGGAACAAACAGGTCAGTTTTCATTCTCAAAGCTGAACTCAAATCAAGCAGTTGATGTTTTTGAGTAACTGAACAAGACAATGTGAACTAACAGAAACAGCTGTTGTGATTTCCACGTCTTCTGACAGCATCAGCTGTAAATGTACCATCAGAAGTTGATCTAGGATGAGAGTTTCTTTTCCTGAACTCATGTAGCAGCACACGTGGGATCTTCTTCACATTAAGACAATGTTAATGTGAGAAACAATCTCTGAATTGTACTTTAGTAACAGGTGGATTTGAACAGAGAGACTAAGACCAGTTTTTGATTCTGCTAGTGAATGCTCATACTCATATTGCTCATAACTCATTTAAGGTTGGAGGTCAATGTCCCATATGACAGTTTGCACTGACAGTTACATTAATATTAACCAGACAAACTGAACACTGTTAAGTAAGAATGCAAATGTCACAAAAATCATCTGAAAATAAAGTGCATTAAGTGAACAAAATGTATACAACTGAAATAGTATGCTGAAAAAAAGTAAACATACCTAAATCTGAAATAGTATGCTCTATTATGCTGTAAGCAATAACATACTGTAGCCAACGCAAAGTTCTTTTCAAGTGTCATCTATATTTTAATAACTCATGATTACATTTAGAAACATTTACATCTACATCTAGATGTCCATTCATCACACATTTTGGCCATTCTCTCTGCACAGCTGATGTTTTTACACTAATCTTTACCTCTTCATAAATCTTGGGCAGTGAAATGTCTGTTGTGTGTCTGTGTGGATTCGAGATCATGTAGCAAAGTACCGTAGTGTTCACCATATCCCTGATATAACAAATCCTTACAAATGAAATCCACCATGACTCTGTTATTTTCTTTGCATAAGCAGATGAGGTAGATGGAAGCTTGTTGGTGGTATTGTCCAGTGTATTGTCTTCTGAGACATTGGCTGTATGTATATGAAGTGCAAGTGTAAACAGTACTGCTTTGTAAACAGCGAGTCAGTAACAGAAGCAGGGGAAGAGGTTGTTTGACACACACAAAATGATTTGATAAAAAAAAAAGCATAATTTTAAATCTGTTTGAAACATGATTTTAAAAAAAAGTATAAACAGCATTATTGGTTTCAGTGGAAGTTTTGGTGTCATTGCAGAACTCAGTCAATGAGCTCAAGCTGAACTGAAATATTTGACAGCTCTAGTGATTATAAAGCGTGGTGCTCTTTTTTCACTTTGATTATATCATGTTTGTCCATTTCAATTTTTAGTTTTGAGTTATGAGTGTTATTGTTATTTTAAACAGCAGTACATTTCAAATTACAGCCTTCTGATATTTCCTGTCACCAATCCAATGTGTAATGTGAACACAGCAGCAACTGAATGCTAGTCGTGCAGTGTGAAAACAATGGTGGTTGTCGACTTTGAGAATTGTGCAGTGTGAACTCGGCATTAGAAAGTTAATGGCACCTCTTTTGTTCTGAGGTGTGTGTGAATACAAATCTAAAATCATGGTTAAGTGAGTCTGTCACCTTTTGTCTTTATTGCCTCTTGCTGCTTCTGTCCCATTACTTTAATTGATCGTCATTGTTCATGTTAATCAGTACCTGGGTTAAGTGTGAATGTAATGCCTGTAGGTGTGACTTTCCCTGATCTCTGTGATAATGAGTGTTATAGTTATGCTGATTAGAGTCTGGGCAGATTCATGTAACTGCTTACATCATTTGCATACTTAATCTTCTGATGACGGCCTCCTGAAATCAGTATAAAACTACAGTGATTCACTGCTTTAGTCAGTCTTGATCACTGCAGCACCACACAGTACCATCTCAATCAAGAATCTGCTGAAGATTCACTCAGTCTCCTGATCTTCACTTCTGAGTTTCCTACCGGTGTAACTGGACATTGTAGGTATTTTGTCTCAAAACTATAACTTCGCTAACACTGTACTTTTTTAGTACCCTGTGAAGGATGTACTTCTACAGTTCAACATGTACAGCTTGAACTGTATTTCTTTCTTATGTAAATTGTTTTTTTATATAAAGATACTTAACTTAATTCTTAATTGGAAATATCACAAATGCTTTGTAGTGAATTGAGAACTTCACACTTGCTTATAAGACTGAAGATCTGTGTTATTGATCACTTTAGGAAGCTGATTCATCTTTTACAGATCCACGTGACACTAATATAAAGATGTAATTTATTAAAGAGGAGAGTGAAGATATGAAGACTGAAGAAAGATTTAGCATCAAACCTGAAGATACTGAGGAACAAACAAAGATGGTGTTTATTAAAGAGGAGAGTGAAGACATGAAGATTGAAGAAACATCCAGAGTCAAATATGAAGAAACTGAGGAACAAACAGGTTGGTTTCATTCTCAAAGATAAACTCACTCATCATTTGATCCTTAATAAAATGTCCAACACTACAGGAAGGAATGATATTTTTGAAGAATATCTGGTTTTATTTGACATGGAGCGGGTCGACTCATGTGGACAGACATGTTGAGATCGTATGACTCATTACTATTTAGCATTAAAACATACGCAACAAAGATTATACAATTTATCTTTTTTATCATCATCACTTCAAATAATTGGAAGAGGTTTTAAGATTACATTTAACATTTTTTTTAAACCATTAAAATGGGGTTAATTTGGATTTGTTCTTTTTGCATTAGACCTGATGACATTGAAAGAGGAGAATCAAGAACTCAATGAGAAAGAAGATAATGTTCAACATAAGAAATATGATTTCATGACTGGAGAAAAATCATTTAGTTGCTCACATACTGAAAAAACTTCACAAAAAAGCATTCAAAAGACAGCAAATAAAAGTTATTTCACCTGCCAACAGTGTGGAAAAAGTTTCAATAGAAAGAGATACTTTGAAGTCCACATGAGAGTTCACACTGGAGAAAAGCCGTACACCTGTCAACAGTGTGGAAAGAGTTTCATTCGAAAAGGAAACTTAAATTACCATATGAGAGTTCACATTGGAAAGAGACCCTTTGTCTGCCAACAGTGTGGAAAGAGATTTACTGAAAAAGGAAACCTTAAAAA
>JAMKFB010000601.1:337129-629158 GCA_036247105.1 Cirrhinus mrigala | reverse complement strand
AGAAATCAACCCATGTACAAGGTTGCCCTGGAACTTGCTTTCTTCAGCTCTGACAATGTTCCCCAACTCTGAGGATAAGGTTTTTTCAGCAGCACAGTGCTCTATTCCAAACAAATGGACCACCAGATCAAGACCCTGTCATGGCTAACTCTATCTCCAGACCTGAACCCCACTGAGAACCTCTGGAGTGAGAGCAAGAGAAAGATGGATGGCCGCAAACCATCAAACTAAGCTGAGCTGCTTACATTTTTGCACCAGGAGTGGTATAAAGTCACCCAACAGTAATGTGAAAGACTGGTGGAGAGCATGCCAAGATGCATGAAATCTGTTATTGGAAATCAGGAGTATTCCATCAAATATTGATTTCTGAACTTTTCCTAAATTAAAATATTTGTTTTGTGTTTTTTAAAAAAAAATGAATGTAGACTTGTTTTCTTTGTATTATTCAAGGACTGAAAACATGCCATCTTTTTCCATTACTTTGATCAATTATTTTCTGCAAATAAATGCTCTAAATGACTATATGTTGATTTGGAATTTGGAAGAAATGTTGTAATTAGTTTGTAGAATTCATTTATACAAATAATTATAAATAAATAATAAATCCAGAGAAACTGCCAATTTTGCAGTGGTCTCAATTTTTTCCATGTATGTGTTCAAGAACCAGAAAGAACTGTTTGTGTGTGTGTGTGTGTGTGTGTGTGTGTGTGTGTGTGTTTGCACAAGTGTTTGTTTGTTTGTGTCTATTTTTTGTGTGTATGTTTGTGTTTCCGTGTATGTGTGTGTGTGTGTGTGTGTGTGTGTATATATGTTTGTGTTTGCATGCATGTTTGTGTTTGTTTGCGTGTATGTTTGTGCATGTTTTTGTGTCTGCATGTGCTGTATGTTTGTGCACGTTTGCGTTTTTGCTGTATGTTTGCATTTGAATGTACGTTGTGTTGAGGTTTGAAAAAAATCTGTGAGCGACTGAGAGTAACAATGAGTAACTAAAATTAAACTAAAAGGAAAAAACATAGACCATTTGTTAAAACAATCCCCATGGCCCCTGTTAAAGTTTGTCGTTACTGACAACTTCTTAATCTATCTAATGTCATCCTGAACATCAGTTTGAAGCCGCATTCACCAACTTTACCTAATAACGCCAGATGCCCCACGCAAATCCAGATGTATGTTGTAAAAAGATTCAGTGCCCATTCTTTGACATACCGAATCCCTTTCATCCTGATATTATACGTACATGCGTGTATTTGAATTGAATTGATATAGTGTATATAACTAAAATAAAGAAACATTTTCCTGTAATATTGATCTGGACACAGAAGAATGCTTATATTTCTGTTATATTTCAAGTAAAAAAAAAAAAAAAAAAACAATAACATAAATAAATAAATAAATAAAAATAAATAAATAAATAAAAACTCTGCTCTAATGTTAAAAGTAGGGAGAAGGTTTTCATTAGTTAAGAAATGTCATCAATTTATTGTCATCAAATTGTAAAATGCTTTATTTAAAATCGAAAATTGGGACATAAGATCATTCATCTATTAGTGTTAGGGAGGTGTTAGGGATGAATGTGTTAGGGCGGGTGGGTGTGGTTTACCACAGCAGACCTAACTTTATTTAGATGTTTTGTCAGCAGTGAGTGAGGACCTATCACGGCCACTTTGTAAGATACTTTTATAGATTTCTTTTCTTTTCTAATTTGTATCAGTAAAAAAAATCTACCTTTGTAAAATTGTAAAAATTTTGACAACTGTCATATGCTGTTGTTAATCAAGGGTGTCTGATACATTTTGGTTTTAGATCAGCGTAAGATGCACCGCTCTTTTTCTTTTCTTACTAAACTTGTATCAGTAACAAACTCTACCTTTTTAAAACATCAACATAGATTTTGATAACTATAATAGGATTTTGTTTTACACATACAAGATTGATACATTTTTGTTTTTAAATATTTCACAGCTTTTTCTTAAAATTGTGTTTTTAGAAAATATGTAAATACATTTTTGGAAAACACAGTCATCAGTGTTTCTACTGCATGTGAAAAAACTTAAATAATAAAACTAAAAATAAATAAAATCAATAAAATAAATAAAAACTACCCTTGATCCCATTTTACCAACCAAAACACTCTCTGCCCTCCTCCTCAGTTTGACCTAAGTTTTTAACATTAGCCTGTAGATCAGATTGTACTGCTCCTACAGAGCTGTGTCAGGATGCACACATATAAATGTTTTAGCAAGACTTAAATTTAAAACAGACTCAAAACTCTTTTTTTTTTGTCTAATCCCCTTAAGAAACTCATCATCCACTGTCTAAAGTATAATCCTGTGACACAAAGAGTGAAGCGTTAACATAGACACGTTAAGATGACCATCTTCCCCTGGAAGGTAGACGCCCAGACACCTTCTTGCTCAGAAGGTAAGAGACATTAACATATAGCCTAAAGATCAGACCATGGTGAGGTGTTGACATAAATACAGAGCCAGAATGTCAGGAAGGAGACAGATGACCAAGATGAAAGAATGATTTTAGACATGTTTTAAAACATGTTTGATAATTCCAGTCAGGGTAACACATTGCAAGCCAAATACACAACAACAAAGTCCACAGGCAGGAGGGCTAAGCTAGCAAGTCTGGGAACAACTTCATTCACAGATAGACAACTTCCTGCATGGATCTCATGTAAGTTCTCTTAGAACTTTCTTTATTAACTCTTGTTTGATTTCTTAAACTATTCTGTTGTTTTCTTCATTTACCTTCATAAGTACAAAATATACTGCAACACAGAGGGGCTGCAAAGAACATGCCCGGGCATAACACTTTTTTCAAAACCACGGATGGATTAGATAGCTGCTGACTTGGAGAATCGTTTGCCATTTTAATCTATTGAGCACCCACTGATGGCTATAGGGACAACTGTTTGAAAGAGCCTTTCATCGCAAAACAAAAGAACGCTACCTCTCTCATCTCATTCATTTCTTGTTCTTATTTAAAGGTATGAAACACCTAGAGTGCTTGACGGACCAACACATCCGAGATCACCATAACACATGGTAAAACAAAATGGCTGAAACATCTCCTGATCACAAAATGGACGCTGCCATAAACAGGTGTCATCAGGAAACAGGAACAGGAGGTCAGAAATCTCAGATCAACACATGGGGGTCATAAACATCAGGAAACAGGAGGTCAGGTGTCTTTTGGACACCTGGGTGTCATAAACAGCAGGGAAACAGGAACACGACGTCACAGGTGTCATAAATCAATTTTGACACAACGTCCCTCATATTTTCTTCTAATGTCTGCAAGGCAACATGTAAGTTGCTGTTGTTATATTGCTTTAAGTTGTAGTGAATAATATGATTTGTGCAATGTTTTTACTTAGTGTGTCTGTTGTGAATATTTTGTCAGGTTGGTGAGGTCACTGGGCGCATTGCACACCTGATGACTGCTACGCAAAATGTGGAGGTTCGGGGCAGACACCTGGAAACGCAGAGCGTCCTAGTCGAGGATGTCAGCGGGAAAATCCGGGTACAACTGTGGGAGTCGCAAGAGGGACTGGTTTTGTTTGGGAAGACTTATAAATTCAACAATTTGAGCACAAGAGAGTATCAAGGTGAGCTTTTTGTAACCACCACACGTCAAACCACTATTGAGGAGGTTAGACCTTTGCCAGGTCTTGGCGCAATTGCTCCCTGTGACGTAAGAGAAGATCCCGTTATTTCTGTGTGCGCTGAGATAACCAGAGCGGAGGTGGCTGTTTCTCGTACCTGCGGCAACTGTAGGTCTGCTCAAATGGAGTTTGACCCGAAGAAGAAGTACCATAGATGCAGGAAGTGCAACATGTTGCAGAAGACGGAAATGTATCAGCCCAGTGCCATCGCCAATGTGACTGTATGTGGAGATTTTGGAGAACTTAATGCGTGTATCACTAATTCCGTGCTTCAAAGGTGTTTGCGCAGTTCTGAGCTTAGTCATCTGCTGCGGGATGACCAAAACATGGAGGAGCATTTGTTGGAATGCGGCTCTCTGAAACTCCACATTCAGAAAGACAATGTGGTTGCTATGGTGAAGATTCCAGAGGAAACCCCGTCTGACACCTCCTCGTCAGAATCCTCCGTGTCCGCTGAAGTGCAGTATGTGGCTGCAGGTGAAGCGGGGCCGGTGTGTGCAACACCTGAAATGCAGTCTGTGTGTGCAGCAGGTAAAGGGGGGACGGTGTCTGCAACAGGTGATTTGGAGTTGGTGTGTGGAGCAGACAAAGTGGAGTCTATGTGTGCAGCAGGTGAAGCGGGGCCGGTGTTACAAGATTTTTGGTTTCTGAGATATCGGTTTCCGTGGGCGGAGCATACATGCATATTAATGAGACATGACCAGACATGCGCGAATGATCGTGAAACTGAAAATATCAGCTCTGGTCCATCTCAGAATGTTTAACGATTTTTCTTTTTCTTTTTCATAAACCTAACAGACCTTTGTCTAATCTATGAACTTATGTCTAAAATAAATGTGTTTACCTTGTTAATGCAGTTACAAAAGTTTTATTAGTATGTTCTTTTTCACGTGAGGTCATCCACGACTAAATGAGAATGACAGGCTTTCACTTCATGTAACTTTATACGCAAACCTCATCTGCATCCAGTATTGATTTCAGTTCGTAGCGGTAGGTAGATTTCTACATTGCGATGCTTAAACTGAGACTTTATTGTTATTCGTTGTTAAATACATCACTGCCTGTAACATCTTAAACGTCTAGAAACGTATCTGTGGACGAATACGTTTGTTTATAAACTAGTCTAATGTGATTGTTTAAGTCTTGTTAACTTGTGATCAAACCACTTTGTGTAAATAAACTAACTTGAACTATTAGCCTAAATCAAGATTGAAAATGTCTGTTCTTTTATCACGTGTTTCACTGTTGTACTGGATGAAAAACATGTATACGTCATATCTTTATGGAGTTTAACGGTATTTACATGGCTTAATAGAGTCAACAGTACGAAGATCCAAAAGTTATGCAGATTGTGACTATTCAATTTTGTCCAACATTCACCATCTCTTGTTGTGATTGTCATACACTGCAGAAAAATGTAATTTATGTTGTTAAAGAGATTTCTTTTTTTTTTTGTCATGTTACCAGATAAAATAAAATATAAGTGAAACCAACAATTCCAGATCACCTGAATAATATGAGCTAACAGTTACTGAAGTTAATCTTTAGTTACTTCTTACAGAAGGTTTAAAACGGGTCCCTCTGGCAATGACTACTATAATGTCCTCAAACCCATGAGTGGCCTAATAAAGTTTTTGTAACCTATTCTGTGCCATCTGCTCTTTGACCATGTGTTGCACTGTGTATCTGTAATAATTTGTAAATGTGATATTCCAAAGGATTTTTTTTTTTTTTTTTTGGATTAAAAAGTAAACCAACCAAATGTTTATTTAGTGGGTAATGTCTTTATACTCATTGGTTTTACTTAGAATGAGGGTCCTGTGTAACATACAAACAAAAGATTCCTTTATGCTCCCACAGTGTGTCTGGAGCACAATAAAGCAAGCAAAAGGACTAGGAACACCAACATCATCAGATGACAGATTTACACACCCACTTGTTAATCAATTTGCTATTCTCAAATTATAAGAATGTGAAGTGTGTCAAAATGATCACATAAAGCTCTATAAACATTTTTTTACCCCACTATAATATGCAAATACTCATCATTAGAAGCCAAAAACTGGGGTGGACAGTTATCTAATAAACCAATGTCAGAAGTGAAATCATCTCAGTATCCAATGGACTGAGGAGATTTATTAATTAATTTATTATACTTGTTTGCATTGCTATGAAAAATTGTATATAAGTGGCCATTTCGCTAGTTTTGTAAGGGTGAGATTAGAGATGGATGTAACTACATACAACAAACTTTCTGAGTTCAAGCAATCTGGAACATTACCTGAGGGTATTTCTAGGAATGCTAAAATAGTTTTCCACAGAAAAGCTAAAAACTTCATTATACAAAGTGAGTATATGTATATTCTACATCTCAGTTAATTGTTCTTTTTTTTTTTCTTAATAGTATAATGACTAACCTGCCTTTTTTAGATGAAGTTTTACATTATATAAGGAGGAAGGAAGGAGGTGCTTTGGCCAAAGTAATCTGCACAAAAGAGAAGGCCAAAGAAATTTTTATGGAATTGCACAGTAGTGCAATAGGGGCTCACTGTGTCATTCATAAAACCTTGGATGCAGTGAGCAGGAGGTTTTATTGGCCAGGCATGTCTTTGGACATTAAAAAATGGGTGAGTGCAATCTCATGTGTACACTTCTACTTGTGTATGAGCCTACCAATCAACAAGCAAGAGACAAGATTTTTTTTTTTTTTTTCAGATAACGCACTGTGCAGCTTGCCAACAGAAACAACGTTCTCTAAAGAACCAAACTCAATATACCCCTATTGAGGTAAGTTATGTTTGTGTGATAACAATTCTCAATTTGTTGCAATGGACTTGAACATGTGAATGTTTTTCAGGTGGCAGAGCCATGGGAGATTGTGGGTATGGACTTAGTGGGAAAGCTCACACCAACAAAAGATGGCTACCAGTACATTTGTGTGATGGTAGATTATTTTACAAAGTGGTGTGAGGCTTTCCCACTGAAGTCTAAAAGGGCAGAGGAGGTAACCGAGTGTATAATTAAACTTTTCTATAAATTCGGTGCCCGAAAAGGATACTAACGGATCAAGGCACTGAATTTGTAAACCAGGCTAGTATTAAGTATTAAAGTTGTTTGTGTGTGTGTATGTTTGTTTTGTTTTGTTTTTTCCCCATTCTAATTCTTAATATTTTCTTGAAAGAGCTTTTTTCTTATTTAATGAAATTCCTGCTCACCTAAAAATAAAACTTTGTGTGTGTATATACAGATCAATCTAGAGGTGTGCCAAACAGTGGGCATCAGTAGGAGCTTATGTGCACCATACCACCCACAGACAAATGGTTTGGTTGAGAGGCTTAATGGCACAATTCAGAGGTTATATATATTGTTGTTGTTGTTGTTGTTGTGTGTGTGCGTGTGTTTTCAGTTATAATACAGTTGGTAATTGATTTACGGGTCCCTAATGTTTTTTTTTCTTCTTGTTTTCTTCTCCTTATACAGAACTTTGAGCAAGCTAGTGGAAAGGAAGCCAAGCTTGTGGGCAGATTATTTGGAGGCCACAATGTTTGGCTTGAGAACCAAAAAACAACTTACTACAAAGTTTTCGCCTTATTTTTTGCTTTTTGGACGTGAGGCTAGGTATCCATGTGAGGTACCAGACAAATATGAGGTCAGTACATTATTTAAACTAATTTGTTTTCTGCAATTACTTTGTAAATGTAACATGTGCAATTCTGATTCTTAGATCAATGAAAGTGTTGAGGAACTGGTAGCAGAGGAGTGCATTTCTGAATGTGTGAAACGACAGGACCGCCTTTACCAGGTTGTCAAAGAAAATATGGCACAGGTTCATTCTAAAATTAAAAAAAAGAAAGCTGCAAGAAAAGCCCAGAGTCCTGCAGGTTGGAGACCGAGTGTTGCAGCAAAATATAAGGAGTCAGCAGCGAAAGGGAGGCAAGCTTGACCCAGATTATGTCGGCCCATACACCGTTTTAAATGTAAAGGACAAAAGCATTGATCTCGCTGATGACAATGGCAAAATCTACCCCAAAGTAAACCTTGATCACTTAGTGCACTTCAAAGAAGAACCACCAGCAAAAGCTCCCAAAGTCACATATGTCACAACATCCTTACCTGCCACTGTGCCTTCAGTTCCCGTTTTAACCCCAGTCACTGTCAATTGCCCACCTTTTCAAACCCATCTCACATTCACCCATCCTGTTACTTTGCCAGTTACACAATTTACCCTGCATCATTTGCCCATCACCCTACCTATTGTCTCATTCCAGACCCATACCATTACCCAGCCTGCCTCCTCCCTGCCTGCCTCCTTTCTGCCTGCAGCCTCGGAGCCTGCCTCCTCCCTGCCTGCCTCTTCCCTGCCTGCTTCCTCTCTGCCTGCATCCTCAGACTCTGCCTCCTCTCTGCCTGCAGCCTCGGAGCCTGCCTCCTCCCTGCCTGCCTCTTCCCTGCCTGCTTCCTCTCTGCCTGCAGCCTCAGACTCTGCCTCCTCTCTGCCTGCAGTCTCGGAGCCTGCATCCTCTTTGCTTGCAGAATCAGAGCCTGCTTCCTCCCTGCCTGCAGTCTCAAAGTCTGCTTTCTCCCAGCTGACTTGTACGTAGCCTCATTTTTAATTTTCAAAACTAATCTAAATTAAAAATTTAAGCATTGCCTCTTTGTGTTTTAGTTTGTGTTACAAGACATCTGGGCAGGTAAAATTGGAGGACGAATCTGGAGCAAAATAGGTCCATACAAGCTCTTTTCTATGGATCTCGAGCGCCTCAGGCCTGCAGAGGAGCTTGAAAGTGAGGTTGGTTGTTTCCATTTGAGCATCATAATACTGACATTAACACATTGTGGTAAAACTGTGGCTATCTTATTTATTTTTATTTTTCCGTTGCAGGTCATCAATGCATACCTTGCTTGTCTTGCAAAAAGTTATGCAGGCAATGCACTTGTCATTGATTCTTTTGAAATGACAAAAATGTGGAATGGCAAAGCCTGTTTAATGAAAAGGGTAAAACTGTTTACCAATCCTGATAAAATGAATACCATGAGTTTATTTATTTATTCATTGTGTATTGATCTTGTAATCACTTGTATGCCCATATAGACAGATCTGCATAAATATGATTTGCTTCTGGGGTCTGTAAATGATGCTCACCACTGGACACTCCTGGTTTGCTTAATTCCCTGACTTCTATCCTTTTTTTCCCCTGTACCTTGTAAAATTGTAAGTCTCTTTGTAGTTGATATATCCTCAACAAGGAAGGATTGTCTATATGAACTCCCTTGGTGAAGGAAGCAAGAAGTTGGCTCACTGCTGTAAGGCTGTGAGGTGGGAATCAATAATTGTGTAATGAAGCTCTTGTTGATGATTATGATGATGGTGTTTTTGATGTTGTTATTGGGGTGTGTGTAGGTTTTTTTTTTATTTTATTTATTTATTTAGTTTTTACTCTCTTTTTTTTCCAAAGGGATTTCATGGACCACAAGGGATTTCAGGGCACCGAATGAAAATGTGTGACGTTACCACACAGTTTACAGAAAGACGGCAATTCATGTGGAGTGTTTGTGTGCAAAGTATGTAGCTGTTAAGTAAGCAGTTTTTCTGCCATTTTATTATCGTAGTGTTTTCTCTCCCTCTTCTTTTTCTTTTCCCTTTTTTTCTTAGTTTGCAGAAGCCATTTTAACAGGAGGAAACCTCAATTTCCCAAGTGATCCTGACGACATTGTGGTCATGCGTGAGAACATCGGCCAGAACCTCCTAAATGAATCCGGTAAATTCTTAAAATTGGATTAAATGCTGGATGCCATGATTATGTATAATATGAGGTGTGTGTGTGTTTTTTTTTTTTTATTAATATTTTGCCTCTTCCTCCCATAGGAGACCTGAGTGACTTATGCATGGCCTGTGGCAATAAATATGCTTATACAGATGACAAAGTGGACACTTGGGTATGTTTAACTGGGGGCATGATTTCATTGCTGTATATGAAACTGCTATTTAAGTGTTTATTAATCCATGATCTTAATCTCTCTCAGATTGAATGCGACAGCTGCAGTGGTTGGTGCCACTGGGACTGCATGAGCAGGCCCAGTATAGAGGAAGTCTTCATTTGTCCAGGGTGCCAAGGACCTTTATAGTGCATAATGTGCATGGCTTTTTTCTGTTCTTCCCTTATTTATTTATATGTTTATTTTTTTTGTCCAAGATTGTTTTTTTTTTGTCCAAGATTCTACTGTAAATAAAATTGTCACCACTACACTTGTTGTTAAATTGCTTTCATAAAAGGCTGTGATTTATTTTTCTCTTTTAAAGCAGATGTACCAAAAATCTATATTTTTACTTTCTATTTCAATACTTTTCCTAGACAAACTACTGCAGCACCTTTACATAGTAATTTGCTTTATTGAAATGCTTTTCATCCAGCACAACAATGAAACAAGTGATAAAAGAACAGACATGTTGATGTCTTTAGGCCAATAGGCTTATTAGTCCAAGTTAGTTTATTTACACAAAGTTGTGGTTTGATCACAAGTTAACAAGACTTAAACAATCACATTAGACTAGTTTATAAACAAACGTATTCGTCCACAGATACGTTTCTAGACGTTTAAGATGTTACAGGCAGTGATGTATTTAACAACGAATAACAACAGAGTCTCAGTTTAAGGATCGCAATGTAGAAATCTACCTACCGCTACGAACTGAAATCAATACTGGATGCAGATGAGGTTTGCGTATAAAGTTACATGAAGTGAAAGCCTGTCATTCTCATTTAGTCGTGGATGACCTCACGCGAAAAAAGAACATACTAATAAAACTTTTGTAACTGCATTAACAAGGTAAACACATGTATTTTAGACATAAGTTCATAGATTAGACAAAGGTCTGTTAGGTTTATGAAAAAAAAAAAATCGTTAAACATTCTGAGATGGAGCAAAGCTGATATTTTCAGTTTCACGATCATTCGCGCATGTCTGGTCATGTCTCATTAATATGCATGTATGCTCCGCCCACGGAAACCGAATATCTCAGAAACCAAAAATCTCATAACAACGGCAGGTCAACACACACAACCCAACAAATAGGCACCGCGGTCAAGTGAGCCGCCATCTGGATTTGCTGCACGTCTATTAGACTTACGGTACGGAGACACGAAGCGGCCAAAAAGCTGACGAACATCTATATTTCAGCGGGTAAAATTTAAATGTGCTAGAAAACAGGGAAAAAGAATTTACAAAACATATATATATTGTTCATTGTAGAAGATTCAATTATATTACTTTCGAATACATTATACTGTGAAATTTTCTGAAAAAATAAAGTTTGTTAAAATACATTCTAACACTTAATGTTTGCTCCTTTTTTTCTACATGCATTATTAAAATTTCTTCAGAGTTACCATGAACATTTCAATAAATTCTTTTTCTGAACAACCATGTCTCTATCTGTGTTCACAATGTTTTAGTGTAGAATTTGTACAGAAAATGAATGGCAATTTGTCACAATGCATTATATAGCATATATATTGTTATATTCTCTTATATATCCTTCAAAGATGTTGATGCCGATAGCTTTGTGGAGAGCACTGTCTTGGGTTCGAATCCCTACTCGGGGCCTTTCCTGATCCCACCCCTGTATCACTTCTTGTCATTTCTGATGTGTCCTTTCATAATAATAATAACGATAAAAGGCAAAATGTCTTTTATTATTTATCAAAAAAAAGTATTTAGAGTTAACAGGAAAATTGTAGAATTTGACAGAAAATGAAAAGCGAATCTTGGTAACACTTTACAATGTGTGTACAAAAATATGCATTAATTCATGCTTAATTAATGCACAGATAATCAAGAGTTAATGTATAATTCATGATGAACTAAAGCATTTATTAATGATTCTTTCATCAGCAACAAATGAACATTCTATATGATTCATAGATTAAGTAATCATTAAATTGTTATTAGTTAAATGTGTCATAATGTATTAATTTCCTTTATCACTTATTTTATTAACTAATGATGTAAATTCATATGTTAATTTCCACAGTGTTCAAAGCTATGTACTTCAACTTCCAGTTGTCTGCTTTAAACACTCATTAGTTAATGATTTGCAAATGTATCATTATATTGTGACTTTACTTGTTGAGGCACATGACTAACTAACTAATTGTAAATCCATAACCACAATGACATATTACTTAACAATTAGTTAATAGTTCTGTGCCTCAACAAGTAAAGTCATAACATAATGATATCTTTGCAAATCATTAGTGGTAATGATCACATTAATTTACACTATTAGTTAAAATAAGTGATAAGGGAATTAATACATTATGACACATTTAACTAATAAAAATGTATTGATTACTTAATCTATGAATCATATAGAATGTTCATTAGCTGCTGATGAAGTGATCATTAATAAATGGTTTAGTTCTTAATGAGTTATTAACTCGTGATTATCTCTGCATTAGTTCAGCATGAATTAATGCATATTTGTGTACACGAATTGTAAAGTGTTACCCAAATCTTCTTAACTACTGTTCTGACCATTTTCTATGTCAATAAGGCAAGAGGCTAAAAGTCTTTTGAAAATGTATTTATTGTAAGAAAGGTCAACAGTCATACAGATTGGCTGTAGAAAACGACAAGCACTTTTATTTTGTATTTATAGAATCATAATGCATCATCAACCCTTTTAAGATATCTATCTATCTCCTCAAAAGAGATTGAGACAGGCTTACAGCTCAGTATTTAGAGTGAAAATGATGATGAGAGCACCCTGAAAGCAGCAGTAGTTTTCTCTGGAGGTGATGTATGCCATAACAGCACGGAACTGCACGACAGGCTACTGCAGAACTCCTGGAAACCAAATTACCATGGAGTTTGTATTTGGAGTCCATGCAAAAGATTACACTAATGGTCATTGATTCAGGCTGCAGGGATGATGCCCCAACTAAAAACGTGCTAAAAAACATTTCATGGAGTGAAAGGACTAAAATCTCATCCTGATGAGCTTCCAAGTTTAAAAGCACTGATTGACCAACAACGTGGCACCGACAGTGATGTCCTGCAGAAGGTAATGATGCACCCCGAAGGAGTCATGTTGTGGTCGAATAAGACACTTTCTGTCTTCTACAAAAGGTGTAAGAATGTCATAGTGTACTTGGACGCGACGGGGAGTGTAATAAAAAAAAAAAACACTGCAGAAAGTCCACCATACTGTGTTTATGAGCTGGTTGTTAGAAATCCATCCAGGGGTGCATCACCTTTACCTGTGGCAACCTACGTCACATGCGACCACACCACAGCATCTGTGACATACTTCTTGCAGGCTTTTCAGACTGATGTCATCAGGATGTATGGAAATGTGGCAATCAAAAGGCCAGTCATGATAATATGTGATGGCTCGCTTGTGCTTATGCACTCCATTTCCACTGCATTCTGCAGAACAGGTCTGGAGGATCTGCTGCAGAAATACTTCCTCTTAATTACTGGACAGCATCCAACAGAAACATTTGACCTCCCCATCCTTCATAGATGTTTAAGTCACATCATGAAGAATGCCAAGGCTCTTTGCAAAAAGCAGTATGTATTTATGGGGTATTATTACTTTTCATACAGTTTGAAATGAAATGTACAATAATAATAATAATAATTCTGTTTTTGTTAGCTTTTTTTGCAGAATTCCCAAACACTACATACTGGCAATGCACATCTTTGGCCTCCTTGCATGTTGTTCAACACTGAAAGAGATGGATGAGGTGCTTTCTAGTTCAACAGTACTATTTTGCAGTCCATGCAGTGAAGCAAATGTAGCAAAGCACTACAATAACCTGCAACTGCTTATGCAAAAAAGGGGTACCTTTGAACTAGATGACAAAAACATTGTTGCTGAAGACTACAAGGTATGAAATAATGTTGCAATTTGAATATTTTTTTTAGCACATGGCCTCACAACTGTAAAATCAAAACCAACTAGACCTGCTTGCCATTGTTGAACCCACTGCAGAGAGTAGGGTTAAAGTTCAACTTCTGTTTATGAGTTTTGAGATTTAATCAGCACCTGTCCAGGATGTATCCTGCATCTCAAATAAGGCCACGCAGTCATAACTGAGCCAGATTACTGTTAAACAGAATAATGTAATGAAAGAATGTAATGTCATGATCTTTGATGTACTGTCTGATTGATGTTAGGTCATTGAGTGCTGCTTACATCACACTGTCAATCAACTGCATTTGGAGAAAACCATCTATATCATGAACCACTTCACAGCTGAAGCAGTCCTTTTTAAGGACAGAACAATAGTCAGGAAGCAAAGTTTGTCAAAGGTAATTTTTTGGGGGAAAACATTACTTTTGTTTAGTCAAGGTACAAATGGTTCTGAGGTTGATAATTGTTTAGCCGTTTGTTGATGTGTAAACAAGTTTCATGGTATGTACATGATGAAGCAAAACAAAAAATAATGTCAATGATAAATATTTATTAACTGAAGTAATTTGTGTGTTGATATCATATAATGAAAGTAATTTTTCATGTGTTACAGGTTAACTTTGCCAACTACAAAGCCATTGTGTCCTTTGTTAACATTAAAGAAGTACATTTGGAAATTTCTGGTTAGTTTTTTTTTTAATTTAGCACTTTACTGTATAGTGATGTCCATTTCCCATGTTTCTTTTGTTGTGGTAAATATTTGTATAATAATGTCATTTTTCTTCTGGTTACAGTACATCAATGCAGTAGAACGCAGAGTATATTTGGTGGATCCTTTAAGCAACCCCGCAGAGCAGGCAGAATCAGAAGCTGCTGCCCAAAAGTTCTGGTACTTATGCAATTTACTTTATTCAATCTAATCATCTATGTAATTATGTCTAAATTGTAGCATTTTTGCACATATATAAATAAGAATTATATTCTGACATTTCATTGTCGTACAGTAAATACTTTCAGATAAGGAATATCCGCCACCGTGAGAGAGAGTGGGCAGATATTGAGTTCAAAGGAGCTGTTATGAAACACCCAGTTCAGCAAGATGGATATAACTGTGGTGTGATAGTCATTATGGTACAGTAACATAGACGTGTACTTACATTCTTGAGCTCTGACAATGTTTTTATTATTATTATTATTATTTGCATGCATGTGCTATCTCCATATTTGGAGGATAGCTATTTTACAGTAGGCAATATACTGTACATGTTACTGTACAGTATTTATCTTGTGTACATTGCATATTTTCTTTCTGTCTTATTTGTTTGCTTGCTTTTGTTTATTTAGATGGCAAAGGCAGTCATGAAGGCATTTCCTAAATTGCCTAACATAGAATTTGGGACTACCCAAAAAGAGATGGCACAGGAACAAACAGCTTTGGCACTGGAAATACTTCAAGCTTCAGGTATGTTTATTTATGTATTTTCTCTTTTTTTTTTTTTCTACATTTCTGTTTGGATTGTCATAAAGTATAAAATGTCAATTTTATTTTCCATTAGTGTTTGACGCAGAGAACAATTGTTCCATGTGTTCAAAACGCAACCCACTATGTCCAGGGCCTTCCATTAAATGGGTAAGCTGTTGTTTTCAGTTGCTCTGTTTTGTGCAGTTTGCTGGATGAAAGTGTTTGCATTTAATGGCTTGAATAGAAAGTACATATCTGCTACACACCAAGGATACAGCTCTTTTCCTTGAACTTGGCCTTTGGTATCTATCAAGTTCCTATTAAAAACTACTCCAGACTGCCAACTACTCTAAATAAGAAAGGACAATTTGTAATCCTGACAGTAGCATTTTTGGTTACATAAAGTTTGGACGTCATTTTAAAAATATATTTTATTATTAAGGTTTTATTAAGGTATTTATTTATTTATTTATTTATTTTTTTGGTCCTTGGTTGGAGTAAAGCACTCAACATGTTAAAACATACATTTACTCTTCTTTGACAGTTTAGGTCCTCTTATGTACATGACCAATTTACTGTTTACTTTATTTGTCACATTTAAACAATAGAAAATAATGAAAACTTTTGTCTGAAACCTGTAGTACAATAATAGTAATTCATATGTGGATGTTTGGAGAAAGTTCCTGATTTCAGCTTGTGTTTGAGCAATAATGCCTGTATAAACGTCAGAGAATGGTCAGTGCTTGCATTGTTCTACACTAAAGCCTCGTGAAAGTTGACACAGATAGAGCCATGGTCGTTTAGAAAAAGAATTTATTGAAATGTTCATGGTAAAATAATGCATGTAGAAAAAAGGAGAAAATATTCAGTGTTAGAATGTATTTTAACAGACCATTTTTCCAGAAAACTCCACAGTATAATATATTCGAATGTAATATAATTGTATCTTTTATAATGTACAATAAACATACTTCTTCCCTGTTTTCGGGCACATTTAATTTTTAACCGCTGAATTATAGATGTTCGTCAGCTTTTTGGCCGCTTCGTGTCTTCGTGCCGTAATTCCACTAATAGACGTGCAGCGGTATCCAGATGGCGGCTCACTTGACCGCAGATAAGAGTTTCACTTATCCAAAGATGTTCTGAGGGCAGAAAGGAAAATGATTGGTTTACAGATTCAACCAATGAAATTGAAGCAGAGGCGGGGTCAGGAAATTTGGACGTGTGGAGGGAATACTTAAGACAGAAACGTTATTAAGGCTTCGTGGGAGGCACAGATTGGTCATGGCTGCAGGGTTGCAGCCAATGTGGGTGGGGTTTGGAGACCAGCTGCAGTGCAAGTTGAATGCATTTATGACTCCTGGAAATCTTTCCACATGCTACCTCTCACCCATGGCGGTCGCTCTTGACGGACAGCTGTACATTTTGGGAGGGTCTTCAGCCATTTCAGTCTGTCATATGCCCTGGGTACACCATTACGATTCACAGGCAAAGTGCTGGAACAAACTGGGAGCAATGCTGCGACCTTACACAAATCTCATCGCATGTGTTTTACAGCTGCCTGTCGGCCATTGAATGAATGTATTTGCAATGTATTTTATTTAAAAAATAATAATAAATCAACATAACTCTAACGTTTACTGAGATAATTAGCCGGCAAAGACGCACAGAACAAGTAATCATCCACTACATATCATATCATATGCATTTTCATTCAACTGCTTTATCAGTCGATCGCACCAAAGATGCTTATGGGGTAGATTGAGTAAAACATGCTTTTCCAATGCTACCGCGCTGTCTGTAATACCGATATGAGCGACAACAGAACTCGTTCAAATCTCCGTGACATTTCATTAGTCAGTTAGCGCTAGCATTAACATCAGCGCTGCTCTCAGGGCAGGAGTAAAATAACAGTACTAAACTGAATTAAGCACTGCTCTCAGGGCAGGAGTACTCAATAGGTTAGTATTACTGTTATTTTTACTAAACTATGCGCTGCTCTCAGGACAGGAGTAAAAAACAGTAACAGTACTAAACTGAATTATGCGCTGCTCTCGGTGCAGTAGTACTCAGTTGGTCTGTATTACATTACCATTATATTTATAAAACAGTAGACAATTTCTGTATGATTGATTGATCTTTTATTTTATTCTTCAGTTACCTGGAGGAGTTGCAAAATCTGGACAAATCAAAGGAGCTAACACTGAAAATCTGACACTGCCGAGTCCAAAATGGTGCAAAAATGGAGATGTATGAAAAATGGTGTAAGTTTGGATCCACCTGATAAAATCACATAATAGCCAGATTCAGTCGGTAACTGTTAATCATGGGGATGCAAGCGATTTTCAACATTTACAGGGCCATCCGAATCCAGAATGTTGGTGTTTTTCTCCCACCACCCTCGTAAAAATTCTCAGCCAAATTACATGCTGTTTTTTTAGACACCAAGGTTGTGTGGTCGAAGAAATCGATTCAAAATGAACTGCAACAAAAATATTTCATAACTTCTCCAGCACAGCGGGTAGGAGCTGTTAAGAACAAAAAGACAAGAAAAGTACTTAAACATTTTAAATTAGTCATTATTATGGCAGTAATAGGTATGCAATACAATTTTAAAATATAGGCCTACAATTACATACATAAAAATATAAACCAAGCAGCCTTGTCATTATAGTCCCTCATGTCTGCTGCGTTCTCAAAACTTTGAAAATACCCAAAATATCAAAATCAACTGTGGCGGCAGATAATTTTATTTAGCGCCCACACTCTGGAACAATCTACCCAACACTGTTCAGGAGGCAGACATACTCTGTCAGTTTAAATCTCTTTAACCCAGCTAACACATTAACACATTTCTATAATTCAAGTCCGTTAAAGGATGGTTAGGCTGCATTAATTAGGTCAACCGGAACCGGAAATAATTTCCATAATACCTGATGTACTCATTGCATCGTAAGAAGGATGGCATCTACACTAATATTAGTCTGTTTCTTTCTTATTCCAAGGTCACCAGATGATGGATCAGCACCTAGAGACCACCTCTACATCCCTAAATGTCCTAAATGAGTCCTCTGCAATCTGACTTTGCTGCAACATGGAACTTTTGCATTATTGACACACTATTGTCCTATTAAAAACTGTAAAGTTGCTTTGACACAACCTGTTTTGTTTAAAAGCGCTGTATAAATAAACATGATTGATTGATTTATCTCATGTAAATGAGAGGTTGCATGCAACTTATTTCTGCTAATCTTCACATTTCTCAAGACATCCATCATTTTGAGATAAAATTTAAGAAAACCATTTCAGCTATAGTGGGTCTATTTTTGAACCTGAGATTTAAATAAATAACATATTGTTAAATTTAAATTTATTCTTAATCCAAGCATGTGACATTTAATTAATAGCAGACAACTATGCGACAGGCCATATGAGCAGTGCATTCCTGGGTTCATATGATCACACTGTGAATAAATCAAATCCATGAGTTTTATCACCGAGGTGCCATGTACATAAATTTTCACATATGTTCCTACTGTCTGAATAGGGCTTCTCTCACAGAGTTCACTTGGTGATACGTAAATGTGATTAAAAAAGGTACCAGTCAATTTTTGTGCAACCACTTAATGTTCCTCCCATGGACTATTGCAGAGAAATTAAGACTTGTAATTTTAATTATAACTTGTGAGTTATTTATTTATTATTTTTTTTAATAATCGTGTTGTTAATGTTGTTCAATGTCTGTTGTACAGATTGTTTAAGAACAAAATGAAAGAAATGTTGATTGAAAATGATCAGTTTACGGGTCCAGTATTACAATAAAATAAGTTTAATTATGACTTCTTTCTTTTTTTATACAATTACAAATTACAAACAAATCCAGTGAATTAAATGCATGTATAAAACAGGAACGTTTCACAACAAAAAAGTTCAGCAAGATGTATCATTAAACTGCTGTAGTCTTAACTAGTGGATATCATCATTCCTATAGGTTTTTAAGTTTTTTATTTTTGTATTTTTTATTTTTATTTTAGACATGAGTCAACAAATTTGAACATGCTCCCCTTTAAACCAAGCCCAAGGTCATAGGTTGCTTTGCCAAATATCTTCTCAAAACCGGTCTCTCAAAGTCTCCAGAAATGTTTGTAAGGTCTTCCTGCAATTGAAATGCATAAAGAATTTTGTTTCAATTTACACTGGAAAAAAAAAAAAAAAGAATTTTACCTCAAGGCTTTAGTTTGGGATATTGAATCATGAACATCCTCATTTTCATATATTTTCTGGACCACTTTCTTTTGTGCAGGAAACTTCCATGCCAGGAACACATCATCACTGACCATCTCACTGCACAGCATCTGAAATATAGCAATGTAAACAAACAGAATTACTAGCAAAATCATAAGATTAAAGATAAAAATCAAAATCCCTCAAAATTGACAATTTCTTAAGGACATGTAATACATCTTTAAACCCTGCCACTCCTAGAGCCTACTATACTCTGGCCTCAGCTACAACCACAATGACTGAGGGCAGATCAGAGTAGACGTTTGAGGGAGAGCTAATGAAGTCCATAGGCTGGAATTGCAAACAAACCTAACAGGTAATTGGTAACAGGAAGTGAGACTGGAGTTTCTGACACTTAATATGGGCACTCCAAAATTAAACAAGATTCTCAACTAAAACTAGATGAAGTCCAGAGATTCCCTTTCTCCAAGTATGGACCAGTGACGACTTCTGCTTTTTCCAAGAAGTTTTTTCTGCAAAGAGAAGAAAAACTACATGAAAGAGTCAATGACAGGCCTATAGTCATACAGAAATACTTTGACGTGCGTAGCGCATAGTACATGACAAATAAGTCAAGTCAAGTCACCTTTATTTATATGCCACCTTTAACAATACAGAGTTGTGACAAGGCGGCTGTACAGTATTAAGTAGGAAACAGTACATCAACAATGCCAAGGGCAACAGTAAACACTCAATTTGCAGGTAAAGGTAGTTAATCAAATACGATAAAATAAAATACAATATTGTGTGAAGAGAAAGTGTCCCCAACTAAGCAAGCCAGAGGCGACAGTGGCAAGGAACCAAAACTCCATCGGTGACAAATGGAGAAAAAAACCTTGGGAGAAACCAGGCTCAGTCGGGGGGCCAGTTCTCCTCTGGCCAGATGCAGAAGACTCAGCAGGTTCCCGTGGTCTTGTGCTGACAGCCATGTAGGTGACGAGGTCTTCACTGGGGATCCGTCTCTGGGGCTCATCTAGTCGATGTGGTCTCCGCTGACATTCAGGGCTGTAGAGGTCGTCTCTAGGTGCTGATCCACCATCTGGGCTGGGTACGGACTGGATCTGGTGGTTAAGGTGACCTTGGAATAAGAAAGAAACAGACTAATATTAGCGTAGATGCCATTCTTCTGACGATGCACTGAGTACATCGCTGAGTGTTATGGGAAGTGTTCCCTGTTCCGGTTGACCTAATTAGTGCAGCCTAACAATCCTTTAACAGATTTGAATTATAAGAATATGTTGATGTGTTATGTGTAAGCAAAGTTAAAGAGATGGGTCTTTAATCTAGATTTAAACTGAGAGTGTGTCTGCGTCCCGAACAGTGTAGGGTAGATTGTTCCAGAGTTTGGGCGCTAGATAAGAAAATGATCTGCCGCCCGCGGTTGATTTTGATATTCTAGGTATTATCAAATTGCCAGAGTTTTGAGAACGCAGCGGACGTAAGGGACTATAATGCGATAGGAGCTCGCTCAGGTACTGAGGAGCTAAACCATTCAGGGCTTTATAAGTAATTAGCAAGATTTTAAAATCTATATGATGTTTAATAGGGAGCCAGTGCAGTGTTGACAGAACCGGGCTAATGTGATCATACTTTTTGGTTCTAGTAAGAACTCTAGCTGCTGCATTTTGGACCAGCTGGAGTTTTGTTTATTAAGCGAGCAGAACAGCCACCCAATAAAGCATTGCAATAATCTAACCTTGAGGTCATAAACGCATGAATTAATGTTTCAGCATTTGACATTGAGAGCATAGGTCGTAATTTAGATATATTTTTGAGATGGAAAAATGCAGTTTTGCAAATACTAGAGATGTGGTTTTCAAAGGAAAGATTGCCATCAAATAGCACACCTAGGTTCCTAACTGATGACGAAGAATTGACAGAACAGCCATCAAGTATTAGACAGTGTTTCAGGTTATTACACGCTGAGGTTTTAGGTCCAATAATTAACACCTCTGTTTTTTCAGAATTTAGCAGTAAGAAATTACTTGTCATCCAATTTTTTAACTCAACTACACAATCCTTTAGTTTTTCAAATTGGCATGTTTCGCCAGGCCGTGAAGAAATATAGAGCTGAGTATCATCAGCATAACATTGAAAGCTAACACCATATTTCCTGATGATATCACCCAAGGGTAACATGTAAAGCGTAAAAAGTAATGGCCCTAGTACTGAGCCTTGCGGTACTCCATACTGCACTTGTGACCGATATGATACCTCTTCATTTACTGCCACGAATTGATGGCGGTCAGATAAGTACGATTTGAACCATGCCAATGCAGTACCCCTAATGCCAACATAATTTTCAAGTCTGTTCAAGAGAATGTTGTAGTGAACAGTATCGAACACAGCACTAAGATCCAGTAGCACTAACAGAGAGATACAACCACGATCGGATGACGAGTAGATAATTTGTAACTCTAATAAGAGCAGTCTCAGTACTATGGTACGGTCTAAAACTTGACTGGGAATCCTCACAGACATCATTTTTCTGTAGGAAGGAAGATAATTGTGAGGATACAACCTTTTCTAATATCTTTGACAGAAATGGGAGATTCGAGATAGGTCTGTAGTTAATTAATTCATTGGGGTCAAGTTGTAGTTTTTAATGAGAGGCTTAATAGTAGCCAGTTTGAAGGTTTTGGGGACAAATCCTAATGACAGTGATGAATTAATAATATTCAGCAGAGGATCTATGAGATCTGGAGGCAAGTCTTTTAGTAGCCTAGATGGAATAGGGTCTAGCATACAAGTTGTTGGTTTAGATGATTTAACAAGTTTATACATTTCTTCTTGACCTATAGTAGAGAATGAGTGGAATTTTTCCCCAGGAGATCTATAGCGCACTATCTGATGCGATACTGTAATTGACGGCTGCATGGTGACAATTTTGTCTCTAATAGTATCGATCTTGGATGTAAAGTAGTTCATAAAGTCATTACTGCTATGCTGATGGGCATAGTCAGTGCCGGTTGGTTCTTTATTTTTTGTTAACTTAACCACTGTATTGAATAAATACCTAGGGTTATGTTTGTTATCTTCTAAAAGAGTCGAAAAGTAATCAGATCTTGCCGATTTTAACGCCTTTCTATACGATAGGGTACATTCACGCCAAGCAGTACGAAAAACCTCTAATTTTGTTTTCCTCCAGCTACACTCCATTTTCCGGGCTGCTCTCTTTAGGGCGCGAGTGTGCTCGTTATACCACGGGGTCGGACTGTTTTCCTTAATCTTTCTTAAGCGCAGAAGAGTGACCGTATCTAGAGTCCTAGAAAAGAGAGAGTCAATAGTTTCTGTTACATCATCAAGTTTTTATGAGCTATTGGACATGCTGGAGGAATTCAGATAAGTCAGGAAGATTACTTAGAAAGCAATCTTTTGTAGTAGAAGTGATGGTTCTACCATACTTGTAATAAGGAGTTGAATTTACAGTTTTAGTTATCTGGAGTATACACGAGACTAGATAATGATCAGAGATATCATCACTTTGCTGCAGAATCTCAACGGTATTGACATCAATTCCATGTGACAGTATTAAATCTAGAGTATGATTTCGACAATGAGTGGGACCTGACACGTGTTGTCTAACTCCAATAGAATTTAGAATGTCTGTAAATGCTGCTGCCAGTGCATCGTTTTCATTATCAACATGGATGTTAAAGTCACCTACTATTAAGACCTTATCTGTAGCCAACACCAGCTCAGATATAAAATCAGTGAATTCTTTAAGAAAATCTGTATGGTGCCCTGGTGGCCTGTATACGGTAGCAAGTACAAACGTCATGGGGGATTTATCATTAACACTTGTTTCTCTGAATAATGTTACATGAAGCACCATTACTTCAAACGAGTTATACTTGAAGCCCGCTCTCTGAGAAACACTGAAAATATTGCTATAAATTGTAGAAACACCTCCCCCTTTACCTTTTAGACGTGGCTCATGTTTATAACAGTAATCATGAGGGGTAGACTCATTTAAGATAATGTAATCATCTGATTTTAGCCAGGTTTCTGTCAAACATAGCACATCTAGGTTATGATCAATGATCATATCATTTACAAAAAGCGCTTTTGTAGAGAGGGACCTGATATTCAATAGGCCAAATTTTATCATTTGTTTCTCTGTATTATGCACATTTTTTATTTGTTGAACGCTGATTAGATTGTTACTCTTAAATTGGTTTGAATGTCTTTTGTATTGTCTAGCTCGGGGAACAGACACAGTCTCTATAGAATGATATCTAGGTGAAAGGATCTCTATGTGCTGAGAAATAACTGATTTTGGTGACGTGAGGCAGCTAGCAGACGGTCGGATTAGCCAGTCTGTCTGCTTCCTGACCTGGGCCCCAGTTAGTCAAGTGCAAACTCTAAGACTAAATGCCATATTACTAGAGAGAAGAGCGGCACCACCCCTGGAGGGATGAAGACCATCTCTTTTCAACAGGTCAGGTCTGCCCCAAAAACTTGTCCAATTGTCTATGAAACCTATGTTATTCTGCGGGCACCACTTAGACATCCAGTCATTTAGTGACGACAGTCTGCTATGTATCTCGTCACCACGATACGCAGGGAGGGGGCCAGAGCAAATTACAGTGTCTGACATCGTACTTGCAAGTTCACACACCTCTTTAACATTATTTTTAGTGATCTCCGACTGGTGAAGTCGAACATCATTTGTGCCGACGTGAATAACGATCTTACTGAATTTACGTTTAGCATTAGCCAGCACTTTTAAATTTGCCAAGATGTCAGGCGCTCTGGCTCCCGGTAAACATTGGACTATGGTGGCTGGTGTCTCTATTTTCATGTTCCGTACAATAGAATCGCTAATAACTAGAGCACTTTCATCAGGTTTCTCAATGGGTGCGTCACTGAGTGGGGAGAACCTGTTTGATGTTCTGATCGGTACGGAAGAGCGGTGTTTTGACCTGCGACTATGCCGTCTCTCACAGTCACCCAGTTGCCATGCTGCAAAGGCAAAGTTACCGGAACCGAACAATGTACGGGACTTCCTGAGCTAGTTGCATCCAAAGCCGTATCTAATGCCCTCGCATTCTTACTATCCTCGATTAAAGTTTGGATGCGTGTCTCTAGTTCTGAAATCTTCTCTGTCAGCCTAACTATTTCCCTGTATTTATCACATGTGAATCCCTCGCTGCCGACAGAGATTGATAAGCTATGCATATGACAGGTGCTGCAGGTTACCAGGAAAGGAGAAGAAGCCATTGCTCACCGTAGTTGTAGAACGATTTCAACTCACCACTGTTGTTTGATGAACTTGTGAAGAAAAAAGCAGGGGGAGAAAACAACAACAGTTGTAGAGGCGGATAGAAAAAGTAAAAGTGAATGGCAAGCTAACCAGCTAACACACTACACTTGCGGTTGTAGTATAAAAACGAGCGATCAACGAGAGCAAAGGAAAAAAGGAAGGCGATAGTAGACGTTAATAGAGACGTGAGTGGGAACGCAAATGGCAGGCTAACCGACGAACGGAATGCTAATGCACAGCACGGCGTTGCACTCGAGGTTATAGAATAAAAACGAACGATCGGATTAGTTGAATGGATAATATCAGAAATCTGGTGGGAAAAAGCTATATTTTATCACTTTAAACAACAGAAAGTAATAGTAAGATAGAGATTTCTACAGAAAAACTAAACTCCAGGGAGCTACAAACGCACACCACTCTGCCAACCATATTACTAACAGTAATATGAACCTAACCAGTATTCTTGCCCTGAGAGCAGTGCATAGTTTAGTAAAAAATAACGATAATACAAACCTATTGAGTACTCCTGCCCCGAGAGCAACGCATAATTCAGTTTAGTACTGTTATTTTTACTCCTGCCCTGAGATCAGCGCATAGTTTAGTAAAATTACCAGTAATACGAACCTATTGAGTACTCCTGCCCCGAGAGCAGCGCATAATTCAGTTATGCTAGCGCTAACTGACCAATGAAATGTCATGGAGATTTGAGTTCTGTTGTCGCTCATATCGGTATCACAGACAGCGCGGTAGCATTGAAAAAGCATGTTTTACTCAATCTACCCCATAAGCAGCTCTGGTGCGATCGACTGATAAAGCAGTTGAATGAAAATGCATATGATATGATATGTAGTCGATGATTACTTGTTCTGTGCATCTTTGAAGGCTAATTATCTCAGTAAACGTTAGAGTTATGTTGATTTATTATTTTTTTTTAAATAAAATACATGGTAAATTCACTTACCTTGCAGCTAATGCCTCCCACGAAGCGTTCATAACGTTTCTGTCTGAAGTATTCCCTCCACACGTACAGGTAGGATATATATGTATGTATATATATATATATATATATATATATATAGTTTTTATATATAATTTTTTTCTTTTTAATTTGTTCTATATAGTGTTGATATTTTGGTATATATATATTTTTTTTTTATATTCAGTAAATCTATACGTATTTTTAAGGGTATTTTTTTAATCATTATCTTTACGAAACAGTAGACAATTCAATCTGTATGATTGATTGATCTTTTATTTTATTCTTCAGTCACCTGGAGAAGTTGCAAAATCTGGACAAATCAAAGGAGCTAACACTGACGATCTGATGCTGCCGAGTCCAAAATGGTGCAAAAATGGAGATGTATGAAAAATGGTGTATGTTTGGTTCCACCTGATAAAAGCACATAATAGCCAGATTATATAATAACCAGAAAGTATCTACAAGAAAAATATTTCATAACTTCTCCAGCACAGTGATTGTTAAGAACAAAAAGACAAGAAAAGTACTTAAACATTTTAAATGAGTCATTATTATGGCAGTAACAGGTATGCAATACAATTTTAAAATATGTATATAGGTCTACAATTACATACATAAAAATATAAACCAAGCAGCTGTGTCATTATAGTCCCTCAGGTCCGCTGCGTTCTCAAAACTCTGGCAGTTTGATAATACCTAAAATATCAAAATCAAATGCGGGCGTCAGATCATTTTCCTATTTAGCAAGGCGAGGCGCATCTCAAACGATCCTAATGAATCACAGGGTCGGGGTAAATAGGCCCATTTAAGATGCGCCTCACCTCCCCCTGAAATGTAGGTGAGAGAAATGTGTGTCTCAAATCCACCTCCATAATTCCAGTTCCAAAGAAGTCCCCTGTGTCTTGTCTGAATGACTACCGTCCCATAGCACTGACTCCAATCATGATGAAGTGCTTTGAGAGGTTAGTTATGCACAATATCAAAACCAGCCTCCCCAACACACTCGATCCGCTCCAGTTTGCATACCGTCCAAACCGTTCCACGGACGATGCTATTTCCTCCACCCTCCACCTGGCTCTTACTCACTTAGAAAACAAAGACTGTTATGTTAGAATGCTGTTCATTGACTTCAGCTCAGCATTCAATACAATAATCCCACAACAGCTGATCAACAAACTAAACCTTCTGGGCCTTAACACCTCCCTTTGCAACTGGATCTTGGACTTTTTAACTGGAAGACCTCAGTCAGTCCGTGTTGGCCACAACACCTCGAGCACTACTACACTGAGCACAGGTGCCCCACAGGGCTGTGTGCTCAGCCCGCTGCTCTTCACGCTGCTGACCCACGACTGCACTGCCAAGTTCAGCTCCAACCACATCATCAAGTTTGCTGATGACACAACGGTGGTAGGTCTCATCAGCAACAACGATGAAACACACTACAGAGAGGAAGTGGCACAACTGGTTGAATGGTGTGGTGCAAACAACCTGTCCCTCAATGCGAGTAAGACAAAGGAGGTTGTGATGGACTTCAGGAGGAACTCCGTTGACCACCCCCCACTGACCATCTACAGCTCGGCTGTGGAGAGAGTCAGCAGCACTAAATTCCTGGGGGTGCACATCACGGAGGATCTCACCTGGACCACCAACACCATGTCACTCTCCAAGAAGGCACAACAGCGCCTACACTTTCTCTGCCGGCTGAAAAGGGCAAGTCTCCCTCCACCCATCCTCACCACATTCTATAGGGGCACCATTGGGAGTGTGCTGACCAGCTGCATCACTGTCTGGTACGGGAACTGCAGTGCTGCTGACCGCAAGACCCTACAACAGACAGTGAACACAGCTGCAAAGATCATTGGTGCCCCTCTCCCCTCCCTTCTGGACATTTTCCTTGCACGATGCTCAGGTAAAGCCACCAGTATCGTGAAGGACCCCACCCACCCCTCCCATCATCTCTTCCAGCTCCTGCCATCAGGAAGATGCTACAGGAGCATCAGAGCCTGCTCTGCAAGACTGCTCAACAGCTTTTTCCCCCAGGCTGTGAGAGCCCTCAATTCCAACCACCTCACCCCCCTCTGAAATCCTTATCCACAATGTAAACTGTTGAAAAACTCACACAGGTGAGTGGGCTGGACAAACCACCTGTAGTAGTGCATTCTTTCATCTCTATATGCACCAGACACTTTCTTATTAACACTTATTAACATGTTACAAGGACATAATAAAGACTTAACAAATGTTTACTTGTCAACGCACCACAAATCATTTTGCACTATTTGCTTCTTAACCTTTACTGCACATTATCATGCACAGTTATTATGTAAACTACTTGTATAGTCTGTCTTAGGTTATGTGTATGTATAGTCAATTATTTATAGTATATGTATAGTTACAAGTATAGGTGTAAAAAAATTGTTTCTACGTCTAGTGTATTTATGTTCATATTTATGTTTATTTATGTAGCACTGTGGTCCTGCGAGACACGACATTTCGTTCCACTGTATGTCCACACATGTAGCGGAATGACAATAAGTCAAGTCAAGTCAAGTCAGGCTTTGAGTAGGTGGCTGCAGTGAGGGGAGGAGTGAAAAAAGTGCAGTCAAGACTGACAGTTCTAACCTCTCCAAGTGGAACAGAGGCCAACGAGCTCAAAGGCGGATATCGCGTTATCACACTCACGTGCTGTGTTTCTGATAAACATGATATACTTTCATCTCTGTTGTTTTTATATGAAAATAAATATGATGAACAAGACACTCAAAGTGCTTGCTATTTAATTTCATACGAAAGGCGTATTTATCATCCATTTTTACTTTAGTACAAATGTGTATTTTAGATTTTTATAGAAATATGACAACAATCACATATCTCACGCAGAGATCGCACTGGCATAGTGTTTGGGAATAATCATGCATAATTTAAACACAATCTAATATAGATATTAGATTAAAAAAATAAAACATTTTAGAAAAGAACGGCAACATCACAGTTGTCTGAACCAATGAGCTTTAAACTGTGTCGTCATCCAGGCATTTCCCATCGTGCCTTTGGTCAGCGCAGTTGGTGGAGAGCTACTGCGCACGACTGCTCAATCCGACACAGCCGCCTCGCTGTCGCAAGAGTTTTTTGGCACACGTCAGCATGACATCAGAGCAAGGCGGACGTAACTCGGACACATTTCTAACTGGCATGCATCTTGTGGTTATCACCGGTGATCGATTCTGCGCAGAATTTGCTCATCTTAAACAAGCCTAATGTGAATGCAGAAAGAGCAACGCAAACAGTCTTTCAACCACATGATAATCATTATTTCTGTGTTACAGACATTTAAATAACAGAAGTACTGGGATAAAAGTTTATAGTTTGGGTCTAAACACTTATTGTCTACAGTAGCGATCAAAACGAAAGTATCTTAAACTTGTATGTATTGTAATGCTTATCCTCTTCCACCAGGAGGTGGCAACAACTGCCCGTAAAAAAAAAAAAAAAAATGCATTCATTCAGGAGATTTCAATAGTCAAACAAGTCTTACCCTGCGTTCCAATGTGCATACTATCCACCATATCTGCCCTAAATAGTATTGAAAATTACTACTATCACATAGAATTTAGGATGGATAGTATGCACATTGTGATGCAGGCTTAATGAAGTGAGACACTGACTTTTGATTTTGTTTAAATGAATGTGTTTTTAAAAGACTTAAGCAATGAACAGTTTATCAGAACCACTAGTAAATTATGTTATTTTGTTTAGTTTTCTAATCTTTTTTCTCCTGAATTGTGAGAGAATCACGGTCTCAAATTTATTAAAAACAACTGGGATTCTCAATTTATTCAGAATCGTGAAGCTCTTTTTAAATTTTTTTTTTTTTTTTTTTTTACTGCACATTCATTAAAATTAAAGTTTATTTTCATTAAGTTCAAAATGCACCTACATTTTTTTTTGCATTTTGTCTTTTTCAGTTGAATAAAAGACAGTTTTCCCTATATATTTCATCATTGAGGATTTCTTAAGAAAAGTTAAGCAGCGCATAATTCAGTAAAAATAACAGTAATATGGACATATTGAGTACTCCTTCCCCGAGAGCAGCACTGATGTTAATGTTAGCGCTAACTGACTAATGAAATGCCATGGAGATTTGAACGAGTTCTGTTGTCGCTCCTATCGGCTTCACAGACAGCACGGTAGCATTGGAAAAGCATGTTTTAACGTTACTCAATCTACCCCATAAGCAGCTTTGGTGCGATTGACTGTTAAAACAGTTTAATGAAAATGCATATGATATGATATGTAGTCGATGATTACTTGTCCTGTGCGTCCTGTGCGTCTTTGCCCGCTAATTATCTCAGTAAACGTTAGAGATATTGATTTATTATTATTTTTTAAATAAAATACATTGCAAATACATTCATTCAATGGCTGACAGGCAGCTGTAAAACACATGCGATGAGATTTGTGTAAGGTCGCAGCATTGCTCCCAGTTTGTTCCAGCACTTTGCCTGTGAATCGTAATGGTGTACCCAGGGCATATGACAGACTGAAATGGCTGAAGACCCTCCCAAAATGTACAGCTGTCCGTCAAGAGCGACCGCCATGGGTGAGAGGTAGCATGTGGAAAGATGTCCAGGAGTCATAAATGCATTCAACTTGCACTGCAGCTGGTCTCCAAACCCCACCCACATTGGCTGCAACCCTGCAGCCATGACCAATCTGTGTCCCAAAACCAGTATCACATGACTGGTCCGTCCCACTCCTGCTGTCACGGGTGCATGTTTTGAGCAGCTGTGCGCTGGGTCGTAGAGCTGGATGCTTTTGTCCTGGAGCATCATGAGTGCTGTTACTTCAGTGACGCATATGTGGAGTTTCTGTGCGAGGGCATCCGCTGCCAGTATGAATGATACTGACATTACATGTATTTAGGGCTCAGTAATAAGCACTCAGTCCTATTTTGGGGATATATCGCAAAAAAAAAATATTTCTCTCTAAAGAAATGGCCTGTATAAATGTGTGGATGCATAAAAGGCTCATAACCCATATCATATATATATATATATATATATATATATAAAATAAAAATAATAATAATAATAATAAATAATAATAATAAAATATTTTAGCATAATTGTGTCCTATTATGCTATGTACTGTTATAGGCTGTATGTTAGTAACCCTGCAGTAAAAATAAATAAATAAATTAGATTATTTTTCCCAAATCACATCTGTTAGCACTTTCCTTATCGGAGACGCATGTGAGCAGTTGATCAGAGTTCAATATAATTCCTTGCCATAATGCAGCCATCTGTCACACTGTTGTTTTTTTTTTGCAGTCTGAGATAGTTGAATATTGTATGTAATAGAAAAATAGTCTTTGACATCATAATTGTATAGGATTGTTGTTTTAAATATAAAATATTTTCATTATAATATTGCTCATAAATGCCTAAATGGAAGGGACCCACCCACTTTTACAGTCTCTAATTCGGCGAATATGTCTGCGCACTTTTTAGAGCACCATCAGTCAAATCCATTCCACATGCAAATGTGCTAATAGATTAAGCTCCATGCTCACGCGTATAAACATCAGCATCTCGGGTGGAGGAGTGGACTGAGCGACCCACCCACATTTATTTTGCTTTGACGCCCATGACATTTCTCCCTCAACTTCTATATTCTATATTTTTAAAATCATCCTACATCACTGCAGAAGTATCGACCCGGTCAATGCAAAGTGAACATGCAAAGAAGATCAAACACCCTTAACCAAAAAAGGTAAAACAGTGATATAGGGCCATTTTGAGGTTGACGGGAGAACATGAGGTGGGAGTTTTTTGACATACCCTAACTGTCATGAACCGGGAAAAACAGTCCAGGCAGAGTAAGACAAGACCAGCGTTTGACATTAAAAAGATATAAATTGTATTATTTTTATGAAAATAACAGATCATTTCACTAGATAAGACCTTTCTTCTTCGGCTGGGATCGTTTACAACCGCATTTAGGATCGTTTGAAGCCACATTTAAACTGCATTTTGGAAGTTCTAAATCAGCGCACCATATCAGTCCATTATATGGAGAAAAATGCTGAAATGTTTTCCTCAAAAAACAATTTCTTTACGACTGAAGAAAGAAAGAAAGACATGAACATCTTGGATGACAAGGGCGTGAGTACATTATATGTGAATCTTTGTTTTGGAAGTGGACTTCTCCTTTAAGTTGTTAATCGCTGAAAATATTATCCATACTATTTTCTAGGGATGGGTAGATCGACACACTAGTGTTCCGAAACAGTGTTCCGAAGCATTGCTCGAAATGAGGCTGTCACGTGATCTTTGAAAACGAAGCTTCGTTTACCTCACTGACACGTCACGCTAGGCTAAAATACAAAGCGTATCGATTGCGCTATCCCATACCCGTTAGTCATTTAGTGCAGTGTTATAACTTCATCGGTCATCATGCATTTGTATGTAGTTTTTTTTTTTTTTTTTAAGTGGTGTATCGTTGTTACTTAAAATACTACTATTAAAAAACAATGTGTGATTGAATGTCTATTGTCTGAATGAAAATTAAAAAATAAAAGGACAAAAGTCCTTCCTCAACCACAAACATTTTTACTATATATATATATATATATATATATATATATAAAATATATATATATAATTAAATAATTGCATTTGTATTTGTGCATTTTTTAAAAATGTGCATGTTGTTTGTGTTCTATTGTAAAGAAGACACAAAAATGGTGCAATGAAACATTACGTTAGTTTAATCCAGTGGTTCCCAAACTTTTTCCTGCCGGGCCCCCCTTTTGCAGAATAAAAAAAATTCAAGCCCCCCACCCCCTTCATTTACACACAAAAACAATTTCAGGAGTAATTATTTGAAACATAATAATTATTACAGTTATTATAATTCAGTGTGTGACAATTTACTGAAAAAAACTAAACAAGGAACTAGTCACTTTTAGAGTAGAAACATTAAAAGTAAAGCATGCAGCTTTACTATGTACTATTTTTTGTACTATGTAACAGCATTCATTGTTTTTTAAACAGATTTTCTCATATTTTTATCTCTTTGTCGTAGTTGCGATCTTTGAAGTAGATTCATCATCTACTTTACGTTTACCTGGCACTTGTTGTCTTTTCAAAAACTTGTCCATGCTTAGAGCAGAACTACTATGCATCATTCATTCAGAATTTTACTCGGCTAACAGCAGTTCTCATTTCTGATATCAATTGCACCATCTAGTGGTCTGTTATTTTGACACAAAAACAACTACAACTGATAACAGACAGCTGCAGCGGGTACTGCGAGTTGTCTTGAGGTAATAAAATATTATGAAATTCATATTTTGTGTTAAATTATTTACATGTGGCAAGTAGCCGTATAATAACCAAGTTAATTTCACAGTGGGGTCTTGTATCACCCTAAAAAGGTTTCTTTTTACATAAAAATCTAGGGATGTACCGAAATATAAATTCTTGGCCGAAACTGAAACTGCTTTGTAATAATTATGTATTATTTTATTACATAATATAGTCATTTTGTAAGACTTTTTAATTTAACTCAATAATTTTAATAATACTGAATAAAACATAATCACAAGCCAATAAAATCCATGTTTATTGAAAGTAATAATAGAATGGGACAGAAAATATATGAATATTAAATCTCAATGCATTATTTGTATTCAGTTCTATGAAACAGAATCAGATATAACTTTTTTGGACTAATTATCAAAATAATGTATAGTCCTAAAAAGCTATTATTCTCAGAGCATGTGAGCATAGCATACCGTCACGAGAGGGTAGCCTCATTTTACCAGCGTTGTCCAGTACAGCAGTACTACAGCATGTTACAGCACAGTATGCGACGCTATTGCAAACAGGAACAAGTATACATAGACCTTTCTGTCGGCGCGTTATTTGAGCGGACTTTGCTTTTCCGTTGAGCATAAGCGGTACACGAATGGAGCATTCATATGGGCCGTGAGCAACTCAACGGAACGCACATTCATAGAGCGGAATATTGAGCGGAGCGTCACACATTGAGCGGTGCGCGCTGAATACTGACGGGCGGCGCGGCAGATATTTTCGGCCGTTTATCTCTTTCGAATCTATATAAACATCGGCTGTACACTAGCCTTGCCACCCCCCCCCCCTTATCATAACTCCGCGCCCCCAAGTTTGGGAACCACTGGTTTAATCTATTGGCGTATTAAACACTATTTTGTAGGTGAAAAGACAGAAGTTTGATGCAAGTAAAAAATAAAGAACATAAAGCCTTTGTCATTGTATTGTGCAAAATACAATACATTTTGGAAACTCTATCGCTGCACACACATGCCACCTTGCTAATGACATATATGCTTATACAATTCACAAATAAACCTTACAATAACACCCCAATGAACAAAACATCTAAATGACACATTTTGTGTAAGAATTTTTATTGACCAGCAGATGGCATAGTAGATAACTGTATCAAAAGCTTCGACGCATCAACGCACTTTGTTGTAAAAGCCTCACTGCTTCAAAAGCCTCGTTTGGCACATCCCTACTATTTTCCCAATCCACTTGGTGAAGGCGCCCGCGCGTCATTCAAACACACCTCACCACAAACACAGCATGTCGTAAACTGTGACGAATGCAGACGAGAGCCAATGAGCGTTCGAATTTCCTGCCGTAATGCCTGTCCTTTCTTGATGCGGCAATATTTGAATTTGTAAAAATGCACTTCGGCGCGGGTTTATTCACAGCTGTTGCTTATGGTCGCTGGACTCGCTGCTCAGAATGGAGATGAAGATTGAATTTGGGTATGGTCCTCACAATCGTAAGGATTCTGAAGATTTGGATTACAGCGCACAAATAAAATTGTTTCATTTTGTACCTATGTTGCCTGTTTGGTGTATTTTATGATTCTATTGTTAGTCACAGCATGTCAGAGAAAACGCCTTTTGTGTCCCACCACGGCAAACAAAGTAAATATTACATGAATGGTTTAACGACTGCAGAAATGTTATTTATTTTGAAGGTTTAGTGTATATGTAGGTGTAACGCGGACTCGTAGGAAGTGTGTAAGATCCAAGTGCAAGCTTTATTTTACAGATCGTAGTCAGACAGGCAGGGTCAGTATCCAAACAGACAGTGTAGCGAAGGCAAAACAATAGCGTAATCCATATAAACAGGCAGAGTCCAAAAACCAGAGAGAGCAGTCCAAAGTGACAAATGAACAGAGCTGTGAAACTAGACAAAAACTATGGCAATAGAACTAGACAAGACTATGGCAAAAACAAAGTAAAAACTATGACTATGAAACAAAACCATGGTAATCAAAACAAGGCAAGGAAACAGGAAAAACGCTTGGTAGAGTCCACTGAGCAAAACAATACTTTGCGCTTCCTGTTTGGTGTAGGCCTCCTTTTATGGCCACCAAACAGGAAGTAACCAACGAGGCAGCAGAGGGAGCAGCAACAGTCAGTTCATGGGTAAGGGCTCCCTCTGCTGGCGTGGCGTTACAGTAGGCCTATTCTTGGAAACGAGCTGGCAGCACAGATCACACAGAACAGAATGAATGTTATCATTTCATATTAAGTAAACGATTAAACAATTTAATAATGCAATTGAAAACATAAGGCCATCGGTATGACAACTAAGAACAACAACAATAATGAATTAATGCCGCGATTTCAATATTCATAAGGAAGAATTTTTTTAGGTGTAGTCAATACGTCAGTATTGTACGTTTTGTAGAACCACATTTTACGTAAAATAGATAAGAATTATCATAAGATCACGTTGGTATATGATGCCCTTTGACTTCTCACAAAATTCAATTAAGGTAGTAAATGACAAAGCTGGTAAAAGACACACACAAAAACACGTCGAAAGAATGTGTACATACAAAACATAAAAGAAGAATAAAGAATAAAGAATATATTTGAACTATATTAACAAACAAACATTCCTGCCCTTTTAACTCTCATCAGGTAGGACTGCCTGCTGAGACTGAAATTGTTAAAATTATTACTTTACAGTCTGATGAATGAAAATGAAGTTGTGAAAGGATGTGAAAACATAAGCATTTGTTTTCTAACATGAAAAGGTCTGTGTATCCTTTCACTCTTATAATCTGCTGCAGATGAAGTTGAGTTTGTCATTTCCAGGACGGCTGATCCAGCGCTGATATCCTCCAGACTGAACTGCTCCAGATCTCACTGTGTGTTCACAGTCCTCCTCTGATGTGCCGTTCCCTGGAGCCCAGTTCTGATAGCACACGGTCTCTCCACTCACCCAGAACCAGATGCCCACAGTGCAGGAGTGACGTAAACCCAACCACACCGCCGCAGTAGACGCCCGTTTAACCACGTTCATCACACGACGCTGAATCTCTTTTGAATTAACAGAGACCAGATCCATATGTTTCTGTCTGCAGTATCTTAGAGCTTCAGACCACATCAGATTCTCTTTGATCAGAATCAGTTCAGCATCTGGACACAAAACAAACCACAAACAGAAACTAGAGAAATACTGATAAAAAACAACATGTAGAACAAACACTGTGGATGAATTTGTCATGTCAGATACGTAGTGTGAACTTGAAGAGATCTGGAGGTGATGGATGGGTTCTTTGTGTTTTGTGAGGACCTACTCACCTTCATGACACACAAAAGAAAATGTCTGGCTGCAAGAGATGTCATGCCACTGTCCCAGAGCTTTCAGTTCAAAAGCTGTACAGTCTTCACCAAGTCCATATTTGTCAGGTTGATGAGATTTCCAGTATCTGAATGAGGAGTCACTCTGATCTGACCACTGCCACGAGTCTCTGACTCTGAACAGACCAATCCAGACTTGTGATTTAGTTTTTTTGTTTGTAATCAACTGCTGAACCTGTTGACTCTCATTCTGGTTTCTCACACTGACCAGATCAGTGTGATTCTGTCTGCAGTAACTCTGAGCATCTGTCCAGTTTTTCATCTGATTGACAAAGACAAGTTCTGTGTTCGCTGTAAGAAAAACAATTGGACAAAGATTCATGCATCAGTTTGTTCATTATTCTTATACTGCTTTATGGTTTGCATGTGGAGAGGTGGAAACATTAGAAACACTTCATTCAAAGACTTGAGCTGAACATAAACCACTCTCTCTTGATCCATGATGAGTACACAAAGAAGAGATGAAAGAAACATCAGACAGACAAAGATGTTACACTGTACCTAAATATGCTAGTTAACTAATCCATCGTAACATTTACTTGGACTGTAGATTACCAATTTATAATATATCATATTTATAATAGTTAATAATAGTTACTAAATTAATTGTTTTAATGGTCTATCATGAACAAGATTTGAGTTTATGCACAAATAAAATTAAGCTATTACAGGTGTGTGTGTGTGTGTGTGTGTGTGTGTGTGTGTATATATATATATATATATATATATATATAAAGATTTTAGATGCAAAATCAGCAAAAAGCCATCTCGGTCAAAAATTAGATAATGATACTGAGTACACATATACGTCCATCAAATACTCAGAAGTACCAGTACTTACGTAGAAACCTATATAAAGTAGCCAGAAAGAAATGCTTATTTTAAAGAAATACGTCAGATGGATTTAGAGGCTTTTGCAACTCTGTGTTAGTGAGCACTTCTCCTTTAGTCAGCATGATTATTCCATCCACCATTAGACAGCATGATTATTGCACAGGTGTGCCTTAGGCTGACCACAATAAAAGGCCACTCTAAAATGTGCAGTTATATCACACAGCACAATGCCACAGATGCCACAAGTTTTGAGGGAGTGTGCAATTGGCATGCTGACTGCAGGAATGTCCACCAGAGCTGTTGCCCGTGAATTGAATGTTCATTTCTCTACCATAAACCGTCTCCAAAGGCATTTCAGAGAATTTGGCAGTACATCCAACCGGCCTCACAACCGCAGACCACGTGCAACCACACCAGCCCAGGACCTCCACATCCAGCATCGTCACCTCCAAGATCGTCTGAGACCAGCCACCCCGACAGCTGCTGCACCAATCGGTTCGCATTACCAAAGAATATCTGCACAAACTGTCAGAAAGAATATCTGCACAAACTGTCAGAAACCATCTCAGGGAAGCTTATCTGCAAGCTCATCATCCTCATCGGGGTCTCGACCTGACTGCAGTTTGTCGTCGTAACCAACTTGAGTGGGCAAATGCTCACATTCGATGGCATCTTTGGAGAGGTGTTGTCTTCGCGGATGAATCCCGGTTTTCACTGTGCAGGGCAGATGGCAGACAGCGTGTATGGCGTTGTGTGGGTGAGCGGTTTGCTGATGTCAACGTTTTGGATCGAGTGGCCCATGGTGGCGGTGGGCTCTATGTGAAGGAGATGTGTTGCACTGTGTGAGGCAAATGGTGGTCAAACCAGATACTGACCCCAATAATTTTGGTCAGTGTATATATAAATTAGATTCGCATAAATCTCTCTTTCTCTCTTTTTTTTCTCTGTAGTTTAGTTTTCCAAAAGATAAAGTATTGTGTGTGTGTGTGTGTGTGCGTGTGTGTGTCTATACAAAATTTGTATCAACACTGAAAGTGTGACAAATATACAGTCACTTCTGTATTCACAATCAAATTAAAATCCTGGTTAGCACTGCATTAACATTTGGTATAAGCACATTTACAAATGAATGCTTTTTGAATTTCTATAAATCAATTTTAAAAAGCACTCACTGTTGTTGCAGATGAAATGCCGGTTATCATAACATGGCAAATCCCCCAAATTTTCATTTTCTATCATACCACAAATATCTCTGCCTTCTGGTTGTTTATCTCCCCAGCTCAGATTGAGTGCAGGTTCACCTGAAGACCACTGCCATTCATCATGACCCACCTTTTGCAGCCCAATCCAGACAAACTTAACACTTCCATCATTCACACTCTGGTTTATCTCATTCATGTCGTGCATGTTGTCAACTGTGGCCAGATCTGTGTATTTCTCTCTGCAGTATCTCTGAGCTTCAGTCCAGTTCTTCATCTCATTTATAAAGTGATACTGATGCTGAACACATTCAGATACGGAGCAGAGAGCTGTGAAAGAGAGGCTTTGCTTTATTGCTTTTCATAGCAGTATCAAACCTAATGAAACTAGAATAAATAAAATCACAAACACACTCACCAATGAGAAGAAGAATGAAATACAGAGTTTGGTCCATATCTGAGGAAGGAAAATACAGATAAACTCAGATTTTACATATTCACTGATTAATTTTGGTGTAACATGATTTCAGTGAAGAAAAAAAAAATCCATCACAACAGGAACATAAATGCACCATACACCATCAATAGGACAATATTAATATCTTAAAGTCTAATTAAAGAATGAACATGGGAATTGTTCTTACTTTAGAGGTTGTGTGTTTCTGTCCTGAGTCTGATGTTTCTCTCTGCAGCTTCACACTGCATGAATATTATATCTGCTCTCATTCACCATTTAGCATCACATCATTTATTACTCTAAAACAAAAGCCCTTTTCATTTTACTTCCTCATTCACATGTTTTTCTTTTTTTTCCTCTTGTGTTGGTCATTGTTGCTGTAATTCTATGAAAGTGTGTAAATTTGAATGTGGTAGAGACTGAAGCAGGGCTGGCGCCAAGATGGGGAGATTCAAGAGTCTGTATGTTCCATAATGAAGTATTTCCATAGCGGCTTCACAGGAAAAATCCACCTCAACATTTGCATTTTTGTTTTTCATGTTCTTTCACCTTCGATACTGTCAGTAATCAACAGCATATTTCTGCATCCCAAACTTAATATTTTCACAAAATTTAACACAGTATATGTTGTTTCATAAGCACTGTACACACAATGTAAAAGCACATGCAAATAAAGGACAACAGCAACAACACTCAGCTCTTTAATTATGGAAATCATAGGCACAAACAGCATCCACATTATTTCAATATGTACACAGGTGACATTGCTCTCTCTTTATATGATGTCAGCTTATATAACATAGTAAATTTCTTTCACTGGAGTTACGAATGAAATGCTACTCTAACCTCTTTCTCTTTTTTACCTTATTTTCTTCATTTTATCTCTCTTTTTTTCACTGATTAACATGCATATGAGGACCTCCAGTCCAGCAACGACTTTGACTTATATATAATATATATATATTATATATTATATATATATATAATTTATGTTTACATTTACTTATGACATTTTTTACCACTGCGAGAGCAGCAGAATCTAGGCCTACATAATATAGCATGAAACGGTGCATACAGTGTAAATGTATTAACATATGACTTAGAAAAGCAGGAAACTAATCTAAGTATATAGAATCAATGGAATTTTGAAATCATAGATAACATACTGTGTCATGTTGAGTTTAAAGCATCTCTGATGCAATTGCATTTATATCAGTGTGGCAAGTGTAATATTGTTACACTAGGTTATTAAAATTACTATTAACTAAATGTACATGACTTTTATTTTAAAATTTGCATTAGGAGAGATTGCGTGAGTGAAGCGCTGTCACGCAGGTTATGTAGTGTGTAAGTGCCGGGCGCCCTCTCTCTTTCGCAGAATGTCATAGTGATAAGAGGTATGTTTTATCAGCTCCTTGGAAAAAGTGATTAAATATTGTTAATTACTAGCTGTTTACGGAGTTTCTGTGTGAAACGTGTTTGTTTGTTAACTTTTCTTTATTCAGAGAATAGTAATCCAAGTTATGAATGTTGTAAAGAGTATGTTTATTCCGAGTATGATTGCGGGTAATGGCTGCCATTACATGTGCGGTATGCTGCTGAGTTTCAGTATTTCACGATGCATTCTTTGGTAAAACAGAGTTTAAAAGTTTCATCTGTGTTAGAAGTTATAAATTTATGATTGATTGAAGTTATATCTGTTTACTTTTAATGATCCATGAAAGATTTGAATGCATTTCCTGTTAAACGAATATACATTGAAAAAGTATGTAATGATTGACAGGCACGACTAGAGCAGAGACTCTTTCACTGTCTGATGGTGTCTGTTATGTTTCGATACAGGTATGTAAATGGATCATTATAGTATTGTTTTATTTTTCTGTATTTTCTTTTCTCTTCATTACATTTTCATTATTATTGTAATTCTAAAAAAAATTGTCAATGCTTGTTATGGTGCTTTCTTTTGCAGAATGTCATAGCGATAAGAGAAACCAAGAGGCCAAAAGTAAAACTCACGACAACTACATCCTCGTATGAAGTCTTTTATTATCAACGCACACAACGCAGAAACAAACCCACTACAAAAGGGTGCCGTGACCCTTCGTTTGGTTTGCTGGTTGCTGACCGCCTGGGACGCTGCAAGAGTGACTGTCTTTGATGGGACTATGCTGGTGTCATCGTTGATCTACATTATGGGAGCGGTTCGTCAGTGACTGGTTTGGACTCTGACTTCTTTATCTCTTGAAGGGACAGTTATGGACATTTGACAGTAAGGACACTTAATTTTAAAGACACTTAAGGACACATTTTTTTTGTGAGGGTATTAAGCAAATTTTGGGGATTCGTTATGACAGATGACAAGGAGGAAAGGTTAGCTTTCAAACACAGCCAAATGATGGCTGGTAGAGGAAGGGGTGCACTACTAACCACACCTGACAGAGGTTTTCAGTTTGTGTGTCCTGAGTATGCAAGCACTGGGAAGGGTGGAGTGCTAAGATCGTCAGTTGATACTAGACCTGACATGAGCTGTAGTCCAATAACAAAACCAGAGTATGCCAAACATGAATCAGGTCTTCCAAGTGACATGAGTGACCTTGTCAGACAAATTGGATCTGAAATTGGTGAGGCTATCAGAGACAGTCTGTTACAGACTAGACATTCAAGTCTGTCACCTGGTGGTTGTTTTGGAGAAAACATTAACATTTTTGACACTAAGATGTCGAATGCGACCGTTATCGATGCTTCCACGTTAAATTTGGTACTGAAGTTTGAGATAACTGCACCACCTTATTATCATGGAGACAGTACAGACAAATGCTCCATGATGGAGTGGGAAGAACTGATGCGAGTGTACCTTAACAAAAAAGAAGTAGTAGACTCTGAAAGGGTTGTAGAAGTGATGAACAGACTAATGGGGAGGGCTAGGGACATCATAAAGGTCTGGTTGAGCAACAGAATGGTTACTCTGTAGATGCTGTTTTCACAGCATTGAGACACCATTTCAGTGATTCCAGTAGCTCAGGAATGCCTTTAGCCGATTTCTACTCTGTGAAACCTTACCCCAATGAAAGTCCCTTAGATTATTGGATAAGGTTGAACAAAGCAGCTGAGGTGGCTGAGCAGGGCATTAGGGAGGAAGGCAGAACTTTAGAAAATCGAAGTAGAGAACTGGCTGTAATGTTTATTCGATATTGCCTTGATAAGGAACTGTCTCTAGTGTTCAAAAGTAAACCTGCACAGTCATGGACAGCTTCTGAGGTCCAAGAGAGATTGGACGAGATGCTAAGGGAACAGAAAGTGACAAAGCGAATTGCATGTCAACAAACAGCCAAAGTTTGAGCCTATTGATGATTCAACATCTCTGTCTCCTCATAGGTCTGAAACAGCCACACCAGCAGCAGATAATGGTGCTCTAGACAAAGTCTTGAACATGTTGGAAAAGGCTGTTGTTTCCAATGCACAGTCAGTGCATTGGAAACAACAGCCACGTTGCTCAATCCACGTATCCTGCTCATAGGTTTGAATTTCTGGCAATGAAATGGGCCATTTGCGATAAATTCAGTCATTGGCTTCGTGGGCACAGGTTTACGGTTTGGACGGATAACAACCCGCTCAAGTATATTTTAACCAAACCGAAGCTTGATGCCTGTGAGCAGAGATGGGTTGCAAAGTTGGCCCCTTTTGAGTTTGACATACAGTACATACCTGGACCGAAAAATGTGGTAGCTGATGCCTTAAGCCGGGAGCCTTTTGCTACCTCCAGGATTTTGCACAGACTTACCAGAACACCATATGACATCTTGAGGCATGAAGCGGAGACACTTGAGATTGAGCAGGTGCAAGGTATGTTTCATTTGTCCTGTGACCGTACAAAAGGGGAGGTTGTTGAGAAAATGTTTGGGTCACAGAAGTGTCATGAAGTGACTAATTTGGTCCAGAGTGTTGCTGGTGGGAAAGTGTCTTGTGAGGAGATGTCAGCTGTGCTCTGTTCTCATCGTCACTAGGAGGAAGCTAATGCAGCTAGAGCAGTCGCATATGTCCAACATTTGAGGGGTTTGGAGGATGACGCGCAGTACCCGCTCAATAAGCTTACTCATGCTGAGCTGCTCGACAAGCAGTCTCAGGGTTCAGTCATAAGTAGGGTGAGGTTTTTTGTAGAACAAGGTTTTCTCTAGAAGAGAAAAAGGTCATGAGTCAAAGGAAACTGTACGAACACTCAGACAATGGGGTAAATTCACAATCAAGTTAGGCATACTTTACCGGGTGTCTAAGAATCCAACAATCAAGAAAAAGATTTTCCAGTACGTTGTGCCAGCAGCCTTACAAGGTTTGGTCCTAAAAGGGGTGCATGATGACGCAGGTCATCAGGGCCAGCACTGCACTCTTTGGCTTGCGAGGCAAAGATTTTACTGGAACTCTATGGAGAATGACACAAAGTTGCACGTGTCGCAATGCAAGAGATGTGTGTTGAGTAAGACTCCTGAGCCGGAAGCCAGAGCACCACTTGTGTCGATAACTACAACAGCACCACTAGAGTTGGTTTGTATCAATTTCTGGATGGCTGAGGATGTCAATAACAAGTCAGTTGATGTGTTGGTAATAACCGACCACTTCACAAAACTTGCATGTGCATACGTTTGTCCAAATCAAACTGAAAGTCTGTTGCCCGTGTTCTGTGAAACAATTTCTTTTGTGTATATGGTTTCCCGGCACGAATTCATTCAGATAAGGGTGCAAACTTTGAAGTTCTCTAATTGCAGAAATGTTAAAATTATCAGGTGTTGCCAAATCCTATACTACACTGTATCACTCTATGGGTAACGGGCAAACTGAAAGGTTTAATCGTACTCTTGGTGATATGATAAGGTCCTTGCCTCTGAGGTCTAAAGTTAACTGGCCTCAGATGCTGAACACACTGACTTTTTCATACAATTGCACTAGGCATGAGACTACTGGCTACCCACCTTTCTTCTTGATGTTTAGCTGTACCCCGAGATTGCCAGTAGATGTTTTGTTTGAGAGTGTAATTTTGGATGGGGGAACTGTCGATGTGAGTAAATATGTCCAGTCCCTGGGAAAGAATTTAAGGGAGGCAATGTCACTTGCACAACAAAATGCGCGCCAACAACAGAACAAACAGGCTAAACATTATAATCGCAAGTGCAAGGGTCATTCGTTGGAGTTGGGTGATAGAGTCCTCCTGGCAAACAAAGGGGAGAAGGGAAAAAGGAAATTAGCTGACCATTGGGAAAGCACAGTGTATATTGTGGTGAGTAAGAACTGTTCCTTGAATGCGTACAAGATTCGTCACCCTGTTACAGGACGTGTCAAAACTGTCCATCGGAATGCCTGCTTGTTAATGCCTGTGAACTTTTTACCATTGCCTGCTTGGGATGATTCAGTGAATTCAGAGTGTGACCTAAGTTCAAACTGTGATTCGTCACATACTGACTGTCCGAAAAGTGATACTGCAGACAGAACTTCTCAATGGATTGCTGATTTGAATGAGGTTGCGGGAATGGGTACGGGTGAAATGGAGAATGTGACAGAGAAATGGAGAATGTTGAACCTGAGATTTGTGATCACGAGGTGGGGCAACACACTAAACAAGATGAAGGGATGGAGTGTCAGGACAATTCTGACAATATGTCTAATGTTTCAGTGTCTTTGTGCCATACACCATACAATGAAATACCACCTGTACTAGATGTTCAGAATGAAGATTCTGTATCCCAAATTGTAATGGCTGTTGCTGATCATAATTGCAATGTTTCAGAAGAGCAACCTGTAATTTCATCTCAACATGAAGATTCTTGTCATGTTGCAGCAGAATCTTATGAGCAGCAAAGAACACACACAAGGTTTGGTAGAATTATTAAACCTGTAAGCAGATTGATACAGATAATGTCGACTCAAAGGGTTTGTCCTGTAATAGAAGTGTAACTGTTTTTTTTCCTCAATTTTCTTTTCCATTGGGTATCGGTTTTGTATTACTTTGTGTATTTTGGTGATTATTTGTACACCTGTCAACTTATCCTGGGTGAAAAGAAGATCTTTTATGATCTTTGATATACGAGTTTGCTTGAGAAAACAAGCTTAAAGAGTGGCTGTTAGTGTATGTCATACTTGAGACTGTGTATATGGCATGGTTTTTCGAATGGTAGATTGGGGATTAGCTACCCTTGATTTATCTGAATCTATAACAAGATAGCTTTAAAGCTGTCCCACCCAGCAAAAACTCGTCAAAAAGACAATGCCAGACGTCTAAACAACTGTAACAGGACTCTTTGGAAGCATGAGTAGATCCAAGTGCGAGCTTTATTATACAGATTGTAGTCAGACAGGCAAGGTCAATCTCCAACAAACAGTGATAATCAGGGCGAGGCAAGAGCGTAATCCAATAAACAGGCAGAACGTCAAAATACCAGAGAGTAGTCCAAAAGTAACAAATAAACAAGGCAATGGAACTAGGCAAAACTATGGCAAAAAACAAGGTAAAACTATGACAAGAAACAAAACCGTGGCAAGAACAAAACAAGGCAAGGAAATCGGGGTAAACGCTCAGTAGAGTCCGCACAAGCAAAACAATACTTCGCTGGGCCTGTTTGGTGTAGGCCTCCTTAAATGGCCACCAAACAGGAAGTAACCAATGAAGCAGCAGAGGGAGCAGCAACAGTCAGTCCATGGGTAAGGGCTCCCTCTGCTGGCGTGGCATTACAACAACGTGCTAATTTGGTTGAAAAGTGAAAGATGAAAAGATGTCGATAAAAAGACGTCCAAATTACGTCTAAATGTGGTTGTAAAGTGAAAGTTAAAAAGACGTCTTTTTCAGGCCGAATTTCAACCGTTAATTCATGATTATATTTATCTCGTATTCAAAATAAGACAATTCACAAGAGTACTAAAACATTTATTCACACATTAAATACATTTTTCAAGTACAAAAACACTTTCCTGATCACAAATTAACTCTGCATTTGATTAAACATACCGTAAAAACAGTAAAATTATGAAATATAACTATATGTTTTCTATATGAATACATTGTGAAAGGTAATTTATTCATGTGAACTACATTTTCACCATAATTACTCCAGTATTCAGAGTCACATGATCCTTCAGAAAACATTTTTAATATGATTTGCTGCTCAAGAAACATTTCTGATTATTATCAATGTGGAAAACAGTTATGCTGCCCAATATTTTTTGTGGAAAACATATTTTCAGTGTTCTTCAAATAGAACTTTCAAAGGAGCAGTATTTATTTGAAACTGATTTTTCAAAACAATAATCTTTGAAATACTGAAAATGTTTATAAAACAGGACAATGACCAATTCTAACCACATTAGAATATATTTCACCCAAAAAACACAAATTTTGCCATTAATTACTTACTCTCATGTCACTCCAAACCCATAAGAAACTTTTGTGCAGAATGCAAATAAAGATATTTTTAACAGATGTCTTGTGCATGCAAAAAACAGCAACAACAAAATTACATCTTTATTCATAAATTAGCTATCTCCAACACATTTTCACAAAAGCATCATACGATTTTTTTTTATGTGTAATAAAAATGCAATGTTTTTTGTGCATATAAACCATTCACATCACTTCATAAAATGAAGGTTAAACAACTGGAGTCACATGGATCACTTTAATGCTGTCTTTACTACCTTTCTGAGGCTTGAAAGTGGTAGTTGCATAAACCGTGAAATAGAGGGACAGAAATTTCTCAGATTTCATTAAAAAGATCTACATTTATGTTTCAAAGATGACCAAAAGTTTTACAGGTTTGGAAAGACATGAAAGTGAGTGCTGAAAATGTTTGGTTTAACTAACACATTACTGGCTGCTTTTTCTCCAGCATCTAAAATGAGAAAGAGAACAAGCACCAAAATGTAAAATGTTAAAAACAAACAAACAAATATACAAGAGTGGGAACTGACTTGCAGCATGAGAACAATTTTCTAGAATTTTCAACACAGTTTTATGTCACTTCCTATATATGCATCGCAAATGTGGTACAATTAAAATTACTATGCAAGTACTAAAAAAAATTCAGCTGCTGAAATGTTTAATGGACAGTACATAAGAACTGTACTGAAACAGTGATCCCTAAATGGTTATAAAAGCCGAAACATATAAATACTGAGAACGTGTTTGACATTAAAAAAAAAAAAAAAAAAAAAACTTACACAGACTTACACAGCAAAAGATGCAGTGACCTGTGGCTGGATGGCATTTGGTTTTATTTTATTTTAACTCTGGCCCTCAAAGTACACTGCCATGCAGAGGGTGCATCTCAATCACCTTTGTTTGCTAGGTTGTGAATTGATGAATTGTGTTCACAAATTCAGACATTGATAAGGACAGTAGGTTACTACACACTGGTGACTATTTCCATTCTCACTGTACGGCATCACTACTGATATTTACACACAGCATTAAAATGAATATGTCTTTTCATGCTATTTACAGTACATTATGATAAATACTTTGTTACATGAATGTGCAAGATTTCAGCCATAAATAAATTGTAAATGTTTGCTAGATTAGACATTACCGGTCTAGTGATATATGTTTATGCTGAAATATGATATTGGTTTGTGTTTTAAAATCGGTCACGTCATTTTGTAGTGAATTATCTCTTAAGTTTTGAGCTTCAAAACTTCTTATAAGGGAACGTAGAGAGCATCGATGCTTCCTGGTTTTCACAGCTTCAAACGATCCCAAATGCGGTTGTAAATGATTCCAGCCGAGGAAGAAGGGTCTTATCTAGTGAACCAATCGGTTATTTTTATTAAAAGAATACAATTTAAAATACTTTTTAATCTCAAACGCTCATCTTGCCTTTCTCTCCCTGAACTCTGTGTATTCTGGCTCAAGAAAGTTAGGGTATGTCGAAAAACTCCAATCGTATTTTCTCCCTCAACTTGAAAAATAATTCTGAAATCATTCTACATCGCTGCAGAAGTACCGACCCAGTATTTGCAAAGTGAACATGCAAAGAAGATCAAACACCCTTAACAAAAAAGGGAAAACAGCGATATTGGACAATTTTGAAGTTGAGGGAGAACATGAGATGGGAGTTTTTCGACTGAACCGGAACAAAAACAGAGGTTGTGATGAGCAAGACAAGACGAGCATTAGAAATTAAAAAGTATATAAATTGTATTGTTTTTATTAAAATAACAGATCGTTATGCTTGATAAGACCCTTCTTCCTCGGCTGGGATCGTTTACAACCGCATTTGGGATCGTTTGAAGCTGTATTTAAACTGCATTTTGGAAGTTAAAAATTGGGGCACCATATCAGTCCATTATATGGAGATAAATGCTGAAATGTTTTCCTCAAAAAACATAACGACTGAAGAAAGAAAGACATGAACATCTTGGATGACAAGGGGGTGAGTACATTATTTGTAAATTGTTGGAAGTGTAGTTCTCCTTTAACCACTGACTAATGATGAAGGGACCTGAGAGACACACCCATAGTTTAGGTAAATTTAAAGTTAAACTGAAGACCTTGATTAGGTTGGAGCAAAACGCTGCATGTAAGTGGACCTCGAGAGACAATGTTGAGATCTCCTGCAATATGTTCTAAACATAACAATTCAGAGAGGCAGGATGACTGCTAGATTGATGACTTACAACTCTGGTTTTCAGTCCTGGGCATTGAGGACCAAACTTTTGCGGAGTTTCTGGTGATCCTTGATCAGCTGCTCAGGTCTGCTTAATTGGTGTTGGAGCTATCAATCCACTGAAAAATAAGAAGCAATATGAAGTCACAGATGCATTTTTATTTATTCTTGTTAGTCTTACTATATTCTTAAAATAAGTTATCATTACCTTGTGTTTATTGATGATTTTCAGTCTCTGAAATAGAAAAGTTCTATTAGTTATGAATGGCATCATACCAGTTTTAACACAGTGAGCAAAATGCATACAACATACGACACAATACGACAGAACCTATTATAATCAGCGATGCTGTCTACACTGGATGAGGCACAGCGCAACACTACAAATCCCTGACAGCAAACTGAGGCCGCGTTCTATTTACCATGTACTGACACAAAGTTCAAATGATTTTCAATGGTCGCTCTGGTTTGCATCCAGCATAGACAATCTATGTCATTGTGCATCAACTGCATTTATTTGATCATAAATAGAAACAGTAATGTTTATTATTACAATTTAAAATAACTGTTTTCTATGCGAATACATTGTAAAATGTAATTCGTCATAAATAGAATGCGGTAGCAGTTTACTGTAGATTTGTCGTGTCGCGCCGCATCCAGTGTAGACAGCATCAATGATTATAATGGGTTCTACTGTATTTTGTCGTGTCATGCCACTCGCGTCCAGTCTAGACACGGTGTAAGCATAATGGTGCTGCAAAATCAGGTTAGATCTCTTTTTAAAACAAAATAGAAATAGAAAATAGTTATTTAAAAATGGTAATTTCACAATATTACAGTTTTACTGTATTTTAATCAAATAAATGCAGCAGTTGTTGCCATAAAAGACTTATTTCAAATACATGTCAAATCTGACCCTTAAACATTTGAATGGTAGTGTATGTTTAAGGTATTACTTATTAGTCATATGGTAGTCATAATGTCTAGGGATGTTTTTCGACAGGAGATACGCTCCAACTCTGGTGCACGACCATTAGAATGGAGGGATTCTAGGAAGGAACACAAACAATCTGGAACATCAACAATCTGTCAACAATATTTATTATACAATGTCAGGTTTATTAGAAGTAAACTATAGCAAAGTTGAAATGCAGAAAAGAAAAATAAATAATATATAGAATATACAAAACAATACAGTTTAATAACAGAATTTACATTTTTAGATTTACTTATTTTATGCTCATATACAGTGTTACTTATGTTTTTATGTTAAAGTCCTTTTAAAATATCTAACAAGCAAACAAACATAAAAGTATATAGATATATATAATTTTGCAAAAGAAAATTACAGATGCATGGTGATCCTGGTTAACCTGTGTTTTCTATATCTCTGTCAGCAGCTCTCTTCAGAAATTTTAAAATCAGGAACTTTCCTGTGTCGTAGAAGTTTTTTTCTGAAACTGCTGAAGTCACAGGACAATGGGGAATCAATATTTATTTACCATGAAAGGTCAAAACATGCTTAAAGTACTTTCAGGTCATTTTCACGCTCCATGTTAATTTTGTATCCGATTAACCGTATATTGGATCCTTTTAGGTTAGATAAATTAGCTTACTTCCTTCCATCAAATGACAAATTGCCTGCAAAACCTTTATAAAAAAAAAAAAAAAAAAGCAAAACAGGAAGTAACGTTAATTAAGATGACATTAAAAGCCCAAACTTTCATAAACAAGAGCTCAAGTCAATAGTTAACCTAACTTACCTCTTATAGTTAGCATTACAGTTCAGACTTTTTTTGAAAACAATAAACCATTTCTGTAAAGTAATTTTCAACAGAAGTGTGTCATTTACATTAAAGAAAGCAGATGTTACGCAGAATGTATAAATGTCATCATATTGGCAGGGCTGATCTCAATGACTCCTCTGTACATACGCCACTGAGCTGTGAGAATACCAAAGGCATTCTCAACAATCAGCCTTGCCCGTGACAGCCTGTAATTGAAAATTCTTTGCCTGCTGGAGAGCTTGTGTCCTGGGAAAGGCCGCATGAGGTCTCGGCGGAGTGGAAAGGCCTCATCAGCCATCACACCGCCATCACTTGTCCTCCCGTAGCTGCCCACATCCACTACCCGGAAGCAGTATTGGGCATCTACCACTGCCAGGAGCACAACAGAGTAAGTCCCCTTGTAGTTGAAGAAAAGGGACCCCGAGTTGTCAGGAGCCCTGATCACAACGTGTTTTCCATCGATGGACCCAAGGCAGTTCGGGAAGTTCCACCGATGAAGGAAGTCTGTGGCGATGCTTCGCCAGTCCTCAGTGGTGGGGACTGGCATGACCTCCTGCACCAAGGCGTCCCATATTGCCCTGGCGACCTCTCCAACAATTCCTGCCATGGTGCTCACTCCCACACGATAGCTGAAAGCTATGGTGCGGTAGGAGTCTCCAGTGGCCAAGAATCTGCAAAAACAACAACTAATAATTACTTAGGCAAAATGGAACAAACAAAACATTTGTGGTGAACAGAAGTACATTTACTAAAGTACTGTAGCCTACTTGCATACAAATTTGAGGTGCCACCTCTTTATTCTACTTCTACTCAACTGCATTTTCAGAGGGGAATACAGTACTTTTTACTTAACTTACTTTTTTCCATCTCAACAAACTTCTTCAACCAACTCCAACAGTAAAATCCTGCTTTTACATTAATGAATGAGTTATATAATGTAATTATATAATATATAATAGTATAATATTCCCAGTTCATGTTTAATCCTTTTTCTGATTATACCTACATTAAGTAATGGTTATACCTGATTATACTTAAGTAACATTTTCCATGCAGGACTTTTACTTGTATCAGAGAATTTTTTATAGTGTGGTATTGGTGCTTTATACTTTATTAAGTAAAAGATCTTAATACTTCGTCCACAACTGCAAAAATGCAGCGTTAATTACCAACTGATAAATAGCCATGTAACAACCAATGAAACAAATTTCCAGCCCACTGAAATTACAAAACTAACTTTCAACTCCAATTAAAACATAAAAAAAACAAACAAAAAATTATGAACTCACCGTAGACAAATTGCGAGGCGCTCAGCCGGCTCAATAGCGCGCCGATAATTGGTGTCCTGCCTCGCAATTCACGGCCCCACTTTTGACAGCAGGTTGTCAAACTGCTCCCTATCCAGCCTGAAGTATCGCTGGAACCTGCCGTCATCCAGCCGCAGCTCCTGCACCAGCCGGTGATATTCCCCAAGCTGCTGACAGGCTTGGAGAATCTCATGCACCCATACCGATCTCCGACGTCTTCTCCGCAGGTAGAGCAATGCCACACCAAACGCAACAAATTGATCCTCCATCGTGATGTGAATTTGATAAGGCACGCAACACTTTATAGGCAACATTTTCCCGCTAGAACGCTTGTTTTTCAGCGGGAATGCAATTCATTTGCTCAAAACAACACCGATTTGACCAATTGCAACCAAGACGGTTTGCAATGTAGGCTGCACACAAATTCATGTTAATGTTAATTAAAGACCAAGGCTAGTAAATGTCTCCTATTATTTTGAAATTAGACTAGCACTTAACCATGAACACAAAAGCCACACCACACAAATGGCTTTTAATTGGTTTATTTCGTTAGCAAACATGTAACTACAATTAAATTACATTTCTTATTTTCACGTTTAAAATATTTAATGAGGTTAACTTACACCCTACTTGTGGTCAGTCTGCACAAGATCGACATGCTTGTTTGCTTTGCGGCCGCTTTAAATACAAGACCAAGCGTTCGATCGTCAGAGCGTCAATGAATCTTTGCACAGCATTGTTGGCAGGGCGGCCAGAGCGAATTTTGACGCTCTTGCCGGCGGCAGTGTGAAAGCACAGTAAGGTGTTGTTCCTTTAAATCCAAATTAGCTCTGCTCACCCTGCCCCTTTCTACTCTCTGTGAAAAGACAGTCTTGTTTACATTAGCCGCATTTAGCCGCTAAACTTCCTAACTACCACGTTATAAGGAAAGGCAATCGCAAAGATTCATAAAAAAAAAAACCCTTATACTCACTTTTGCTGTAAGTGAAGCTGGATCATGAATGATTCGCGCGAACATAGACGCATATATGTAGATCGGGAGGCGCATTCCCTTCACAAACAAACGTGCATCTTCAGCGGTCAGATGTCGGGAGTAAATGACGACCACTATGTTCATTATTACATCCAGCAACACAACACCTCAATCGCTCAATCGGATATATTCTTGTCTATCTTACATCCCTGCTCCGGCACTGAAACAAAGAGGGCGGACTGTGACGGCTGATTCGAGGTAAATCGCTCATGTCAATCAACTATCGTGGGAGCGGCCTCTATGGGTGTGACGCCACAACGACAGGCATCTGAGAATGCCTCGATTTGAAAAAGGGGATATTATTTTTACAGATTAATTAAAATCCACTGCATGGATTTTTATCATTATAGGGTAGATTTGTACATACACTGCCAACACACATTAATGTTCAAACAACATGAAAAAGTGAACTTAGCATCCGATGACCCCTTTAAATACAGATTTTAAATGAGATAAAACGCTTACTTCTAGTGTTTCCCTTTAAAAGCAACCTCCACGTCAGCACTGCATAGCAATTCAGATCTATGAGAAATGTTTAGGTGCACACAGCATATTAATATCATCATAAAGTAATATTACACATAATGTAAACAAAGTAAAACACTTACTTTTGGCATTTTCCTTGATTAAACCAACTTTCCTGTCTGCTCCGCGTTGTGACTGAAAGAAAATATCTATCTGAGTAAAAGTTTAGGAGAGAACAGCACATAAATATCACTATAAATCAATATGGCGTTATAAAATACATATTTTAAATGACATAAAACATTTACTTCTAGTGTTTCCCTGTTAAAAGCGACCTCCACCTCAGCACTGCATACCAATTCAGATCTATGAGAAATGCTTAGGTGCACACAGAATATTAATATCATCATACAGTAATATTACACATAATATAAATGAAGTAAAACACTTTTCCTTGATAAAACCAACTTTCCCATCCGCTCCGCATCGTGATTGAAAGAAAATATCTCTCTGAGAAAAAGCTCAGGAGTGAAGTATTACTAGACAGCATTGCGAGTTTATAAGAACATCTTTACTCTGTGCTCCACATGTTCAATCAGGCAAACTTCCGGTACACGCAGGTACACACAGGAACGTATGACGTAACACAACATATTACGTATTACAACATCCCCCCTGTTTAACATAAGTGTGTAAACATCTCAGACAACCATGACAACAACATTACTTTTTTTCCTATAACTGCACAACAAAATATTCTTAAAGACATTACAGATTTTTTTTTTTAATGGAGTGTACATTATAACAGTAATGAACAGTGGTAGACTGGTTATGTGTACAGAAATAAGCATTTAGACCATATTTGGAACTCTCTTTTTTTTTTCTCTTTTGCTTAGCTATTCACTCAGCTTTACACATAGTCCTTGTATTGCACTGGCTTAATGACGATTCGTCCGGACCTTGTGCGTGTTGGTATTGTTGTCTCATTGCCTGTATCGTTTATTTTTGTTTCAGGAGGTTGAGTGATTTTATTTTCAACTGTGTCCCTGTGGCTTTGCTCGATCACATCTCCCTTAGGTGTTTCTGCAAATTGCACTTTTTTCTGGAGGTTCTGTGCTTGTGTCGCACACATCTCACGAAGATGATTCCTGGTACGTCTGATTGTGTTTCCGTTTGGTGTTTGAACCAAGCAGCTTTTTGGCTCTCTGCATTTTTCCCAGAATAGTCCCTGGGTGCCATGTTCTCCTTTCCTTGTCCAGCACTCTTACACTCTGTCCGCGGAACAGTGGTAAGTTTCTACCGCTGCACTGATCATGATGTGTTTTCATTATCGTTGTCCTTTTTTCCAGGCATTGTCTGTGTTCAAGTTTCCCTGGATCTGCATGACTTGGTAGGAGTGTGGTGACAGGTCTGCCAAGGAGCAATTCTGCAGGGGATGGTAGATCACTGTCAATGGGCGTCGCGCGCACCTGCAACAAGGCTACTTGTACATCTCCTTTGTGTTGTATTGTTTTTTTGATGATGGATTTGATTTGTCTAACGTGTCTTTCAATAAATCCATTACTTTTTGGGTAGTGAGGTGAACTTGTGGTGTGTTTTATTCCCCAATCAGCCATGAATTTCTTGAAGGGTTGTCCCGTGTATTGTGGTCCATTGTCTGTCATTATTTCATCTGGTCGACCAAATAGAGGCGTGTAGCATTGCATTTTTTGTGCAACTGCATGGCTGCTTGCTGGAATGGGCATTTCATCAACCAATGGATATTTGGAATACCTGTCCACAGTAAGTAGGTACTGATGTCCATGAATCTCAAACAGATCAGACGACAAGTACTGCCATGGCTTTATAGGTGTTTTGTGTGGAATGAGTTCTTTTGGTTGTGCGTCTTGATGTTCTGCACAGGTACTGCAAGACTTGCACATTTTTTCGATGTCTGTATTTATCTTTGTCCAATACACACTCTCTCGAGCCAACTTGCGTGTTTTTTCGATACCTTGGTGGCCTGCATGTAGTCAGAATGTCGGTAGTCATAGATTCTGAAATTAGCACCTGTCTGCCTTTGAATACAACTCCTGCTTCAATGGCAAGTTCATCTCGGAAAGGCCAATAGTTGCGTAGGTCTTTTGGCAGGTCTTGTATCCTATCTGGCCATCCCTGATGAATTATTTCTTTTAATGCACTGAGCTTGGGGTCTTTTGCAGTCTCCGTTCTGAGAGCCTCCTGTTTGTTTGGAGAAAAGTTTTTAATTGCGACAGTATGGTGCTCAGGGTCTTCGAATTCTGCATCCAATCCGTCTATGCGTTCATCAAGTTCAATGTCTTCATTGTTTTCAGGGTTTGGCAGGCGGCTGAGAGTGTCTGCGAGAATCATTTGGTTTCCAGGGCGATACACGATGCTGTAGTTGTATCCCTGCATCATGATCAGCATTCGTTGCAGCCTGGGGGGAGCAGCATGTAGAGACATCGTGCATATGGTGACAAGAGGTTTGTGGTCAGTTACCACAATGAATGATTTGCCATACAAGTATGTGTGATATTGCTGCATGCCATACACAATAGCAAGCATTTCTCTTTCAATTTTGCTGTATCTTGATTGGCATTCAGTTAGTGTTTTCGAACCAAAAGCAATGGGTCTGTTGTCTTGCACCAGTGCTACACCGATGCCTCTCTGTGATGCATCTACCTCCAGTGTGAGGGTGGTTGTTGGGTTGTAGTATTTTAGGCACGCATCAACAGTCACTGTTGACTTTAGGTCTTCGAAGCACTTTTGGTAATCAGTGTCCCACATCCATTGCGAGTCGTTTCTCAGCAGTCCCCTCAGACTGTGGGCTTTATCTGCAAACTTTGGGATGTAGGGTGATAGGTAGTTCATCGTGCCCATAAATCGATGGAGATCATCTTTGCTTTGTGGTGTTTGCCTTTTTTTGTATGTCTTGGACTTTGGCTGGATCTGGTCTGATGCCTTTATCTGTGTACAGATTGCCAAAAAACGATATGCTCTGTTGCTTGATGATACACTTCTCGCTGTTAAACACAAGTCCTGTTTCTGTAGCTCTTTCCATTAGGCTAATCAGGTTCCTGTCATGATCCTCTTTGTCGACTCCACATACTGCAACGTCATCTGCTATGCTGATTACGCCATGAAGACCTTCAAGGATTTGGTCCATTTTAGCTTGAAAGAGGTCCTGGGACACACTGAGACCAAATGGTAAGCGTCTCCAGCAGTATCTGCCAAAAGGAGTGCGGAACGTGGTAAGGATTTGTGACTCCTCATCAAGATGTATTGACCAGTATCCAGCTTTTGCGTCTAGCTTGCTGAATACTTTTGCATTTGCAAACTTTGGGTTTAGTTCTTCCAGAGTTGGAATCTTGCGAGGGCACCTCTTCAGGCTTGCATTTAGTTTCTGTGGGTCTAAACAGATCCGAAGTGACCCGTCTTTCTTTGTGCTGAAGGCAAGACTAGAACACCAATCCGTGTGCTCTTCTACTTTTCGCAAGACTCCTTGGTTAACAAGTTTGTTCAACTCATTATGAAGTTTATCTTTGATGTGGATACTGCATTTACGTGGAGGGTCAACGAATGGGTTGGCACCTTCCTTTAGAATGAGTTTTGCTGTGCCTGTGAAACTGCCAATTTTATCGAATTGGTCTGGGTATTTCTCTTTCAGTTCTTTGATGTTTTTTATGTGTTGTTGGGTACTCTCTTTTGTTTGCTTCCCCTCCTTCGCATTGTTTTTTTTTTCCGTCATCGCATCAACATTTACTGTCACAAGACTGAGGAGCTCGCATGTGGGTAGGCCAACCACAGCTGGTCCAGGTACATCAACGACGTAAAACTTTGCATCGGTCCATCTGGACTGTTTGTACTGGCATGGCATGTTGATGATTCCAAAGCAGGGAATTACATCACCAGTGTATGATGTTAGTTTTACATTGGACGCTGGTTTTAGATGTTCCATGCTTTGAGTCAATGTACCATACATCTGTCTGAATGTGCGCAGTGGAAGTGTGTTTCCAGATGCCCCGGTATCTATTTTCAGGTGAAGCATGTAACCATGTCCTTGCAGAAAGGGTGGTTTAACGTTCAGAGTTGTGTATGCTTCATCCCTGGGTGGTTTTACATGGATGCTGTGCATGAATTTTGCACTGATGGTGATGGAGTAAAAGTGTTTTTGGTATGCATACTCATCATCATCTTTGGTAGTATCTACAGCATTGATACTGGGCTCATCTTTACATTTGTGGTCTTTTCTTGAGTTGGTGTGGCTTTGGTATCTGTTCTTTTTACAACATTTCGCCCAGTGGCTTCTGTTACCACACATAGAGCATGTTTCATTGTGTGCCAGACACTGTCTCGCTTTGTGGTTCGTGTCACAGTTTTGACATGTTCGTCCTCTTGTTATGGTATGGACCTTTCCAGTGTTTGACATGCCAAGCTGTTGTATCTGTTCGTTTCCGGCTGCTAAGGCTTCATACTTTCTCCCCTGTGCTAGTACATCAGCAATGGGATGGCCTTTAGGCTTGCTGTACAGATAATTTCTGAGAGCATCAAAAGGAGTACTGGCAATGATAAGCTCGACAAGACGTTCATTAAGTTCATCGTCTGTGAACTGGCACTTAAGCGCTAAAGTTCTGGCTCTAGGCACAAAATCATCAATGCTCTCATTTGGCTTTTGCCTGTATTGCATGAGATAGAGTCTGTGAATTCTGAAGTTCACATTTAATTTAGTTGTCCTTCAAAAAAATTCCACAAGGTGTCAGGTTTTTTCTTATCTGCATCACTGAGCCCACTTGCATTGAGTCGTTTCAATCCTTCATCTCCACTTCCTCTACAAATTTTTCTAGCCTGTTTTTCTCTATCTGTTATCTCCTCATTCACCAGATACAGATTCATTTTTTGTTTGAATAAAGACATTGCTTCATTTAGATCGGGGTCAGACCAGTTCATCGGTAAATGCAATGCCATTTTATTGCATTCTTTGTACTCACGTTATAAGCCTTCTTTTGATTTCCGTGTTTTGTTGTACTGGACCGTGTAGCAGTTATCACACAGACAATCTGCTCCTTTTCGGTCCCACAATGTGTAAAAGAGATTGCGTTGTGCACAGCAATTTTTCACAATTTAGGTTCGCGGCATAATGATTTTCCGCTTTATTGGTCACGAAGACTCACGCGGTTGACACTGTAGGTATTTACCGCTGCCACCATGAAGTATTACTAGACAGCATTGCGAGTTGGTAAGAACATCTTTACTCTGTGCTCAACATGTTCAACAAGACAAACTTCTGGTACACGCAAGTACACGCAGGAACGTATGACGTAACACAACATATTGCGTATTACAATCACACACACACTTTCTGCCTCACACAAATATTGTAAACATACACAAACAGTAACGCACGCACGCACTTTCACGAAGCACATAATTCTTTGTTTTGTTTATCTGAATTTTCTATGATTAATCTGATGTTTAATAATATTTGAAATGATCGAAAAAATAGTATTAAGAGTAAAAAGTATCCTCTATAAGAATCCTCTATTTAATGTGTTTTTCTTTGTTTCTTCTTGTTTTCTCTTGTTACTACTTTCTATTGTTGCTCAAGGGAGTGTTGAATCTGCTGAGGTTTTTCACGCACCTGTGATTCTACCATCTCAGAGGCACCTTCTTTCATTTTTCAAGTTTTATTGTTTTCTTTTATGGACTACAAAAACAGAGGAAAGACTATATTGAAACTTATGAATGTGTGTGAATCAAAGAGACTGTATTTGAACTTGACTCAAGGTACGTTTTTCTGATTGATTCCATATTGATTGTTGAAAGGGCTGTACGTTTTGATTTTTCAATTTGAAATGAAATACGCACAAACGAGAAAACAGCTCATTTATTTGTTTTTTTTTGTTTGTTCAGAAAAATGAAAAAACAAGATTTTTTTGTTTTTTGTTGCACTGGTAGAAAACGGATAAACAACTTCAAAATTCGTTTTCCACATGTGGGCGGTCATGAGACACCCGTTTCCGCCGATTGGTCAGGCAGATCTGGACTGGTGACATTCCTCTGTTCCATTTAACAAAATAATAGTGCTTTATTTATTTATTTTCATTCTTTTTTTTATTTTCAATCTTTAGAACAACAAACATACAAGAGCATAATAACATAACATAAAAACATAATAAACAAAGACAATATATATATATATATAAATGTATATATATATATAAGTAAAATCATAAAAATATAGAAAAAACCATAAGAAAATTACATGTCCATAACAAGTAGTTATGATTATTCAAACAATAGATTTAAGGCTTTAAAATGCTTTACAGCTTTTGTTGCGTTGTTATTTCTTGTTTTTTTTTTTTGTTTTGTTTTGTTTTTTAACGTATGGCAGTGACCTATTTCTGTTTTAAAATGAGTAAAAAATTTAATTTTTTTTACCGACAAAATGATAGTCCTCTGACTGGGCTTTCCTCTGTGCAACCTAATGCATTTCACAGAAATATTTATTTCAGAAATATTAATCAGTGCCTGTGTTGTCAAACTGATGGAGATGTTTTCTTAATTTGTTGTCATTTTTTTCTGTTTGCATGTGTTTTCTTAAGTTGCAGCGCGTTGAGCTCTCTCGGCCACCGTACAGAAGAGTGAACAGAACTTCAGAGCAAAGTGCAAAAACCAACTGAGAGGATTTTTTAATATTTATTTTATCGTTGCACCACATTTGACTACCGTTATAAGTGATGATCTTGGTATTATGTCTGTTTTTTTTGGGGGTTTTTTTTGTTTGTTTTTTTTACTAAAATGTTAGTAGTTATTCAATTTGTTTTATATAGTAGTAAGTGGATCTAAAGTGTCTAATAGGGCACTTTTGTGTCTTTGGAAAGGAACATCTAAACACCGTAAATGTAATTTATATCCATCACTTAAAACATGAGCTGTTTATTATGCAGTTTATTTCCTGTTTTCAATGTTTAATAGAATTATTCTAGTTGATAACAATAATTCTACCATAAAAACTATCACACTGCAAGTGTTTAGCAATATGAAGACCTTTATGGTAATGCATACTATTTTAGTAAACTTTTTTTTTTTTTTTAACATAAAAATCTATGTTATAATCATATCCTTAACATGTTTTGATGTGATTTTGTACAGGTCTACAAGAACAAGAAAAGACGCCTGCTGAACCCTTGAATCCTGTAGTCATTCAGCTGCAACCATCAATACAAATAACAGCAACTGGGACAGCAACAAACGCTTCTGCGCCTGTGGATGTGGATGTGCAACAGGTGGTGGGAGTTTCACCTCTTTATGGACTTCAGGCATTTCTGACAGGGCAACCAAAAGCTCTCGGGGTGAGACATTTTTCATAAACCCACATAATTGTTTTTTATTTTATTAGTACATGTAAGTGTGAGGTAAAAAAAAGAATCATGAATCAGTACATGAATCAATTCTAAAGAAGGAGCACACACATTAACAAAAAATAGCGAATTTTTATTGAGGAATGTGATATGTTTGTCTTGGTGACAATGCAGTAAAGACACAAATATAAGATAAGTTTATTATTTGAAATTTACAATGTTTTAGGACCAAACTATCAAACACGTTAGAACGAATTATGCATATCCACAAATCATTATACAGTGATTGAAAAAATTATTTGATCCCCTGCTGATTTTGTACGTTTGCCCACTGGCAAAAAAAATGACCAGTCTATAATTTTAATGGTAATTTGAATTTGTTTGAACAGTGAAAGACAGAATAACAACAACAAATCCAGAAAAACGCATTTAAAAAAAAAGTTATAAATTGATTTGCATTTTAATGAGAGAAAAAAGGTTTCGAGACTGACGTTTGACAACTCGAACCTTCAGCTCCCTCCACAGATTTTCTATGGGATTAAGGTCTGGAGACTGGCTAGGCCACTCCAGGAGATTAATGTGCTTCTTCTTGAGCCACTCCTTTGTTGCCTTGGCCATGTGTTTTGGGTCATTGTCATGCTGGAATACCCATCCATGACCCATTTTAAACACCCTGGCTGAACTTCTCACCCAAGATTTGACCCTTTGATGCGGTGCAGTTGTCCTGTCCCTTTAGCAGAAAAATACCCCCAAAGCATAACAACACGGCGAGTTGAGTTGGTGCCAAAAAGCTCGATTGTGGTCTCATCTGACCACAACACTTCATCCAGTTCTCCTCTGAATCATTCAGAAGTTCATTGGCAAACTTCAGATGGGCCTGTACACGTGCTTTCTTGAGCAGGGGACTGTGTGGGTGCTGCAGGATTTCAGTCCTTCACAGCATAGTGTGTTACCAATTGTTTTCTTTGTCACTATGGTCTCAGCTGCCTTGAGATCATTGACAAGATCCTCCCATGTAGTTCTGTGCTGATTCCTCATCGTTCTTATGATCATTGAAACTCCACAAGGTGAGATCTTGCATGGAGCCCCACACTTCCAGCCTTGTGTAGGTCTACAATCTTGTCCCTGATGCCTGTGGACAGCTCTTGGTCTTGGGCATGGTGGAGAGTTTAGAATCTGATTGATTAATTGATTGCTTCTGTGGACAAGTGTCTTTTACAAAGGTAACAAGCTGAGATGAAGAGCACTTCCTTTAAGAGCTCATTTACTGTATAAAAGACATCGGGAGCCAGAAATCTTGCTGATTGATAGGGGATCGAATACTTATTTCACTCTTTAAAATGCAAATCAATTTATAACTTTTTTAAATGCATTTTTCTGGATTTTATGTTATTCTGTCTCTCACTGTTAAAATAAACTCACCATTAAAATTATAGACTGATCATTTCTTTGTCAGTGGGCAAACACAAAATCAGCAGGGGATCAAATAATGTTTTCCCTCACTGTACAAATTATGCATGTGAACAATTAAAAAGAAAATCTAGCACAATAATAATTCTATTAATACTGTTTTAAATGATAAAACATTCTTTTCAGAATTCAGAATGTACATTTTTCTTGTCCTACACAGACGGTCCAGATAATGATCGGTCTGATGACTCTCCTGCTTGGCATTGTGTCTAAAGTTCATGCAGTATCCATCTTCGTCGATAGTGGTATTCCTTACTAGGGATCTCTCATTGTAAGAAATTATAAAGTTTTGTGTTCTGTCATTTATAATACGAGCTACAGTAGATGGTCAACCAAAAATGCCTATTACCGCCATGTGTACCGACACAACAGTAAATACAACTCAGTCACCTGTGACACTTCGCGATTTGCGAAATCAGGAGATTTGCCTGATTTGCAAAATCAACATGCTTGTCAGCATCACTCAGTAATGCTGGAACTGTAGTATTCCTTTATAAATGAAGATAAAATAATGATTTAAATTACTGGTAGTAGTAATAAAAACAATAATAATGTAGCATTCTAACATTTAATCATGACTAATCAGTCATCATATTCTGTAAATGCGTAATGTTCCAGCTATTCGACTAAATATTACCATGATAGTAGTGCTTGAAGTGTGCTTTTTACTGTATTGTCAGTATTTTAGATTAACACAAATTAAAGATGTGCAATTATGCCATAAAACATTTACACATACATTTATTTATTGCGTCAATATTGTGATGTCACATATAAAACTTTTGAAGTGTACATTTAATAACACACTGATGCATTTCAACAGGTCTTAGACATTCTTCGTCAGGGGCGTAGCACCAAATTCTGGGCCCTATGCACAAGCAGTGGCCATGGGCCCCCGTAAGCTCGAGGTTCACAACTACCTACAACTAACCTTACTACTACTCTAAGAACTCTTATATGTATAACAAAAAAAAAGCCTTATTACACAACTTCTCTGAATTTCTGTTTTATTTGCAGAATGCTTAAAAGCTAACAGCTGCCACCAAAGGTAGCCTAACATTATAGGCCTGCATGAAAATTGAAACACTTTTTCATTTGGCTGAAGAGAACAGCTTTTTATCAAGGAGTATATTACATTAAAGAAAAATGCCATTTCAGCGTTCCACATTAACAAAATACTTAATTTACATTAGTTAACAACATTTATTGTGATCTTAAAATTATATTTAAAGGAAAATAAAATTTCACTCCTCAGGGGCCCTCCCCCCACTTGGGGCCCTGGTAATTTAGTCCCACTTTTCACCCAACTACGACGCCCCTGTTCTTCGTTATACTGTCCTTTTTAGACATCTATTCCCTTACAGAGCCCTGCACAAGACAAAAAAGAAGAAAAAAATACATATACATAAAAGGTAGTGACCAATGCATTAAAACTCATGGCTGAACTAATGAAGGCCACATGTTTTAACTACAGCAAGTGATTAATAAAACATACTTGAGAGTCGATACATTTTTTTCAGCACATGCGGGGCTCCGTAAATTGGCCTAGGCTACACATTTTAAATGTAGGTAATTTAATTATATTTATTATATATCCATTTATATGTCAGACCCTTGTGAAATGTCTTTCAAAGATCGGCTGAACTCAGATTCACTCCTGATTCAGAAAATTTACTTTCAGACACAGAGATAAGGTGCAGTAAAATGTCTCAGATAACAAATGTGGAATGAGACACTGCATCTGTTGATGCTATGGGGAATCAAGCGTCTTAAGTGCAATAATCTTATGGTACATATGGCAGTAAAAAGTTCATTCTGGTTGAGTACCATCTGTACATACTCAAAAGCCTCAAAATCTGTCCTTCTCTCTCCTCTCAGTACATTATCGCTGGCTCACTCTGCATTGCTGCAGAAAACAAACTTAATTCATCCTCCAGCTTGTGTTTGGTATGTACACAACACTTCTTGTTTTAAGGGGTCAAAGCACCAAATGTGCTGGAACACTATAATGTTTCTGCTGATTTTCTGTCATGATTTTTTGTTTCTGATTTTTTTTTTTTTTTTTTTGCCATGTTCCGTTTTCTGAAACAAACCTTTTTTTTTTTTTTCCAAACTAAACTCCAATTAGTTTGTTGGTCCAGTCTTCACTGAATTTTGATATCTCATTGTATTATGATGGCATTAGTTAATGAAACAGTCTTGAAACACAATTTTTCATAAATTGATTTTCATCCTATGAATGCAAAAAAAAATGAAATTTAATGACAATTAAAGTAATTGCATCAAAATTGAACCTATAGGGGGGCCTACAACTGAAATTCCTTAACACCATAACTGTAGGATTGGTAAAAATTAATCTTCTTTGCTGGATGTCAGGGTTGCACTACTGCGAGGAGCAAGTAACGAGGAGGCAAAGAAATAATAGTCCAAATGGGTAACACAGGGCAGGCAGGAACATACACGTAGCACAACATCGGACAAGGAAACGTGGGGCAGACAACACTGTAAATACTTCACTAAACGAGGTTATTAACAAGACACACCTGAAATCAATGAAACAATCAAACAAGAGAGAAACTAGGGGCAAGCTCCCCCTCAGTCGTTCACTCCGACGTTATGTCAAGTAACATATTTTGGATCGTACTTGGGAGCCCAATCACCTCTGAGCTAAAGAGAAAAGGCCAATGAAAATTGGCGAGTGGATCTTGCACGGCAAGCCACTCACCCGTACATACGGGTATATAAGACGGGGCGTGCATCCACTCGTTCAGATTTCTGCTTCGGAGCTCTTGTCTTCTGAGACTTACACAGAAAAGAAAAAGAGAAAGAAAAAAGAAGATCTTCCCACGCTCGATCGTGTGTGCCAGCTCCCCAACGTCAGCACTCGTGCATTACAGCGAAGCGAAGCGCTGCTTCATCCCTTCCCTGGGCACTCCAATCCTAAAAGAGCAATTTTCCTTGCAGTTGAAAGCCTCTCGCTCGTGGCATGTCTTTCCGGCCATGCGCAAATGGATGTGGGGCATACATGGCCTCTTTTGACGGGCACGATCTCTGTCTCACGTGTCTGGGCACTAAGCAAGCCTAGTGTCTCTTTCGGCGCTCCAGAGGAGGACATGATGTCTTGCGTTCATGTGGAGCTCACTAAGACGTGGGCCTCCCCCTTTACGTGGGCCATCCACGCCAGAGCTCCTCACTCCTCACTACCCTCGATGGGGGGGCAGCCAGGGGGTACGTCGACGTTCCCCAGGTGGAGTGTGCAGTTGCGGTGCATCTTTGCCCACAAAACGCCGCCACCTGGAGGAATCGTCCACGCCTCCCATCCAAAGCCTGTAAGCTTTCGTCGGCTCTGGCTGCGAAGGCTTATGGTGCTGCGGGTCAGGCTGCCTCCACCTTGCATGCGATGGCCATCCTGCAAGTCTACCAGGCCAAAGCACTCAAACAGCTGCACGAGGGTAGTTCTGACTCAGAGGTTATGCAGGAACTGCGTTCGGCGACTGACTTAACGAAAGTTACGGAACGGCCCTGGGTCAGGTGATGTCCGCTATGGTGGTCCAAGAGCGCCATCTCTGGCTCAACCTGGCGCAGATGTCTGACGTCGACAAAGTCCGACTCGGAGCCACATTTCACCAACATGGGACCTAAGGCAGCAGGTAAGTGCTGCTCACAGCAGCATGGCTTTCCTCCAGAGCGCTCCGCTCTCTGGGGTCAGCCCCCTGCCCCTCCCGGGCTGCCCCACCGCCGGTACGTCCACTACCGTCCCCCTGATTCCGCTAGCACGTCAACTGGGGGCCTGGCTAGCACTTCCCAGCCCGTCTCACTGGCTGATCCGGACGGTACGACTCGGCTACGCAATTCAATTTGCGAGGCGTCCGCCCAAGTTCAGAGGCATTCATTTCACATCTGTCCAGTCGGACACAGATGCCTCTGTCTTACGTGCGGAGATTGCGGTTCTCCTGGCGAAGGACGCAATCGAGCCTGTCCCTCCAGCCGAGATGAAGGCGGGGTTCTACAGCCCGTACTTCATCGTACCCAAGAAGAGCGGTGGGTTACGACCGATCCTGGATCTTCGAGAATTGAATTGGTCCCTTCACAGGCTACCATTCAAGATGCTCACCCCCAAACGCATTCTGTCATGTGTGCGTCACCAGGATTGGTTTGCAGCCATCGACCTGAAGGACGCGTACTTTCATGTCTCGATCTTGTCTCGACACAGACCGTTTCTTCGGTTTGCCTTCGAGGGTCGAGCATATCAGTACAAGGTCCTCCCCTTTGGCTTGTCCTTGTCCCCCCGAGTATTTACCAAACTCGCGGAGGGCTCCACTGTGGAGTCAGGGCATCCGCATCCTCAACTATCTCGACGACTGGCTAATAATAGCTCACTCTCGAGATCTGTTGTGTCAGCCACAGGGACCTGGTGCTTCGGCACCTCAGCCACTTGGGGCTTTGGATCAACTGGGAGAAGAGCAAGCTCTCCCCTGTGCAGAGCATCTCTTTTCTCGGCACAAGACAGCGGTCCCTCTCACATAGTTCCAGAGGCTCCTGGGGCATATGGCAGCCGCAGCCGCTGTAACGCCACTCGGCTTGCTCCATATGAGGCCGCTTCAGCGTTGGCTACACGACCGAATCCCGAGATGGGCATGGCACCGCAGTACCTTCCGGGTCGGCGTTACCCCGGAGTGCCGCTTTCTCTTCAGCCCGTGGTCAGACCCTGCCTTCCTACGGGCGGGAGTGCCCTTAGGACAGGTGTCCAGGCATGTAGTGGTCAACACAGATGCCTCTACGACGGGCTGGGGTGCCGTTTGCAACGGGCAAGCAGCTTCGGGCTCCTGGACAGGACCTCGACTGCGTTGGCATGTCAATTGCCTCGAGTTGCTAGCAGTGTTTCTCGGCGGTTTCTACCGTTGCTGCGACACAAACACGTACTAGTCTGTACAGACAACACAGCGACCGTTGCGTACATCAACCACCAGGGGGGTCTATGCTCCCGTCGCATGTCGCCACTCGCCCGCCATCTCCTCCTTTGGAGTCAGACGCAGCTCAAATCTCTGCGCGCTGTTCACATTCCAGGAGAGCTGAATCGTGCAGCCGATGCACTTTCACGACAGCTCACCCATCCTGGAGAATGGCGACTCCACCCCTAGGTAGTCCAGCTAATTTGGAGTCGATTCGGAGAGGCTCAGGTAGACCTGTTCTCCTCCCCGGAATCCTCCCATTGCCGGCTCTTTTACTCCCTGACCGAGGCTCCCCTCGGCAGGGACGCGCTGACACACGGCTGGCCCTGGGGGCTCCTCAAGTATGCCTTTCCCCCAGTGAGCCTCCTTGCACAGACCCTGTGCAAGATCAGGGAGGACGAGGAGCAGGTTCTGCTGGTTGCGCCTTATTGGCCCACCCGAACCTGGTTTGCCGACCTCATGCTTCTCGCGACAGCCCCTCCCTGGAAAATTCCCCTGAGGCAGGACCTTCTTTCTCAGAGGATGGGCACGAACTGGCACCCGCGTCCCGACCTGTGGAACCTCCACGTGTGGCTCCTGGACGGGACGCGGCAGACCTCACTGGCCTTCCCCAAGCCGTGGTAGACACTATCACTCAGGCTAGAGCCCCCTCTACGAGGCAGGCCTACGCCCGGAAGTGGGGTCTGTTCGTTGACTGGTGCTCCTCTCGCCGAGAGGACCCACAGAGATGCTCGATTGGAGTGGTGCTTACCTTTCTGCAAGAAGGGTTGGGGCGGAGACTGTCCCCCTCCACCCTGAAAGTGTACGTTGCAGCAATTGCAGCGCATCACGATGCAGTGGATGGCAGGTCCTTGGGCAAGCACCACTTAATCACTAGGTTCCTGAGAGGTGTTAAGAGGTTAAACCCTCCTAGACCATGTTTCTTTCCCTCTTGGGATCTCTCCGTAGTCCTCCTGGGCCTGCGGGGAGCTCCATTCGAGCCACTCGGGTCATTAGAGCCAAAATTCCTGTCATTAAAGACAGCGCTCCTGTCCAGTCACTCGACCTAACGTCTCCGTTCCCTCCTTCAGGGAACGAGGGTTACTGATGTAACCTAGATGTTAAAGCTTACGCTGGTGCCCAACGTTTTGCTACGGTTTCCGTGTTGAACAAGTTTCCTGGAAACGGTTTGCAATGGGGTTTGAGATACGTTTTCTCTTGTGTCAAAAATGTCAGCCCAATCAGCAGCAACATGTATGTAAACCATGCGGTATTAAAGAGACACTGATTAATGTAACATAAAAACACTATACATATTTATATATTTTGCTATTGTATTGTGGAGTAACGCTTTCATAAACTTTTCTATACTCCTCTGATTATATAATGGTAAATATTACAATATCATAGCACAACAATAGTGATCAGCAATAATGATCAAAATAACGTTACAATAAAAATAATAAGGTCATATAGATCATAACACAGTCTCGGAGGTAAGGAGTGGATTATTCTTTCTTTTGTTTGTCTTTTCATCCTGAAATGTGAGGCAAATGTTAGATCACAATAATTAGGAACCACAGTTTCCACAAACCCCTTCACTCGACTGGGATGTTCTTTTTTTCTGGACGGTAAGGGCAGTGACTGTAACATTGGGCATATTTTGCAGTATTAAACACGTATTTATACCGATTTCATCAGGCTCTGAAAGTTCTTCAAAAAGAACGGCCTTCTCAGCTGCCATAGTTAAAACTCTTGCGTCATCAGAACAGAACAGGGTGTTCGATGTACCACCGTTTCCATTTTAAAAAATGTTTAGCATCGTTTTGTCCGGGCTGAATGCAAGGGTGGTCACGGGGAACACATGGGGAGAAAACACACACACAGAACGTCCATGGGCGTGACACTGAATGTCATAACATAACCAACATGACTCAGCTACATGAAAAACATGGACGCTTGCAGCCAGTCAGATTTCAGTGCCTACTAACATCAGATCTAAATAGCCTACTTATGAAAATTGGCATATTTTTGCATACTGTGAAAACAAGTATGTGTACCAACTTTAATAAATGAATGAATGTGTAACATTTTGATCTGACAATATATTTATTAAAGGGTTAGTCCACCCAAAAATTAAAATTACCTCATGATTTACTCACCCTCAAGCTATACTAGGTGTGTATTACTTTTGTCTTTCAGGTGAATACAATTTGAGTTATATTACAAAATGTACTAACTCTTCTGGGCAGTGAAAGAACATTACTATTTAATAGTCCAATAGAAGTCCAATAAAAGTGCATAAATCCATCATAAAAAGTGCTCCAGCTGGCTCCAGGGGATTAATATAAGAATTCTGAAGCGAATTGATGCGTTTTTATAAGAGAAATATGCACATTTTAAACTTTAAAAAAGGGTTAATCTATATCTTCTGCTAACTGTCATATGCATGTACATGAGAGAGTGTTGTTCCAGCACATTATTTTTTAAAAAGATGCAATTCAATTGCATTAATCATCCACATAAGGAATTGGCAACCCTGATGATTACAGCTTGCAGCTATATTTTATTTATGTATACTGAGTAATTTAATCACACTCCATATACTTTCACATCTACTTTAACACCGCATGTTAAATAACTTAATGTTGTCTTTCTGCCTATAGGTGAATGGTTCACTGGGAGTGAACATTTTCAGTGCTATAACCGCAGGCATTGCCCTTATTTTAATTTCACTAGATTTGGCTCGAGGACCAGTGTACACTGACACTGACTGCAACATTTCTGAATGTTATTATAAGGCAAAGTATATGGTATGTCATCAACTTTTATATTCATATTTATATTTACATCACTGTGTGGTCAGTACACTTGTGAAAGGTCAAGCCTTAATTTGCACTCTCTTTTTCAGAAGTAGTTTTAAAGATCTCTTACTATAACTGATCATTTACAATGCATGAAAATATTGACATTATACAATAATTGTAAACTCAGTCCCATTTGATCAATGAATATATTACCATATGAACCTTAATGATAATAGATTCTTGACTGCTGAGCAGCCAGTGTACCAGTTTGAGTACTAATTATTGATTATTTTGTCATTATTCATTGTGCTAATTTTCTCTCAGGTTCTCTTCAAGGGAATCAGTGGTGTATTGCTGTTATTTACCTTCCTTCAGTTTATCATCTCCATGTGTCTGTCAGTATTCGCTTGTAAAGCCTCCTGTTCCTGTTGTCCTCCTCCTCAAGTGAGTGATGCATTTAGTGATACAAACGTTTTTTGGGAACCCCTCAGATATACATAATAATAGATATATCTACATTCTTGTGTTCACACTTTACAAGAACCAACAAACACTGTAAGTTATAATACAAAAACTTAACCTAAATTCTTCACTCTTAAATGTTCAAACTAAATGTTCAAGCTTTTAACATATAATTCACAAACATTAAGCTTCTGTCCATAAAAATATTGGAAATTATGTGAATATATGAAGTCTGTGAAATTATTTTTATAAAACCGGATGAAAGCATGTTTCACACCAGGACATTTAAGAAGGATTTAAGTCTTTTGCTTTTTCCAATTCCACCTGAAGTAGAGTGAGGTTTATGCACCTGTAACACTGGAACTGTCTGCCAGTTTTATTGCATTTATTCCATCTGACATCGCCAGGCATGACACAAGTGTTTACTGCTAGTTTCAGCCTGCTGGCGCAATTATCATTTTCACGTCCTGCGCCATATTGTTTAAATAGCAAATGCATTTGTGCCCATTTGTGCACCCATGGTCATGCTGGTCTGAAAAATAGGTGTGTTCAGGCGCATTGCTATTTTGAGGCAACTGAAATAGACCGTGCCATTGACCAACTGTTCTAAAGTCTGGTCTAAAGTCAACCTGGTCTAAAGTCAATGGCACAATATTTTGTTTGTTAAAGAGCGCATTAGTAATGTGCGCCTATAGGCAGGTGCACAATGCACATACACTCTGCTTATTACACACTCAGGGACGAGCAACAGCACACACACTTTGCGAATATAAAAAATTAAAGGATTACAGTGTAAAGGATTATTATTGTGTACATAAATACAAAAATGCACTTTAGACCATGTGCTTAGATCATTAAAATAGGGCCCTACATGTGCATTTTTCCAAAGGTGCCATTTGTTCCCTAGGTTTTAACTCCACAGCCCTGATTTCAGGCCCAATCAAGTTATTTAGATTTAGGTTTCAGTGTCTATGTCCTGGAATTGTGTTAAGCAGTTGTTTAATAAGCAAGGAACCTGATCGTATACATTTTGTCTTGCAGATACCCGTGGCCCGCAGCTCCTCCATGAACCAACATCATGCAGAAAATCCCCCACAATACAGTGAATGTGAATAAGAATGAGTTTTTGAAAAAATGGGCAAAGTTTGGTCCTGCAGTTGTGTGTGATGCTTTTGTGGGACACGTGGGTTTCCCAATGATTTCCTGACCATTAGCTTTATTGTCCTTTCATGACTGTGTCAGATAAATACAAGTCACATATGTGTAAACAAAAACTATTTAAGACTAGATGCTATTTCATGATTTTCCTTTTAGTTAAGTCAAGGAAGGTGCATAAGCATCAGTGTAACTGGATAGATTATTTTGAACAATTAGTGATAAGAATAAATTGCTTATTCATGTTTTAATTTAATAGAGTAAAAAAAAGTATTTCTTATACAAGGGTGAATGAACTGTGTCATTCACTATTTAGCCTTACTTTTTTGCTTTAACAATGGTAAACATAAAATGGGATTATGTTTTGACATGTCATCTAGATCCTGCTCAAACTTTGGTAGCTTCAAACTTTCACTGTCACCACAGCATTAATACTGCTCTACTAAGAATTGGCTGTTGATTCTCAGAATTAGAATTTTCAGAATTAGAATTTGCACGTGCTTTTGTGTCTTGCTTATTTAAAGTGAAAGAGAGACGCCCACAGATCGCGATAAGGAGAGTGACAGCTTTTTACAATTGTTAAAGGAGTCTGCAAATGTAGTATTGATTTAATACAACAGTTCAATAAACAAGAAGTTAATATTAAGTGACATACGTTGTCTGACTATAACTCTACTGCCTGATTTTACTCCATTCTATCAACGAAAATACTGTAATAAAGTAACATCTCCGTTGCTGCGCATCTCTAAAAGCAAACACAGCAGCGTTTCATTCATGAATGAAAGTGCGTTTTTTATGATTGTCCTTTCATAAAGACAGTCACTTGCTTCATTCCCGAATAAATCAGCCATTCAAACGAATCAATTGACTTGCTGCCACCTGCTGGCGGATTTAGTTTCATTTAAACATATAATTTATTTAAAACATTTAATATTTCTATAATCTAAATTTTATATTTAAAACATTACCATCTCAACATGAATTTATGAATTTATTTTCACTCATGCCACCTCTGAGCCTCATTTAAATGTCTGAAAATGCACCAACAAGCAACTTTTGTGTTCTTCTGTGCCACCTCTGTAGTACAAATATTTTTTTATTAATACTATTTTCATATGATGTCTTATTCTGCTTATTATTATATTGTTTTAATTAGACATTTTAAAAAGCTTATAAATATATTTTTTTTGAATTTGACAGATGATGAAATACTTTTAATAAAATTTGAAAAATGCCATTACAAAGGTAAAAAGAAAATGCCACTCTAAATCACTTTAAGGAGTCAAAATATCACCTCATATTAGGAAGGTTAATTTTTGATCAGAATTTTTAAATTATTGATCAGAAGATGCTCCTTTTTTTTTTTTTTAATTAGGAGGACAAGCACTCCTATTTGCAAAAAGAAAAAAAAAACTGCTTATAAAATGGGTGTGTGACATTTATGGCTGTGGAATGCTGTTTGGCCGAGGAAAAATATTCAGTCAAAAGATTTTTATTTTATTTTACTTTATTTTTTGCTTTAATCCCTGGATCTATTCCTAACCAATATTTTTTGCAGTTTACTTAAACTTAAAAAAGTTGCCAGAAACAACCAGCATTTTTGATGATTTTCACCTAAATTTGACGGCCCTCAGAATATTTTCTGCTATGAATATTTGAATATACCAAAATAAAGAACCAAGCCTCTGCTTTTTTAATGGAAAAAAAATATATCTTCTTGTGTTTGTTTTATCACAACCAGAATGCGGATATTTAGACACTGTATTTTATCTTTGAGTGGTAAACTGTGTAACAATTCCAAAAATGTAAGGGGATGCCACACCTTTTGCAGTAGACAGTAGAATGACATCTCACTTCGCAAACCATTATGTGTTTTTTGGAAGTGGATGCAATCGGAACAAGTGCATGAACTGCAAAAAGGTCATTCACCCTATTTTTAGGTCAGTGTTGTATGGTGCTCTAGGAGTGTTTTCAGTTGGAGGGTCATTTTTTTTCTTCTCCATCACCAGCCTGTTCTTGGCTGGTCCATGATTTTATAACACTCTGGATGAAAGAGGAGAGTTTTACAATTTCCTTGTGGGATTTTTGCTTTGTAAAGGACAAAAATATTGAACAAACTGATCTGCAACAGATATGTGACAAATTTCTTTGTGTACTTGTGTGACTTTCTGACAAAAGGGTAGTGGTACAGAGTTGTAAAAATTATCCATAAATAATCTGTAACCATAACCTGCTAGGCGATCAAGAAGAGAGACAACCGTGTCTTTCTGGGCAGCACTTTCTCCACAATAGAGATTCTCCCATATGATTGTAAAGCATTTTGGGCGTATGGCAACACACAACGCTGTATAAATGCGCTCCTTCATTCATTCACATACTAAAAACTTTGCTGAAATGTGAGGCACCCTAAACCATTTTTTAAAAAAAATCTGTTTCCTCTTCGGTTTTATTCCTTAGGAGACTCTGAAAATGTGTTCTTGTGTTACATGAATTTAATAGTGTTCTTTAAGATGCCTGTAGGTTGTGCATTACGCTAAAGTGATGAGGAATTTATGTTCTGGCCAAAGGGCAAAGCCATTAAAGAACGCTATCAGATTCTAATCTGTGTCTGTTTCAGCTTCCACTCTCCACACAAACACTTAAATAACAGTGCACTTTTATCTAGGCTAAATGTTAAAAACTAACATTGTAATATGATTGAAGTGTTTTATATCTATAGATTTTTAGCAAAGTTTATAGATTTAGAGACTAACACATTTTTTCTTGCTACAAGTCTAATATTAGCTACACAGTGAAAAATCAACAAGTAAAAATGAAGGCACATGAAACACACGCCTTTAATTAACTGTCAAATATACATGTACTCTATATTGCCGAAAGTACTGGGACACCTCCTTCTAATGAACAGGTTTGACTTGCCTACTTTAGTAATCCCCTTGAGTACAAATCTTAATGTTTAAGCATATATTGGTATGATATAATTCAAGGGAATTGTATGCTTCTAATTTTATAGCAACAGTTTGGGCAGGACCCTTTATATTCTAACATGATAATACCTCTGCATATAATACAAAAAGAAATGATTAATCAGTTCCAAACTATTGTTATGAAATTAAAAGCACACAATTCCCTAGAATATCATATGTAGGGCTGAAACGATTCCTCGAGTAACTCGAATACAAAAAATCACTGAGGCAAATTATTTGCCTCGAGGCTTCGTTTAGTCCATTTACTGTAACTACACATGGAACACTGTGTTTCCCCATGGACCATTATTACTAACGCACAAACTGAAAAACGCTGGACATATTTAAGACTGTAAATTAATGGTGGTTAGTTATGATGTCCCTACATTAGCTATGTTTTGTGAAAGAATAAGTGCCATTTATGTTGTCTCATTCTCTCTCTGTGACACAGAAAGTTAGAAAGTTAGTGAATATCAAACTAAGAGTGCCTCAGCATGATTACAAATGTGATACTGATTTTATGCAACAGTTCATCAATAAACAAGAAGTTAATATTAAAAGACTTATGTTTTAGACAGCATATTGCCTGTTTTTGCTTCTTCTTTGGTTTTAAATAGCTTGAACGTGTAAATTGGCAAATTAATCTGCGAAATCACATGACGAACGGTGGGGTCTTGACCTAGTCCGTACGTATCACTGATCGACTGCAATCTGTTTAAGCCCTAATAGGCTATATGACCGATCAGAGCCAATGCTTCAGAGAAATTGCTTTGCCGGTCCAATGGCAGACTCCAGTGAAAGTTTTGTGTTCACTGTTTCACACACACCAATCACGTGCGCATATCTGTATCTTGAAAATAATGCATTACAGCTTCAGTAAAATTAGGTATGTTTCAGTTAATAATTATAATTTAGTGGGGTTTTTATTTATTTATTTATTTATTATTCTTTTTTTTTGTGAGACATTTTTGTGATTATTTTGTGGTGAAATGACAAGTTATGCAGGATCACAAAAAAGTGCGACATGTTGCTGATTTTGCGTTGGAATTAGCGATTGCAGAATCGTGTAAAAAATGGTGGGTCAATTGCAATGACTCACTTACTTAACAGTGACTTACTGCCACCTACTGGTGGTTTTGATTTCACATTTAAAGTATCTTCATTTAAAAATACATGTACCCAGCAAACACAAAACGTTTTTACAACTTTTCACAACGTTGTATTTTGGTTGCAATTAGGTAATGTTGTAGTACAACGTTTTAAAAACGTTTTTTTTTAAATAAAAAAATATGTAACCAAAATAAAACATTTTAGAAACGTTACCAACCTGGAACGTTTTCTTTAAGTAGTCAAAAAAAGTAAATATCACGTTTGTCTACTACGAAAATGAAACCAGACCAAACTACAACTTTCGGGGGACATTTTATTTAGGTGTTAAAATAACGTAATATGCACGTTGGAATAAAACGTTTTAAAAATGTCATAAAAGTACCCAAATATAACCTTGCAAAAACTACGTTCTTAAAAGTACTTAAAATAAGTAATATGTGAATCCTTACTTTCATTTGTGTTTGCTTATTTAATAATATCACGTTTGTCTACTAAGAAAATGAAACCAGACCAAACTACAACTTTCGGGGGATGTTTTATTCAGGTGTTAAAATAACGTAATATGCACGTTGGAATACAACGTTTTAAAAACGTCATGAAAGTACCCAAAATACAACCTTGCAAAAACTACGTTCTTAAAAGCAATTAAAAGTATTTAAAAGGATTTAAAAGTAATATGTGAATCCTTACTTTCAGTTGTATTTGCTCATTTAATAATATCACGTTCGTCTACTACGAAAATGAAACCAGACTACTTTCAGGGGACGTTTTATTCAGGTGTTAAAATAACGTAATATGCACGTTGGAATAAGACGTTGTAAAAACGTCATGAAAGTACCTAATCTTGCAAAACTGTTCTGATTGTGTAAAAATATCAGTAAAATAACAGTGATATTTTAACATTAACGCATTTCAGTGACTGAGTAACACATAGTCTGAACAATATTAAAAGGACTTAAAAGTAATATGTGAATCCTTGCTTTCAGTTGTCTTTGCTGATTTGATAATACCGTATATTCAAATCTAATAGCACGAGCTAACAGCTCAGTGTGTAAACCAGTCTGGTGTAAACAAATGAAAGGTGGGAGAGAGGTATTAACACATGAACAGAAATTATTCGTTGGTTAAAAAAAAAACAAAACAAAAAAAAAACAAAATATATATATACATTTAGTTTATTTTTTACAAAAAAGGTCATGACAGTACCAAAATGCAACCGTGCTAAAACTCCCATTATACGTGATGTTTGTTTTTAATGTGTTTTGCTATAGATAGCCTACTTTTATTCTACACTGTTTACAATTTCTGGTATGTTTTTCGTTAGACAGTTAAATAAGTAAATAAATAAAAATTCTAAAGCTATTATTATATTATATTATATTATACTACAGTATAGTATATTCTATTATATTTTATATTATAACCTGTAATAAACTGACTTTAACATTTTTTTTACATTCGCTAATATGCTTTTATATTCTCATTCCATTTACAGTTTGATTACCTAGGCCTACAATATCCACTTACACAATACGTTATCAAGTTTCAGGACATTTTATCTGTCATTCTGACATCTGTACGTTGTACTTCATGTATGTATTTATGTAAACGCCGCATTTTAAACGGGCACGCGCGTTGAACATTCGAGTTGCATTTAAACTGGAGCGAAGAGAGAGTTACCATGGAAACGGGGAAGCAGCTTAACTGACAAGCGGCGAGTCTCCGTCTGTCACACTGCTTTACGGTAAGTTTTGTCCCTATTAAGACAAAAATAATACATACAACGGTTCCTAACACTTTCTTACATGTAATAGACACGTTTCTGTTGAATATTTACTTTATAGAAATGGTTTAGTGTCTTCGTAGAAAGTCCGTTAGCATCTCTACCGTTAGGCTAACTATAAGATGTAGGATAACTGTTGAGTTTAGCTCTTATTTCATAAAGTTTTCGCTTTTAATCACATATTATGTGTAGATGACAGTTTTTTTCACACTAAAAAAATATTAATAAAAATTGTACTGTGATTTCAGGACCGTCAGTAAGTTATGTATTATGTAAGAAGGATTTGACGTCCAAACAAACTGTAATGTGATACTGTATGAGGATTACTAGATTGAAATATTCTTCATATTGTTCTCTTTTCTGCATTTCACCTATATTCCAGTTTGTTTATTTCTAATAATGCTGACCTTGTATTGTTTATGTTTCTAACATTAGATTCTTCCATGCTGATGGCAGTACTGCAGTAGAGTTGGAGCGGACCTCCTGTTGAAGAGCATCTCCAAGGTGCTATGAACCATCTGGCTAGAAAGTAAGACCGCAAACATACATTACCATTTATTAAGTTTTTTTTAAAAAGTATATATCAATTAAATATCCTTTTTTATCTTGTATGTCCTACAAGGCCATCTCGTTTAACTCTGCATTGAGGACACTTGGTATACAGCAACCTACAGAGGGGCCCAACATAACGAGAAAACAAGACATAGATAATAATAATAATAATAATAATAATAATAATAATAATAATAATAATAAAATAATAATAATACTGAGCACTGTGAATGTAAGAGACTCATTTTATATTTATAACTATCATTGTTGATGTTAAAATTGTATTTCAGGGCAGTTTGTGAAGACAGATAAACAAGAGATGCTGTGTCAACCTGGACAGAAGTCGGTTTCAGATCCACCTTCCACACCAGACTTCTCATATGGATTGCTGTCTACTAGCATATTATTTGTTCTCCTCAGAATTTAGTGCATGCAGACTTTACTCAGGAACATGAACACGAATATTGCAAGAATAGGGAATGTGCCGTATTTCAGATATGAATGTTAATTGCTCTTAAGCCTTAAAAATATATATTTTTACTGGGGTTTTTTCCCCAAAGCATTAATTCACACTGCCGTACTCCCAACTGGGGGAACACACTGACTCAACCAGTGTGAACTGACCATAATGCTGTATGTTAGGTGCAGAGCCGGACAGTAACGGAGTACATTTACTTGAGTACAGTACTTAAGTACAATTTTGAGGGATCTGTACTTTACTCGAGTATCATTTTTGGGGAGTACTCACGACTTTACTCAAGTACATTTGAGAGGCAAATATTGTACTCTTTACTCCGCTACATTTCCATCCATAAGCGTGAGTACCCGTTACTTCTTCTAAAAAAAAGGAAAAAAGAAAAATCTCAGAAACCCTCAATTTGTTGTTTCCCTCTCAAACGAGATTGGATTGTGCAGGCGCCACTGATTGGGACAGCCTATCAGCAATCACCTTCAGCTTTCCGCCAAAGTCAACTCCATGGTCAGATAATGATTTAGATAAGAGACGAAACCATGGACGAAACAATGGATGAAGACGCAGCAGGTCCATCCCAGGAATGTGCCAACCCGTGGCCCAACCTCGCCAGACTATTTCAATTTTCTGAACAAATTAATGATAGTTTTCGCTTCAAGTGTTTGCTGTGTTTACCAAAACAGAACTTCATCACCGCCTACAAAAATTCATCCTTCAACTTGCGGAAGCATGTCAAGGTACGTACATTGAAATAAACTTCCTTACATTTCTAAGCTAGATTCTAGCTACAGAAAAGTGCACTAAATGATTGACTAGCTGCGATTAATGCAGCTTTTTACATTCTCGGTTACGTTTGGGTAGTCCAAGCCACATGCACCCGCCAATTTGCCAGCTGTAGCTAGCCACTCAGATGGCTAAGTTTGGCCTAACAATAATTAACATAAGCCAAGGCAAGCTAATCGTGTAACATAGATAATCAACTGAAGTCCTTTCAGATTCATGTTTTGACATGCCCCTGACAAATAGAGAGAGCATACAATGTATCTTTTCTAGTCTGAGCTCGAGTACGAAACGTCTTTTTTACCATACAAAAAATGTAAAAGCCTAATAAGTTCAGTCGTAGGCTATGCTAGTTGCAAGCAGGGCATTTCAGCTCACTTATTTCACCAGAGCGAATAACTAGAGCTAGCCCTACAGGGGCTATTTGGCTTTTTTTTTAAAATAACAGTTCAGCTGGCCTAGACAGGATTACAATAGTGTTTGTTGAACTGTAAGGTTTAAATGCCTATTCAAGTGGGGGAACGCTCTTGAGTGTACTTATACCTGTCTTGTTATACCATAAAAAACTGCTGTAGCCTACAATTGTATTTAAATACATGAAAGATATGCTACCCAAAGTCTTGTATTTGCCTGACCTAATATTGCAGCACTTGTTAGAATGTCAGAAGCACCTAAATACTTTGCTGTTTGGCGTAAATTAAAGTTAGTTGCACCAGTAAATTTAAAAAGTTAGTCTGGAGCCATTGGAAAATTATGAACAACCAGCACTTCATAATTAATAATACTGCTATGTAGACTACATGATGAGTATCTTTTCTAATATTTATTAGTTTATTATAGTGTAAACTGAAATATTATACTGTGTTTTACAGAGAAGGCATGAGACACATCTGGAGGAATACTGTCAACTGACTTCAACAGCCTGCAAGAGGCCATCAGAAGGTGGAACAGGCTTCAAGGCGAAGCAACTGAAGCTGCTGGAGGCCAAGCAGGTGTCTCAGAAGACAGTTGATCGGGCTATCCTCCGCTTCATCGTTCAAGGTCTCCAGTCCTTCTCCCTGGTTGAGACACCATCCTTCCAAGACCTTATTGTAGAATTACAACTGAGTAGTGCTGTCATGTCCCGCACTGTGCGGCGCAAGATTGATTCAGCTACATCTAAAATGAAAGAACGTCTCAAGAACGAAATGAAAAAGGTACCATACATTGCCACCACTACTGATTGTTGGATGGCCAGGAGAAGGAGCTTTATAGGTGTAACAGCCCACTAGCTCGATCCTTGCAGTTTTGAACGTCGTTCAGCTGCCCTTGCTTGCCGTCAACTAAGGGGCTCCCACACATTCGATGCCTTGGCAGCTATTTTGACCGACATTCATGCAGAGTATGAAATAAGTCTAAAGGTTGTTAGAACTACAACAGACAACGGGTCGAATTTCGTCAAAGCGTTCCGTGTCTTTGGTCAGCAGGACGAAAATAACAGTGGAGAGTTAGTTGCAGAAGACACAATTGAAGAAGAAGTAGGAGAAGATTGTGATGCATCTGATGGTAAAGAGGAGGTGGAATTCATGGATGTGGAAGCCATTCTGGAGGAAGATGATGGGCTTCAGTATCAGCTGCCGAAACATCATCGGTGTGCATGCCACTTACTAAATTTAGTTTCCACAGTCGATGTTGATCGGGCTAATAAGACAGAAGCTTACAAGAAATTGTCCAGATCAGCCTTTTCTAAAGCATCAAGGTCTCCTCAAAATGCAGAGCTTATAGAGGAACACTGTAAGCTTCACTTGGTACAGCCTAATTCAACTCGATGGAACTCCTCTTTCATGGCCGTGGAACGTGTTGTCAGAATCATTAGAGACCAAGGAGAGGGGTCTGTGAGAACGGTCTGTGCTGCACTCAATGTTCCAATGTAAGTAGCTTAGGTTAATGTATAATTGTGTTCTTATTTTGTTAGAGTAATGCTTACCACATTATCTGCTGTAGGTACATAAACAAATAAATAAATGTCCAGCATTGCACAGTGGTTCTGTATACATTTTTTTGAAATATGTGTTTATTTTCTTCTGTTTTTATTAGGTACAGTCCGGCTGACATAGCCTTTTTAGGGGAATATGTCACCACCATGAGTCCAGTTGCGAAGTCCTTGAACATACTACAAGGAGAAGTCAACATTCAGATGGGCTGGCTGCTCCCGACAATCACCACCCTCACAACCAAGCTTGAAAAGTCCAGACCGTCACTCAGATTTTGCAAGCCACTTGTTGATGCTCTTCTTGAAGGTTTGAGGAAGCGGTTTGAGAGCATGATGTCAGAGCCAGAGCTAATTGCAGCAGCCATTCTAGTTCCAAGGTTCAAAACCTCTTGGACCAGCAATGACACAGTCCTACAGCTTGGTAAGGAAAATGTTTTTTTTGTTTTTTGTTTTTTTTTTTGTTTGCTTGTTTTTTCAAAAAACTTTACATCCAACAATGATTCTATGCAGTTGTTTACTTACAGAGTAATAATAACAAAAATATGTGTTTGTTGGTGTGATTCTGTGTTTCTAATCAAGGCCTTAGTTACATCAAAGAACATCTGCCAGAACACGATGAAGGTTTTCGGTCTCCTGATACCATATCAACCACTTCTGATGCAGATGACTTCTCCCATGAGATAAGTAAGCAACTTGATGGATACCTAGCTGCTACAGCTGAAGGAGTGAATACACTGGCCCCATATCCAGCTGTGCGTAACCTCTCACTAAAGCTCAACACAGCCCTGCCAGCTTCAGCAGCATGTGAAAGGCTTTTTAGCATAGCAGGTTTGCTTTTCACCCCAAGAAGGGGATCAATTCATTCACAGAATTTTGAGAACCAACTTCTCCTCAAGTTGAACAAGGACTTCATGACATTTGATTGAATTGAAGTAGAGTACACACACACACACACACACACACAAGAGTTGTCAAACATAGATTGTGTAGAATGGTGTTATTCAGCTGAAAGTATTTTCTCCTGCCTTTGCCTGTATGTCAATGTTGAGAGGAAGGGGCTTAATATTGTCACTCAAATGAGCTGAATTTTATTTTTCCTTATTTGTACGCTGACCTAAACACAGCTGATTAGCTGATTTTCTTTAATCACTTAATCACGGTCAGGTTCAGAGGTGTGTCAGAACATTGCTATATTGCCTTTGCTGGTTTAGGTTTATTGATTTGATTGATGAAAAAACAGAGAAACTCACATGTACACACAATTGTTAGCTGAATTTTCTTTTCTGATATTACACATTAATGTAAGCTGAGCATTTGCTTTGATGTTCTTGAGTATGCGGTGTGTTTAACACAGTCAGGTTCAAATGTGGGTGCAAAAAATCCATTAAAACTCTAGCAGAGGTTTGTCAGAGCGTTGCCATTGTTGTGCTATTGCCTTGTGGGCAAGTGAGAAATGTTAAATAAAGCAACATGGTAAAAAGATGAAAATGACTTGATTTTACTTTCAGTTCCTTTTACATTCTCCAAGGTATTAACATTAACATTTTTCATAACTCCATGTAGGACGTTTCTGTACATAAATGTAAGCACTGTGGCAGTAGTAATGCAATATTTAGAAAATGTACTTTTGATACTCAAGTACTTTTAAAAACAAGTACTTTTACTTAAGCAGACATCTGACTGTAGTACTTTTACTTGTACTTGAGTAAAATTTAGCAAGGGGTATCTGTACTTTTACTCAAGTAATGAACCTGTGTACTCTGTCCGCCTCTGGTTAGGTGTGAGATTTGTTAAACCTTGTTTTCTGTGATGCATATATTTAAGTACACCAGTGTGAAGCATAATTCCCCCCACATTTGCTGTATAATCAATAACCGATTTGTCAAAGTATTCTTTCAGTGGTTAAGGGGATTTCACATGATAGGCGGCAGCCCTGGTCAATGCATTGATCTCTAAAAAATGAAGTGTAGATTAGACGCAGCATCGTTTTTTGGTTTTGTTCAAAGTTTATAACGGGTTCTCAACTCTGGTCTGCATGATCCACTTTCCTGCACAATTCAGTTGCAACCCCAATCAAACACACCTGAACAAGGTAATCATTGTCTTTATGCTCTAATAGGAAGCTACAGGCAGGTGTGTTTGATGAAGGTTGGAGCTAAAAAAGGAAAGTGGATCTCACGAGTCAAGAGTTGAAAACCCCTGGTTTAGAAAATTCACTTCTTTACAACCTTGTTTCTTTTTGGGGTTGTACTGAATTCTGTGACCCACCAAATTTTGTGAACCTAGGCACTGCATTGAGCTAATCTAACCTACTACTAAACCCAAACCTCTAGTCCTACCATTTTTTTTTTTTTTTTGGCTGTATTAATTACAGTTTGTATAACCATAGTTAAAACTATGTTTTTGTAGCAAAACCATTTTTAATTTGTGGTTACCATAAAATTGCTATATATATATATATATATTTTAAATGTTCATAAACTACCCTCTGCACTAGAGTCATATAATTTGGTGGGTCACAGAATTCAGCAACTGAATGAATCAGCACTAAAAGAATGGTTTTCCAACTAAGTCATTAAGACGGTCTCTTGCTGCCACCTAGTGGCATAACAATGGAACCTACAATGAAAGCACTGAATAATCGCTACCTACATACATTTTTCAAAATCTCAGGTATTTCAGTATTATAAAATATTATTAATTGAACAACAATAGCCATTATAAACTGTATGTATTATATATTATTTGAACAAGTTCTAAATTGGATGCCATATACCTGTAATTTGTGCTAATAAATATCTAACAATATAATCATTAGTTTTAGTGCAAACGAGTAATAAGATTGCAATGTTGTGAAAAAACGTATTTATAACGTTTAAAAAACCCGACATTTGTCGTATTAAATACGTCGGAAAAAAACGTTATTACAACATTTTCACAACATGAAAAAAACATTGCTGTGTTTGCTGGGCTAGGACTTGTGTGTATTTAAATGTCTGGAACCTAAAATAAGCATTGTATGGTTAAAAACACTAAACAGTTGCGATAATATGACAAGCGCTCAGCGTGTCTGATCTGATTTAGCGCCAGCCAACGCGCCAAAGCAGATCTGAATTCAGCAGTTGATCACGTGACGCGCTGAACGTTCGAATCACACCGGTGTGATCGTACGCTTCAGGGACCAGCCAAGAATGATCACACTGGTGTGATCGTACGCGTGAAAGGGTTAACCGCATCAGGTATGCGGTTACAACTGAATTGTGGTACACCTAAATTTAACAGTAGCCCTAGAAGTACCACAAAATTATTAATAATAATAATTAATAATAATAATATTGGTAATGATTTATAATTGGAAATACCAAATCCACTAGATATCACTGATAGCTGATGCTTGTTCTTTAGTTAAAAAAAAAAATTAAAAAAAGATATCTCTGGCTACGGTCCATATACATGGTGTCATTGCTCATCGTCTGCGCAACTGGAGTAGCCTATTCCACACGTATTGTGTGAGCATGTAAAGAGCTTTGGCTGTGAGTTGGTACCTTCACAAAATCGCACAGAAATCGCACAGTGTATGCCAGGCCTTAAAGGCACTGCACTTTGGCATGTTTAAGACCTGGGACAATCTTGCGCACGTGCTTACTGTGGCGCGCACGCTCTCTCAAGTGGCCAAGACCGCAAGTGTGGGTATTTGGACAAGGCATATCTGCACGTTGGGCAGACGTCACATGTTTGTTTGGATATCATGTCAGTTTGTGCTTTCAGAATCGGCAAATATGCTGCGGTCGTTCCATCACTAGTGAACCAGGAAGTTGGTCACCAGTTAAGCCCCGTTCACACTACACGCGGCACGCAGCGACAAAGCGACGCGATCCCATTCATTTCAATGGAGAGCTGGCGATTTCCGGCGACAAGAGCGACAGCGGCCGTCAGCGACCGTTGGCGACCGGATGTGGGCGTGTCCAGCGACGCGACAAAGTTCAGAATCTCTCAACTTTAAGCAAATTAAGAACGACTTTCGGGAGCAACAGCCAATAGGAAAGAAGACGATAGTGCTCATGTGATCATTCTCCTCTCAGCAGTGATGGAGGAGAAATTAATTCTTGCCGTTAGCAATTGTCCTGTTTTATATGACATGTCCCTGCCCACATACAGGGACATACATTTAAAAAACGAGGCATGGAAAGGGGTGGCCGATATCGTGGGGATTCCAAGTAGGTTTTTAATGAAATAATAGGATGAAAACAAACTTTATATTAATACAATAGGCTATATGTATTCATGTATTCAGTGCAATATAGGCTACTGCATGTACAGTATACATTTTAGAGTGCATAAATACACACACTCACACACATATACATACATATATATATATATATATATATATATATTGAATATTTATATATATATAAATGTGTATATATACATCTCATCTCCCATCAACATCTGATGATCCAGATGAACTTTTCCTCCGGAGCCTGTTGCCAAATCTTAATTTGAGAAGGAGGGAAAAGGTTAAATTTGAAATACACAGAATCACCTTTGAGGCACAGTGCAGCCAGGACCAGGAGCAGAGTATGGTACAGATGACACAGCCATGAGGGACACCTTTGTGGTCCTTACCCTGCAGCTAGAGTAAAAATATGTGCTTAGTGTTCATATTGTTTGTGTTTTTTGTTTATTAGAGCGAGGTACAGCTGACAAGGTCCAAGTTTCTATATTTACTATTACTGTTTACCCTCATGCAGTTCTGAAAAAAAAATGATATATGAATTAGCATGTTAACTTTAAGGAATTTTTTCAAATAAATTTGTTTCAGCCTTTTTAATGTTTTTTTTTCAGATTATAGTTAAGGGGTCTTTAGTGCCACATGATCCTTCAGAAATCATTCTAAAGTTTAAATTTGTTTCTCAGGAAACATTTCTGATTATTAGTAATGTTGAAAACAATTGTATACCATTTTTAGGATTCTTTCATGAATACAGCGTTCAAAAGAACAACAATTATCTGAAATAGAAAGCATTTGTAACATTAAAAAATAGTCTTTACTGTCAATTTAATGCATCTTGTATTAATTTATTTTTAAATATCTTACTGACATCAAACAGTAATGTATAATGTTGCAAAAGCCTTCTATTATGTGTATATTACAGTTCATAGCCTTTTGTTGTGTGATTACCATACCGCAGTTACTGAACCAATAGTCTTCTCAGCCATCCTGACTGTCCGTTGCACTCTCCTGATGTCTGATTTTGTACCTGAACTAAACCAGACAGTAACAGACAGTTATGTATTTGGGGAAAGTGAGGTATATCTAATAGTATAGACAGGGTATAATTTTTTCAAGAAATGATGGAAACACATGGAAACATTGCTCTTTTATTATAATGTGGGTGGCTATAAGAGCCTTTGGTTTGGTTCTGAGAAGAACCTTTCATTCTTGTCACACCTGTGGCTGCCAGGGCACTGCACCCTCAGCGCAGAAATAATCAGCAAGGGTTTCCCTCACACGCATTGCCTCCCGTGCTGCATTGTTGCTCCCTACTCTGCTGACGTTCTGCAGTGCAGAGGCTTCTCCTTCAGCAGCCGGGGTTAGTGGGTACCGCACAGTTCCTGTAACTATACAACTTGCTGACAGTTGTATATATATATATATATATATATATATATATATATACACACACAGACACACACACACACACATACAGTAGTCAACATTTGAAGTGGATCAAAACATTTAATTAAATTTGTCCTAAAACCAAAATAATACCTATTCTTGCCTTAGGACAACTTGATTAACCTTTTTTGATCCACTTCAAATGTATATATACATTATATATACACACACACACACACACACAATATATATATATATATATATATATATATATATGTATATACACACACACTCATTAAGAATAATACAAACATTATAATAATTAATTAAACGTGATATATAGAGACCGCTACATCGATTTTAAAAAATATTTAACGGGGCTCAATAAAGGCATTATTTTTGTTACTCACCGTAAGCAAATGGCCAGCCGTTCACCTGGGGAAATGGCTCGGCGGATCCTCGTGTCATCCTTTGCAATCAGGGGACCCACCCTCCGCAGCAGCTCATCAAATTGGGTCCGGTCAATAGTGATGGGAAGTTCGGATCATTTTACCGACTCGGTCCTTTGAGTCTCGTTCAGCAAAATGAACGAATCTTTTTTCGAGTCATTTCGTTCATTTTGTTCATTTTAGCAAAATATAATTAAAATGTCACGTTTTACTTCCCTAACACATCTACTGCTTACACAAACGTTGATCACACTACAAACAAAACAAAACTATAATGCTATAAGAAACAGAAAATATTAATTCATTGTTTACCTGTGTCTTTAGTCTATGATTCGCTCACCTCACCTCTTATCTGACAAGATTTCGGTTTTGAGTCGTTCGTTCATCACCTGACAGCCCAATTAGCTTAACCAACGCAGCCTGAGCCGGAAAGAGAATTGATTAGTTCATTTCTCGAGTCCTCGGGTTTGAGTCGTTCGTTCATCACGTGACACCCCCGTAATGTTAACCTATGCAGCCTGAGCCGGAAAGAGAATTGATTAGTTCATCTTTTGAGTCTTCGGGTTTGAGTCGTTCGTTCATCACGTGACAGCCCCATAAGGTGAACGAACGACTCTAAAACAGGTGAACTAATTCCAGTACAGGACCTAATAGGATGTTGCGCATGCGCGACTGAACGAATCACTCGCCGAGACGACTCGTTCGTCCCGAGTCACATTAAAGATTCGTTCAAAATGAACGAATCGTTCAAGAACGACCCATCACTGCCGGTCAAGCCTGAAGTACTGCTGGAACCGGACTTCATCCAGCCGCAGTTCCTGCACAAGCCGGTGGTACTCGCCGTGCTGACTCCGAGCCTGAATGGTTTTATGGACCCAGACGGAAGATAAACGCACGCAATGGAAAAAAGTACTCTTTGTTTCTCATTCATTTTTGTTTGTATGTATGGATTCAGTGTATATTTATATTATATTCAGTCTTTTGCCTCCAAAATGTTTGTATTTAGCGGCAAGAAACCTGATTCGCTGTCAACAATGACGTTACTAAGCAACCAGTAATGAGAACGCCCACTAGCGACCTCATCGCCAGCCTCTGGCGACATGCAGCGACAGAAGTCGCTGCTAGTGTGAACTGGGCTTTAAACCGTAACTCGGGAGCTGATCAGACGCACATTTCTGTCCTGTCTTTATTCTGCCATTCCACAGGTTAGTCGATTGTTTTTTTTATGTCAATCTGAATGGGTGTTGAAAGAATATAGGTTAGTGTTTATTAAGTGTTGGAAATTAATTGATTTTGATAAAGTTTACATGTTAACTGAGGCTGAATATTTTAAGTAAGTATGTCCTTATATCAGTTCCTATAATGTTTAATTAATTTTACAAACCCATGCGAGTGGTCCAAAAAGGTTAGAAAAGGTTTGAGTATGTATTTGATAGTTGAATCAAGAAAAAACTTATCAACACTCATGTGTGTTGTTTTTTTAACATATCTCTTTTTGTAGTGTGCAAAATATGTAATTCGACCATTAGGAAGTGAGATTTTTTGAATTGATAAGACAGTGTGGCGTAGTGATAAGTAGTGTGGCGTGCAAGATTTACCAGATAAGCTCAAGAACAGCTTTAAGGTTTCACTTCAGTTTTAAATGGCTCACTGAAACTTTGTTTAGGTTTTTGTCTGTTTTGAACAGACTATGTGCTTAGAAATAATAATGACAGATAAGTGACTTAATTATTTACTGTTTTCACAGAAGTATTCAATACCGAAAATACAAAAAAAAAAAAAAAAAAGAAAAAGAAAAAGAAAAGAAAATGAGTGACAGAGGTGAGGACATATAATCTGGAAATATTAAGATATATTTTTTGTTTAAATTAAGCTAATAAATACATCATATTTGTATCTTTGTAGAACCTCTAATTTCAGTGCAAGATGACAGTTATTCATCTGGTAAGTCATTTATGTGTAAATCTTAATGTAAATAGCAGCAAAAAAATGATTTTATCTATATTTACAGTTTCTGTCCTGTTTATGTTTTCTTTTTTTGTCTCCCAAAGTTTTGCAACATTCAGATCTAGAGTTAACTAAGTATACTAGGCAAGATGTTTTAGTTGTAGTCACCAGTTGAGATTGTTGATAATTTTAAATATCTTGTCACATATATAGACAGTAAGAGTTTTGTGGATAGCACTAATAATATTTTGAAAAAAAAAAAAAAAAAAAAAATGCATGCAACGTCTATACCTAATACGGAGAATCAGTAGGTTTGGAGTGAGTCAAAACATATTGGAGATTGCTTACGAATCATTGGTAGATAGTGTGCTAACCTAAAATTTAACTTCATGGTATGGGCACCTTAACTGTACGCAGAAAACTAATCTGGCAAGAGTTACTAATATAGCTAGTAAAATCATCACACCACAGAGTAAATTGGGTGAGGCTTACACCTCAAGATGTGTTGGGAAAGCAGAGTGTATTTTAAAAGACCCAACTCATCCTCTGTGTGATCAGTTTGTTTTATTGCCCTCTGGGAGACTATTTTTAATGCCTAGAGCAAAGACAAATATTTGAAGAGTTCAGATGCAAAAGCCTGTAAATCCATCTGACCCATCTTTAAAATGAGCATTTCTTTCTGGCTACTTTGTATAGGTTTCTTTTTTTTACTATTTTTTTTTATTTAATTTTTTTTACATAGTGTACTAACCTAAAAGAGTACAAAGTAAACCAAACGGTACAACCATAATCCCAACAAAACAATACAAAAAAAAAAAAAAGTAAACAACAACAAATGGGGGATATTTAACAATCAGAGTATAATCATAAGATACAATTCAGTTTTTTAAGTAGATCCATTCATTACAGTAAGAACAATGGTAATACACTATTCGATTTTGAGGAAATCCACAAAGGGCCGCCATACAGTTTGAAATCGGTGATGAAATTTGGGCTCCAAGGAACGTATCCTCTCCAGTTGTATAACATGAAACAATTCACTCAACCAAGCTTTGAAGCATGGAGAGTCTGACAATTTCCAGTTTAAAAGTATTGCTTTTTTCACAAGAGTCATGCCCATCAGTAGAGGTCGTTGCTGGTAATTTTGGAAGAGTGTTTAAAGTTTCAGAAAATCCAAGAATTGCAAGACAGTGGTCTGGCCTAATCTCTTTTTTAAAAACCTTTGAAAAAAAAAATCAAATATTGCAGTCCAAAAATGAAACAATTTAGGACAAAACCAAAACATGTGTGACAAGGAACCCTCGTTTATTTTACATCTGTCGCAAACTGAGCAAATAGTATTGAATTTTTTACTTAATTTCGTTTTGGAATAATACAAACTATGAATTGCTTTAAACTGAATCAACCTGTGCCTCGCATTTATTGAGCAGTCCTGAATCCTTTTGAGACTTTCATTGCAGGCTTCATCGGGCACTTCTTCATAAAATTCCTTAGCCCAGGCTTCTTTTATATAATTTGTGCTCACAGGTAGTTGGAAAGCACTAACACAGCGTGAAACCAACTGTCTAGAGCTTGGATTTACCAGAAAACATTGCTCATATGAATTAGATTTTGGTTTGTCAATAAAACATTAAAAGAGAGTTTGAGCATAATGTCTCACTTGCAAGTACCGAAAAAAATCAGAGCCTGGGAGATTCTATGTAGATTGCAACTGACTAAAAGATGCAAATTTTCCATCTATGTAAAGATCCCAGATGGACCTCAGACCTTTGCTTTTCCATACAATAAAACCTTGGTCTAACTGAGAGGGTTTAAACGTGATTGTTCGCTATGGGTGTGTGGACAGATACATCAGGTGGTTTAAAATGTTTCCTTATTTGACTTAATATCTGTATTGAATTTTTAATTATTAAATTTGTCCCAATTATTTTTGATGAAGGAGACACTTTAGAAAAAAGTAAAACTGGGAGACAAGATGTAGTTAGGGACAAAGTCTCAAACCTAAGCCATAAGGGATCAGTCACTGAGGAAGTTTCACCGGGAATACCCCTCTGCCAGTAAGATAATGTCCTAGCATTTGCCACCCAATAATAAAATTTAAACACCAGGAGCCCAAGGCCTCCCATCTGTGTGGGTTTCTGCAAATGCGTTTTTGCTATTCTTGTAAGGCCAAATAAATGGTATGATGATTGAATCTAAAAGCTTGGAAAAAGATACAGGTATGTAGATAGGCAGGTTTTGAAAAAGGTATAGGAATTGCGGTAAAGTGACCATTTTAATCGCATTAATTTTGCCAACCATAGATAGCGGAAGGAGCCTCCACCGCTCTATATTTTCTTTTAATTTTTCAATTTTGGCAAAAAAATTTAATTTAAATATTAGCTTAGGGTTTTTTGGAATCACCATCCCAAGGTATGTAAAATGGTCTTCAACTATTTTAAAAGGCAAGGGACCAACCTGGCTGGGGTTTGTGTGTCTAGCAAGTGACAAAGTCACTTTTGGACCAGTTAATAGTATATCCAGAGATTTTTAGAAAAGCATTAATATAATTAAGCAAATGGGGAACTGATTTGGCTGGATCAGAGAGATATATTAACAGGTCATCTGCACATAGACTAACCAAAGCTTCATAATTTCCAATCTTCATTCCATGTATTTGTGGGTGACTTCTTATCCCTACGGCTAGTGGTTCCAATGCAATATCAAAAAGGAGAGGGGAAAGAGGATCTCCTTGCCTAACTCCTCAACATAATTCAAAAGGGTTAGATTTGTTGGCGTTTGTCAAAATGGATGAACGAGGACACAAATATAAAATTTTTACCCATTTGATAAAATGACTCCCAAACCCAAAGTGCTCAAGAGCTTTTAGCATAAACGGCCACTCTTATTTGATCAAACGCCTTTTGGGCATCTAGTGAGATGATCGCACCTGAGGTTTCTCTACCACAATCCCCATATAGTATGTTAAGTAGGAGACATACGTTACAAAAAGAAAAGCGACCTGGTATAAACCCAGTTTGGTCTGGGTGTACTGTTGTTGAAATATGTTGTCCAAGTCTGTTTGCCAATACTTTTATCACTTTCTGGTCAAAACTGAGAAGTGATATAGGTCTATAATTGGCTGGGTCAGTGCTGTCTTTTCCTTTCTTTAATAAAACACAAATATTGGCCTCATATAAAGAGTTGGCGAGTCTGCCGTTTTCATACGAGTCATTAATCATTCTCAATAAATAAGGGGTTAGTTTTAAAGAGAAGGCTTTATAAAATTCACACCCAAAGCTATCCGGACCTGGTGCTTTGCCAGACGGAAAAGACTTGATGGCCTCTAAGTGTCACACCCACACACACACGTCTGGTTGACTATCCTTGTGGGGACTCTCCATAGGTGCAATGGTTTTTATACTCTCCACACTGTATTTTCTATCCCCTTACCCTAACCCTAAACCTAACCCTTACAGAAAACTTTCTGCATTTTTACTTTCTCAAAAAAACTCATTCTGTATGATTTATAAGCTTTTGTACCCATGGGGACCTCAAGCAAGTCCCCACAATGTCAAAAATTTCAGGTTTTACTGTCCTTGTGGGGACATTTGGTTCCCACAATGTAGCAAAAACAAGTACACACACACACACACACACACACACATTGCTATATTCTCTTATGATCTGTTAGAATTGTTTTCTTATTTTGGTATTGGGTCATTACATCTTTCTTTTCTTGCATGATTGTAGAGTGGGCATGCAATGGAATGCATCCGGACATGCGGTCACCAGATGTACCATGGATGTGTTCAAAAATAACCCTGAAATTATCCTCAGGGCTTCATTTATTACCGGTCAGAGTTCAACAACCATCAATCTTCATATTGCCGCACCGGAGATCATTAACAGGTCACGGGTCATTGCTGGAATTTTAATTATGCTAAAACCATGTCATTTCCACATCTGGACATTATTTGAAGGTCATGGGTCATGACCCCTAGGCACTCTTAAGGTCACGAGGGGGAGGGGTAAGGTCAGAGGTTACGCCGGAAGTCATCAATCAAAAATCTTGACACAAGCTGTAGGGTATATACTACTGTCATCACAGGAATCCTCTGTGACTGATGACTCTCTATCAGTTGATGTGTTCCCATCACTAGATAGGTCAACAGCACCAGTTTCTTTACATGCCACTGACGTACTAGGAATCAGGTCATCTGAATGAAGAAATACAAAATATTGCATCAAAATCATTAAAAATGCAATATACAATTTTGATTTCCTTTTACTGTCATTGCATGATAGATAAAATGAAATTAAGGTGTACTATTCAAAACAGTGCTCAAAATATGCTTTAAGAATAAAATTATGAAAATCACTAACATCTAATCGATATGATTTAATATTTACATTTACTCATTTATCAGACGATTTTATCCAAAGCAATGTAAAAATGAGGACAATAGAAGCAATTTAATCCAACAAAAGATATATGAATATATAATATATAATTATATATATTATAATATATAAAACATATGTATTAATATATAAATTATACAACAAATATGTTGAGTTGTTACTTTGCTGTGCTGAAAGCTCCACTACTTGCTGCCGAAGCTCGCTGTTCAAGGCTTCCAACTCATTCACTTTATTTTGTAATACTTCAACCTTGTTTTGCCACATCAGTATGTCTTGCTTTATTGGCTTCATTGTAGTCACTGGAGCTAAAACAACAAAAACACAGTGACAGTTGCATTCACTGTTGCATGCAATGTTAATTCATATGGTGTTATATGCAGAGTTAGCACTAGATTTTTACAGTATCAATTTACAGTATCATTATCTCATTTTTGACCTAGATGGCTTTTAGCTGGTTATGCATCTGAACTCTTCACACACACACACACACACACACACACACACACACACATATATATATATATATATATATATATAAGCTTTCCCTTGATGTATGGTTTGTTATGACAGGACAATATTTGGCTGAGATACAACTATTTGAAAATGTGGAATCTCAGGGTGCAAGAAAAAAAAATCTAAATATTGAAAAAAAAATACTGTAGGAAATTCACAAAATATCTTAATGGAACAAAATGATAATTCTGGCTTTTGCTACACCTTGCAGAATATGCTAAATGTTAATCATTTTAACAAAATCATGAAAACTGTGTTTTCTTTTATTTAGTACTGTTCCGAATAAACTATTTCACATATATACACCACAAGACAAAATAAAAGGTAAAAAACATTTACTGATGCTTAAGAAGGCAATGCATTAAGAGCTGGGGGTGTAAACTTTTGAACAGGATGATGATGTGTACATTTTTATTATTTTGTTTAAAGATTTTTTTTCCATTTAATATTGCACTTCAGAAGCTACATAAATATTTACATGTCTTCTGGGAGACATATAAGTACAATTTACCCTGATCATCCAATTCAAAAAGTTTACACTCTCTGGCTCTTTATGCATTGCGTTGCTTTCTTGAGCATCAGTGAATGTTTTCATCTTTTGTAATAGTTATGTATGAGTCCCTCAATTGTCCTCGTTGTGAAAGAGATCAAAATCATACATTCACTTTTGGAAAGGTTCTAATATGCAGATGCTGCTGGAAAACCAAAGAATGCGCAGGAGCTGGAGGATTTTTCTAAAGAACAGCAGCCAGGTGAACTGTTCAGGACAAACAAGGAACTCATGAACAACTATCACTAAACATAAAAAAACAATTGTGGATCATCCAGGAAACAACACACAGTATTATGATTTATATGTAAGTATGACGTATGTAAACTTTTATTATTTTTTATTATTTTGTCTTGTGGAGTATATATAAACATCTGTTATGCGAAATAGCTTATTCAGGTGAGTACTAAATAAAAAATAACATGCAATTTTCATGACCCCTCTTATTTTGTTAAAATTAACATTTTGCAGATTCTGCAAGTGATATGTAAACTTATGAGCACAACTGTATATATATATATATATATATATATATATATATATATAGGTGGCCAAAAGTATTAGAACACTAGTATTTTCACCTGCTAAAAATAGTTTTAAGTTAGTTATTTCCATATTTTGCTGCAGTGTGTCAGTAGGAAATATCAGTTTATATTTCAAACATTATTTTTGCTATTATTGTAATAATCCAGTGCGTCTGACAACAGCCAGTGCTCCAGACAGAGATCTGATCTCATCATCATTCAGTCTGTCTGGAATGGCATGAAGAAACTGTTACAGAGGAGGCTTCCGTACCGCCTCCTCCGCACCACCAGAGGGAACCCTCGCCAGAATACTGATTCGGCCTCATTCGGACTCCAACTCCCATAACCCCTCTTGCCTGGGACTGACACGTCACACACACACCTGCACCTCATTACGCACACACAGTATAAAACACACACGCACACATCACCTCCCCGCGAAGTCTTGATTTGCCCCGGCTGTCATTTCTGAGCGTTATTTGTGTATTACTGGACTGCTTTCTCGTTTCTCACCTGGACTGTTACTCGATTGTGATTCCTCTCTGTGTACCTCGACCCTTGGATTGTATATTGGATTTGTATCTCTGCCGCCTGCCCCGACACCCCGCCTGGTTCTCGTTTCTGAGTCTGTCTACTCCCTGTGGACCCTGTTTGCTGTTGTTTTTGACCCTGCCTGTACCCGACTTCGTTAATAAAAGCTGCAAATGGATCCAAACGCTTCCGCTGATCTGTCACAGAAGACTTCGCCTCACGGTGATCCAGCAGCTGTGGCTCAATTGTCATCGGAGCTCTCTGCCCAAGCCACCCAGCTCGCGATGCACCACCACCAGCTAGCACGCCTGACAACACTCACTGAGGAGCTGGTGAGAACCTTGCAGGGCCTGCAAATTACCCCTGCAGCAGTAACTCCTGAGCCTAGCATGCCGCCTCCAACTCCCGCTACTCCTGCCGTCACGAGCCCTCCAGCGCCCACCAGTCCTCGTCTCGCCTTCCCAGAAAAGTTTAACGGCGATCCAACCAAATGTAAGGGCTTTTTACTACAATGTACATTGTTTGTAAATCAACAACCAGCTCTATATCCCACAGACTCGAGCCGTATAGCTTTCGTTTGCGCTCTGCTAACCGGAAGAGCTTTGGATTGGGCGACGGCGGTATGGAGGACCGACACTCCAGTTCACACCACCTTCGGCGATTTCTTGGCACACTTTCGCCAGGTTTTCGAACATCCCGCCGGAGGAAGAAGCGCGGGTGAGGAGTTATTAAGCTTATCGCAGGGAAGGAGAACGGCAGCGGATTACGCCCTATCCTTTCGCACGCTGGCCGCCCAAACAACGTGGGTAGAGGACACCTTAAAGCTGCTTTTCCGTCGCGGTCTTAACCACGAACTCCAGTCGGAGCTGGCGTGCCGCGATGAGGGTCGTTCGCTCAACGACTTTATTGAACTCACCATTCAAGTGGATAATCTCATTCGTACTCGACGCTCCCCACGAAGCATGACCCCGTCTTTCACTGAAACCCACAATTCTTCAGAACCCATGCAGATCGGCAACACTCACCTTACTCCGGAGGAAAGAGAAAGGCGCATGCAGGATCATCTCTGTCTCTACTGCGGACAGGCGGGCCACGCCAAATCCACCTGTCCCATCCGTCCCAATCGTGCGGTGAGTGTAAACACTTCTTCAACCATCCAGCTACCGGTAGTCTTGCATGTCGCTAATCAGACGATAACAACCACTGCATTAATCGATTCTGGCGCCGCAGGAAATTTCATTTCTGCCGAGTTCGCTCGGAAACATAATATTGCCCTCACCCCGTTTTCCTCTTTTCTGGCAGTGGAGGCGCTAGACGGCCGACCCCTTGGTGAGGGGAGTGTGCAGAACGTCACTGAAACCATCCGCATGCACATCGGGGCCCTTCACAAGGAATCTATCCAATTCTACACCATTCAATCTGCTCACCACAAACTGATTCTAGGACTCCCCTGGCTGCGTAAACACGACCCACATATCAAATGGAGAGAGGGGAGATTACTCCAATGGGGCGACTTCTGTCTGAAGAACTGTGTCTCCACCATCCAACCCATTGTCCGCCGCGCACCAGCGCCTCCAGAGGCCGACGTCGAAACGGCCAAATTACCCGCTATGTATCACGACCTGAGATTGGCCTTCAGCAAGACAAAGGCGACACAACTCCCACCACATCGCTCGATTGACTGTGCCATCGAGTTACTGCCAGGACAGTCGCCCCCTAAAGGTCGTATTTTCCCTCTCTCCCAACCTGAATCGCTTGCCATGAGGGAATACATCAGGGAGGAACTAGCCAAGGGATTCATTCGTCCATCCACGTCACCGGCTTCTGCGGGATTTTTCTTCGTAAAGAAGAAAGACGGAGGCCTACGACCCTGCATTGACTACCGCGGCCTTAATGAGGTAACAATCAAGTTCCGATACCCACTACCACTAGTCCCCTCAGCTCTAGAACAACTTCGTCAGGCGAAATATTATACCAAACTGGACTTACGCAATGCCTACAACCTAATCCGCATCAGAGAAGGGGACGAGTGGAAAACGGCCTTTTCAACCACTAGTGGGCACTATGAATACCGGGTGATGCCCTTCGGGTTATCCAACAGTCCGTCGGTCTTTCAGGCCTTCATGAATGACGTCTTCCGGGACATGCTGGACAAATGGGTCATCGTGTACATTGACGACATCCTGATTTTTTCCAACTCAATGTCTGAACACATCCAGCACGTCAGGTCAGTTCTCAAACGTCTTATTCAATACCAGCTCTATGCCAAACTCGAAAAGTGCGAGTTCCACCAAACCTCCACCACCTTCCTCGGATACATCATCAGCCAGGAGGGAGTCGCTATGGACGATAGAAAAGTGGAGGCGGTTCTACGCTGGCCACAGCCCCAGACTCTCAAGGAGTTACAGAGGTTTTTGGGGTTTGCAAACTTCTACAGGCGGTTCATTAGGGGATTTAGCACGGTGGCAGCCCCCCTGACAGCCATGACCAAGCGTCAGACCGCCCGGCTAAACTGGACTCCCGAAGCATTAAGGGCCTTTGATGAATTACGAGCACGATTCACCTCAGCACCCATACTACGTCACCCAGACCCCAATCAACCCTTCATTGTGGAGGTGGATGCCTCCAACACTGGAGTTGGAGCTGTACTTTCCCAGCGACAAGGTAACCCAGCCAAGATGCACCCTTGCGCCTTCTTTTCTCGCAAACTGACACCAGCGGAACGTAACTACGACGTCGGCAACCGCGAGCTGTTGGCTATGAAATTGGCCCTGGAGGAATGGCGACACTGGTTAGAGGGGGCTAAGCATCCTTTCACTATACTCACTGATCACAAAAATCTCGAGTACCTCAGAACAGCCAAAAGACTCAATCCCCGGCAAGCCAGGTGGGCTCTATTTTTCACCAGATTCCAGTTCATTGTGACCTACCGACCAGGGACAAAAAACATCAAGGCAGACTCTCTCTCTCGTCAGTCCGAAATGCCCACTCGTCCCGAACGCCAGGAGACTATACTCCCAGCTGCTCTACTGCTAGCACCAGTCCAGTGGGACATTATTACCGAGATTGAGGATGCCAATCAACAATCATCCGCCCCACCAGAATGTCCAGCCGGAAAGCTGTTTGTCCCGGAGGCCCTCAGAGAGCGAGTACTCACCCAGGTTCACAGCGTTCCCAGCTCTGGTCACCCGGGCATCGATGCTACAATCCATCTCCTAAGGAATCGTTTCTGGTGGCCAACCCTCGCTACGGAAACCATCCAATTCATTAACCGATGCTCTGTCTGCCAGACCTCCAAACCCTCCAAGCATCTGCCAGCTGGTTTGCTGCAACCATTGCCTTTGCCACAACGACCTTGGTCCCACATCGCCATAGATTTCATCACCGATCTACCAAGTTCACAAGGTAACACCACTATCTTCACTATCGTCGACAGATTCTCCAAGGCTTGCCGCCTCATCCCCATTCCGAAGCTCCCGTCTGCTTTGGAGGCCGCTGAACTCCTTTGTAACCAGGTCTTCCGGTTCTATGGTCTCCCCGAAGACATCGTGTCAGACCGCGGACCCCAATTCACCTCCAGACTCTGGTCGGCCTTCTTCAAACTACTCAACGTCAATGTCAGCTTGACCTCCGGCTACCATCCACAGTCGAACGGCCAGACAGAACGCCTAAATCAAGAAGTCATAAGATTCCTTAGAAGCTACTGCTATAGTCACCAATCCGACTGGAGCCGTTACCTCATGTGGGCCGAATATGCGCAGAACTCCCTGACTAAGCCCTCCACGGGCATGACCCCTTTTCAATGTATCCTCGGTTTCCAACCGCCTATGTTCCCCTGGACAGATGAACCAGCCGATCTCCCTTCTATCAACGACTGGTTTCAGCGCAGTGAGGACACATGGAACCAGGCTCACGTACACCTCTCACACGCTGTCAGAAGACAGACCCAGTTGGCAAACCTGCATCGCCGCCCAGGCCCTCACTATACCCCTGGTCAATGGGTATGGCTATCCACCCGTGACCTACGCCTCAAACTCCCATGCAGAAAACTCAGTCCCAGGTATGTTGGTCCATTCCAAATTATTAGACAAATCACTCCAGTATCCTTCCGTCTCGATTTACCTGCTAACTATCGTATTTCTCCCACTTTTCATATGTCATTGCTGAAACCCGCTGGGGGTCCGGAGGAGGCGTCGGAGGAGGAAGCCGGTCCACAGACCTCCCCCATCTTGATCGACGGCGAGGAGGCCTATCGGGTGCACGAAATTCTGGATTCTAGGCGCTGGGGAGGCAGACTGCAATACCTGGTCGATTGGGAGGGGTTCGGTCCGGAGGAACGCTCCTGGGTCAACTCGGATGATATCCTCGACCCCTCTCTCACTGATGAGTTTCATCGGAGGTTCCCGGGAAAACCGGCCCCTCGACCCCGAGGTAGACCCCGGCGCCATGCACCTCCTCGCGTCAGGAGCCGCTCGCAGGGGGGGGGCTCTGTTACAGAGGAGGCTTCCGTACCGCCTCCTCCGCACCACCAGAGGGAACCCTCGCCAGAATACTGATTCGGCCTCATTCGGACTCCAACTCCCATAACCCCTCTTGCCTGGGACTGACACGTCACACACACACCTGCACCTCATTACGCACACACAGTATAAAACACACACGCACACATCACCTCCCCGCGAAGTCTTGATTTGCCCCGGCTGTCATTTCTGAGCGTTATTTGTGTATTACTGGACTGCTTTCTCGTTTCTCACCTGGACTGTTACTCGATTGTGATTCCTCTCTGTGTACCTCGACCCTTGGATTGTATATTGGATTTGTATCTCTGCCGCCTGCCCCGACACCCCGCCTGGTTCTCGTTTCTGAGTCTGTCTACTCCCTGTGGACCCTGTTTGCTGTTGTTTTTGACCCTGCCTGTACCCGACTTCGTTAATAAAAGCTGCAAATGGATCCAAATGCTTCCGCTGATCTGTCACAGAAACAGAACAAACGGAGACAGACTCAATCCATAAGAACTGTGGCAATGTCTCCAAGATGCTTCAAGATACTTGCACATAGTTTTTCAGGTAGCTTTGCAGGTAGGTCTCTTGAACATCTTTGTTGCCACAGTTCTTCTGGGTTTAGTCTGTCTTGGTTTGTTCTGTTTTTTCATGTCATTCCAGACAGACTGGATGATGATGATATCACATCTCTGTGTGGAGAACTGGCTGTTGTCAGACTCCTTGTGCAAAAAAATGATTACAATTAATGACTAAATGAATGTTTGGAAATGTAAACTGATATTTCCTACTAACGCACTACAGCAAAAGATAGAAATAGTTGTCAAATAGTATATTTGGCTTACCTTAACGCTCTTCACTTTCTAAGTTGCGTTTTGTTCTGGGTGTTGTAATGTGACATCTAATAAAAAAAAAAAAATACATAAATACATTTAAAAAATCAAGTTACATAGCATGCATCCAATCAGTGTAGCAATCATTTCAGAGAGTGGCAAAAGACCATAGGCCAGTTGTGGACTGTCTTGAGAACTTGTCTGACCAACTAGCAGTTAGTTACTTTTTGGTCATAAATTTGACAAACCTTTTTATGCAACTGACTTCAAATTAAGACCAGTCTAAAAAATATAGGTGACTAACTTTTAATACTAATGTAAGCAGTTTATGCAACAGGTCCTAGTCTTCCAGATTGATGATGACTAAGTTTAATTTTCCCCCATGTCATTGTTATACTTATAATATACATGTATATACTAAAATTGTTAATCTAGTTTACTACAAGTGACTACAATATAAGTTGAAATAGACCTACCACACTATTATTACGTGAAACAGGACTTCATAAACACTGAGTCAAATGACATAACATGTTAGCTGTAAGCCAAAAAAATTAATAAAATACCTTTCTTCCACAGTTGTTACGTCTGGAGCTTTCGGTCACACCATACGGTAAGCTAAAAATGGCTGTTCTGCCGTTAAGAAAGATCCACTGGGCCGCAAACCTAAATAAGCAGTCTTCCTCAAGAGGGCGTGACAACGCCATTGGTGCAGACAGAAAAACAACTAAATAATAGCGCCTAGAATTGTAAACAGAAATCGTGCCAACAGAGCTCATTAAGAAAAAAAAAACACCTGATGAAGTTCGGGTAGGAGGGAAAAAAATCAAACTTAGAAAACAAAAGAATAGATTTACATTTAATCAACTGTGTAGATGAGCACTTTATTAAGATCACTCATTGAGAAAGTTCATGTTAGGGAAACGAGCAAGTCACGTCGAAAATTAATAAAGTGGATGCAAAGGAAGGGATTACTCCATGGTAAAATGAAATGCAGGCGATGCAAAAAACGCATGAAAATGGTGACGTCGTCTTGTAAAGATGGTTACATCTGGTAAGTATCTGATTGATTGATTGATTGATTAATCGATTGAAAAATCAGGCATGTTAAAGTTCAGAAAATAACATAAATATAAATAGAAGACATCTGTCATTGTGAAAATAGAGTAAAATATTTTAAGCCAGTGGAAGAGTATTTTTGTACATACAGATTGTGAGACATCATTACACAATTGTTAACAAGAAGACAATTTCAGAAATGCAGCATAATGCTTCCAGTTAATTTATACAGAATTCACATTCATTGGTCATTTCAATATTACATTTTTAATATTAAATTTACCAGAGTAAATTATTTAAATAATTTTTTTATCTTTTTAATCTTATTGTTATTGTGAAATGTTAACAAATGAGTCCTCTGAGCTATATTTTAAAACAATCATACATGGCAATAAACACACACACATATATATAAATAAATAAAATGTCACATGACTGGCAGCAACAGAACATTAATCTCAGCATCTTCACTCATTACAATCCAATTTGACTTTATTTCTTTCACACAAAGCTTTGTATTAAGTATTAACAGAGTTTCAGTTTACTGGTTTAGTTGGGCTCTTGACCCTTGACTTTTTAACATCAGTTTTTCTCTGACTGTTTTAACTGTGTTTCTAAAGCACATTTGTTATAGCAAAAATTGCAAGAAAAAATCAGATCAGATGAAGTTGGTTACTTATTGATGAGGATTCAATCATTATATAGTGGCCTGATTCACTGATCTCATCCAGAGTCTTCTTTCTGAGTGTGTTAGCTGTTAATTTTGCATTATTTACGGGAGCCATGTGATGTTATGACTGTTAGATATTCTGAATTTTTTTTCAATCATTATATAGAAATTGGTTTGAGCTGTCTTTTTGACTCACAAACATCAAGAATCAGCACATGAATCTCAGCAATAGACATTTAACAAAATGCTTTTTTGACTTTAGTAGATTTTTTTTTGATGTTGTGTTGATTTGTTTTTCTGAATATTTTGTGGATTGTCACTCTTGTTGAGGTTTATACAAAAACTTACAATATCTGCGTGAATCTACGTGATCATATCCAAATAATTTCTGCACTTAAAAACTTTCAAAATCATGAGTAAGTAACCAATTTTACATTTTACCAATGTGCTGCAGAAACACAAAATTACAGCAATCAGAGAAGATCTAGTGTTAAAAAGCAAAGAGTTAAGAGCCGAACAAAAGCAAACGCTTATCTCCACAATGGTGACTTCAAACTTTATTATTCTCAATAAACGTAAACTTCAATAATGACTTTTTGTATGAAAGTCAGACTGGTTTGCAATAAGTGAAGATGCTGAGACGTAAAAAGATCTGTTTGTGTTTTGTTCTGTTGGGATTTAAAGGGTTTCTGTTTTTTGTTTTGTGGGTTACCATTGTGCTGAAGAGTAGAGTCTGTGTAGTGATTTGATAGCTGTGTAGTGATTTGATGCAGTGATAGTTTCATTAGCACATGTGTGCTATTGCTAGCTAGTTTTTTGTTTGGCAGCAGTTTCTATCAGTCATTTACCGTGTTTTTTTTTTTTTTTTCTTATGATATTTTAACCATTATATTATAAAATATAATGTTATTATAAAAAGATTATAAAATCTATTAATAATAAATGTTTGGCACTCTGTGCTGCCATGCATGTTACTATTTTTTTAAACATTCATTTTTTTTTTTTTTTTTTTACAGTGTAGACAAGACACAATATTGTTACATTGCTCTAATAAAAGAAATTGAGATACTGAAATAATTTTTGTGAGACTAATAATAACATGGATTATTACAGGCCTGTCAGTTGACCTAAAAATAGTTATTTTGAATAAATTTCATTTATTCTTTTTTCAGTATGCCAGAGGGTGTTTTGGAGGTGCATGGAGAAGGAAAAGCTGGGTATTCGGAATGGTTGAGATTTTGCCCTCCCGAAAACCAGTACTGCGGTTGGTGGACAAAAGGGACAAGACAACCCTTTTGCCAATCATAGAAAAACATGTTAAAACAGGCAGCATCATTCATAGTGATGAGTGGCGTGCATACTCAACTCTTTCAGAGAGAGGATACCAACACCACACAGTGAACCATAGCATTCATTTTATTAATATCCATCGACAGGGGTACATACACAGAACATTGAAAGGGCATGGGCAAACTTCAAAAGGGAAGTGTGGAGAATGCGTGCAAACCGGTCAGAGAAGGCTCTCAAAAACCAATATATATAGAATGGACTTACTGGTTAGGCAGAAGATACAGACAGGGAATTCTTGGAAGACTTTTGCATGACATCAGTCAGTTCTATCACTGACTCAGTTTCTTTTTTTTCTTTTGTTTATTTAATGTTTCTAACCTTGTTGTGGCCATACAAAATTTCCATGTTTTTTTTCTTGTTACATATATATATATATATATATATATATATATATATATATATATATATATATATATATATATATATATATGTATATGTGTGTATATGTGTATATATATATATATATATATATATATATATAAGTGTGTGTGTGTGTGTGTGTGTGTACAGTTTCTTGCCATGTAAAAAAGGCTTTTTCATTTCATGTTGTCCATAGTAATGTTTTTTAACATTTTTGACAGCAGTTCATTAAAAGCAGTTGATTGGACAAAGTGATGGCTCTGTTATTTCTTTCCCATTTGGCAGATATATACTTGTACTGTGGTGTTGTTGTTCCCTTTCGAGGAACTCGAACTGCGTCCTCTAGAGGTCGCTATTGGGGAACGTCTCCTACGTGACCCGTGTCTGAAGCTATATTCAGAAACTACAAGGTACTGGCCGGCGACAGCCTATGACGTCACTGCCGACGCTACTTGTCGCTGCTGGCACGTCATACCAGCGCGACCGCATAATATAAAAGGGCGCCGGTCAAACACAGCGTCCTCTTCTTCGTCTTCAACGACTGTTCTGTTTGAAGCCTGCAAATTCTACGGGTAAGCTGTTTACATTGTTTGCCATGGCCACCACTAGCAAGGCGTTTAAGAAGTGTGCGGATCTGTGTCCCAGATATCTGACACCAGATGATACACACGATCTTTGCGTCATGTGTTTGGGTGAAGAGCACGCACGCGACGTCCTTGAGGGGGCGGTTTGCGTGCACTGCGAACGTCTTCCTATGAAGACGCTCCACTCTCGTCTGTCCCTCTTTTCGAGGAAGGAGGGACAGCATTCTGCTCCCCGCGGTTCGGGTCCTGCCGCTGCCGAGGCACGGAGGAAACTGACCTTGTGGGGGTCGCAGGTGGATCTGGCCGAGAAGCTGGATAAGGGGCTTTCCCTGTCCCGCTCGTCGGCCGGGGACGAGAGTGAGCTGCTGGATGATGACGATGTGATTTCCCTCACGTTGTCTGATCCGGCAGCTAGTGCTCTTCTGGGTTCCACCCAGGAAGAGCAGGAGCTTCTTGATGAGGAAATGCAATCCAAGCCTTCTCAAAGCTCCTTCCCCGCGTATGAAGAGCTGCTGGAGGTTATGGAATGCGCTATGGCTAGGTTGGATCTCCTGTGGAAGTGCATGAAAAAGGCGACGCCACGGGGTCACCTTGACGAGCGCTTCCTTTCGGACCATAACCCCCCGGCTCAGGTCAGCCTTCCATTCCTTCCCGACCGCCATACTGAGGTCGTGAAGGGGTGGAGTAAGCCATTTTCATTGCGCATTCATAGGTTCCAGCAGACCAGTTATGTGAATATTGAGGGAATGCACGAGAATGGCTATGAGAGAATGCCCCCTATCGAAGAGATGCTTGTGAGCTATCTCTCTTTAGGTGAAGCATTTTCTCTTAAGGCTCCCTCCCTGCCAACCGAGCCCCTTCAGAAAACATCTAGCTTGAATGGCAGGGCGTACGCGACAGCTGGTCAGGCTGTGGCTTCGTTGCACACCATGGCGGTGCTTCAGGCCTATCAGGCCGATCTGCTGAAGGACCTGGATAAAGGTCAGGGACTTTCCCCTAAAGAGGTAGCAGAGCTCCGCCGTACCGCGGATTTGGCTCTCCGTGCTACCAAGGTCTATGGCGGCCATGGTGGTTACGGAGAGACATCTCTGGGTAAACCTGGCTGACCTCGGGAGGAAAGAGAAGGACTTTCTTCTCGACGCGCTGGTTTCACCTTCTGAGCTTTTCGGTATTTCCATCGAGACGGTGATCGAGAAGTTTAAGGAGGCGAAGGCACGCTCTGCTGCCTTCAAAACCTTCATACCTCGAAGGACCAGGTCCGAGCCCGAGCACCAGAGGGGTCCTGGCCCGTCCCGGTCTGAGGATCGGAGACAGGCGCAGAAGGCTAGTGTGGCGGCCCGCGCCCCTCCTCCGCCTGCGGGTGGCTACAGGAGAGGCCGCCACGATCTGAGAGAGGTGGTTCAGGCGAGGCGTTCTCAACGCTCTCGTCAGGACCAGAGAAAATAACATCAGCTCGCATTTCTCTCGGGGTGGCTCACCTCCCCTCTCTAATTCCCCTGTTGCGTAGAACTGCAGTCTACCTACTACTGGACCATATGATGTGCTGGGTTCGTTCTATCTCACATAGAACGGCCGTACTGATGGTTCGGACTCTACCCAGAGTTGTGGAGCCATGAGATCTTCATCATTCATCATATGGGTGAGTATGATCCTTTTCCTCTTTTATTGGAAAATATTAAGCTTATTGTGTTGCAGTAAGTGCGTTTGGGCTGCCGTGTTCCTCCTATGTTTCAGGGTAGGACGCCCCTCTTCTCGGAAACCTCTTCTCGGTGCTGACTCTGAGGAGCGGCAGCCCGTTTTAAATCATGTTTAGGCCTCTGTTCATGCATACCTGCGGGTTGGCTGAACAGGGTCTACGCTCTCCTTTGAGAAGGAGAAGCACGAATTGTTTGGGTGGATATAGCTAGAATTCTTTGGCAGAAGGTGATGATCTCGCTTTCTAGCCATCTTTGTCGCCCTGGTTTGGCTCCCCTGCCTGGAGGGCTAGCCTTTGGTGCTCACCCCAGCTACGTCAGTACGTCAGTCTAAAGCATGGATTGCTTGGGCAGATACAGCTAAAGCCCCTCCTGGCGGAAGGTGAGGACGTCCCCTGCTGTCGCCCTGGGTAAGGCTCCCCTCTATGGAGGGCTAGCCTTTAGTGCTCGCCTCAGCTACGGGCTGAAGGTTCTAGAGCACGTATTACTTGGGTGAATACAGCTGAGACTCCTCTTGGCAGATGGTGATGATTGCTCATTCCAGCCATTGCGGTCGCCCTGGTAGGCTCCCCTCCATGGAGGGCTAGCCTTGGTGCTCGCCTCAGCTACTGCTGAAGGTTCTAGGGCATTTTCTCTAATATAGGTTGGTTTCAACCTATTTTTTAAGAACGATTCGACTCCCCCTCGATGTTGGATCTCGTTCTATGCTCCTTCCTGGTCCTTTCGTCCCAGGAAAGGGTTGTATCCACCTCATGGGATGAGGTGGTCCAGAGCACACTATCCCTAGGTACAGTGGATAGATCCTCCCTCCCCCTCTGAGGAGGGTCAGGTATCTTCCTTGAGATCGCCGGCATCGGATGACCGGCCGCTTGCTGCCGCCCGTTGTGATTTGTCTCCCATCACTTTATGTGTGCATAGGGGATATATCACCCCACTTGGGTGTTGAGGTTCTTGCCTCTTGGAGCCTTATGCAATCAGCGACTCGGGTCCTTTGACCTCTTCTCTACCATTATGATGTCTTCTTGACACGGGGTGTGCAGGCTTTGCTCCCCTGCTATGCAGGGTCATTCGAGCAAGCTTTCCTGGGCAGAATGAGTAGGCCCTTCCCTCTCAGTAGGTTAGATGCCTACCCCTTCAACTGCTGTGCGTCCCATCACTGTCACGTTGGATTAGTCAACCGCGTGCTGTCGCCCAACGTGCTCTGGTTTCGGTCGCGTTTGCACGCACGGGAACCGTGTCACTCCATCTAAGGCTTCCTCGCTACGTTTCTTCAGCAGTGCTCGTCACTACCTCGTTTCTGCCCGGAGAAGAGCCTGGCAGTGCCTACCTCTCAGGGATGCTTAGGTACGTCGTATAGAGGTTTCTTCCTCCCACTGCGGGGTATCTATCCTGTGGCTGCTATATGCTCACCTTGGTTACGAGGTTGGAGTTCTTAACTCATTGGATAGATCGGTCGCTTGCTGCCATCCGATGTGTTTCGCTTTCGCCACTTGTGTGTGGGGAAGCTGCTCTATCTATTGGGGCCTTCTAGAAGCCCTACAGACAGCAGTTTTTTCTCTCTGCCCCTGTGATATCTCTCCTGACATTGCATGAGCTTGACAATTGCTCCCCTCACTGAGGGTACTTTGTGAGCTTGTCATCCTCAGTCGGAGCTCAGACGTTCCTCTCTATGCCACGAGAGGGACCTCCGCTCCCTACGGCTCTGGCTTTCCAGGTAGTAGCCCCTGCTGGGATGACGTAAGTCGGCATTCTTTGCTCCTCTCTAATTGAGGGTCTTCTGTGAGCATGCTATACCTTGTTGAGCAACCAGGTTTCTCGTCCCTTGAGAATCATATCTCCTCTGCTCCAGGGCATCCTGTCCAGGACCGCTCGTACTGAGCGCTATAGTGCTCCCCTTTCTGCAGAAGGCTCATGTTGAGCACGATTCGGCTCCCTGAGTACTCAGAACCTCCCCTTTTTTGGGGGTTTGCGTTCTCTGCTTCCCAGAGCTCCTCCCAGAACGGTATTTCAGTGTCCAGGCTCGCCGGATACAGTCTAAAATCCACTTTTGTGGTAAGAACGCACACTAGCTTCTTGTGTTCTTTCTCAAATCCTGTATGGTGGGGATCACGCACTCAGCTTCGTACCCTTTCTTGAGTTGTTTAAAGCCCAGGAATCTTGGGCTACACTCGACCTATGTATCGCCTAGAAAACAATACTTCTGAATGGGGTGCTTTGACCTGTGCTACTTTCCCTTTGAGCAGGGCTACCCGAGCAATAGGCAAACTCCCTGGTGACGGGCCAAAGTCTAGACTGTAGGCTATATCCCTTAAAGGAATCTCTTTTCTGATTCCGAGGCTGAGCTCTGCCCTCAGCCAGGCGTCATTAGCCTGGACCTTACAGGTAAGTCCTTGGGTATGCAGCTCAGGCCGCTGGCCGAAGGGATTACGTCACTGACAGCCACTGGACGTCTCTTGGGGCAGCTCCCCTTACCTAGGTGAGGCTGGTACTCAGTGCTTGCCTTTGTCTCAGGCTTGCACTCCCCTCAGCATGGCAGCGTGGGTATAACCGTTCCCCAATAGCGACCTCTAGAGGACGCAGTGTCTCGTTCCCTTCTCAGGGAACCGGGGTTACATACGTAACCTGAGACGTTATTGCTGCTTCCATAGACATCCGTGTGTATTTTACAAACTCTAAATTTTTTTATTGTTGTTTTACTAGTACTTATGTGTATTTAAATGTCTGAAACCCAAAATAAACGTTATGTGGTTGAAAACACTGCAGTTACCAAGCATGAAAAATTAAAAGTGAAATAAATCACTTACTGCATTGTGAATCGTACTTATTGCTGCTCCCGAATGTTGACCGTTGAAGAAAAGCCCGCCTCTGTAGATTTAAAGTTTACAGCAATATGCTGTACTTTTGCGTCGAACCACCACAGATTATGCTTTAAGCATTTCTTGTTTTTTTTTCTCCTAGAGTTTTTTAATTGCAGGTGATTATTTATTATATAAAGACTGTGCTTTTATATTTATATTTTGTGTAAAAGTTTATCTAATACCGAAACACTCATTAAAAATAAAACAGCTGACTATATTTGGTCATACAACTATGGTGAATGTATTTCTTCAGACAATAATTTAATCTGATTTGAGTTCTATGCTGATTTTTTGGGTGCTAGCTTGATTTTATGCTATACTTTATACTACAATTTATTTTATACTCTTCTAGAATAATTAGAATAATTTAAGATGTATCATCTAGCCTATCTGATTATGATACTAAACTTGCCTTGAATTGAACCTTGTCAGTAAGTGAAACAAACTGAATAATTTGTAATTAGGTCAAATGGATACCAGCTTGGTCAGGCTGGGAGACCAGCTAAAACCAGCTACTTCCAGCTTAACTAGCTAAAACCAGCCTGACCAGTTTGGTCGTTAAGACATACAGACCATGTTCCAGCAATGTACCACTATAACATCGCCACGACGAATATGGGAATCACATAGTTATGTTGTTGGAACATCGTTTGGTACATCGCTACGATAAATATGGTCCGTCCATAACAACGTAACTGTGTTAGCTGTGGCAGACTTGTTCATAGCATCGCGCTTCACGTCAGACAGAAATCTATCAACCTGAAGCATCAGCATGATCATCAGCATCCAAAGACTGAATTGTATCTGGCATAAAATGTTTATTTAAATAAAGTATAATAAATAAACACACACACAATTCTAGCAAATTTATTTATTTATTTATTTATTTATTTATTTTTACATCATCACATTTCACTGTCTCTTTACCAACCACTGCTAAATCATGAATTTGAAAATGGATACATGTTAATCAGAATCAAATCAGAAAGAGCATTATTGCCAAGTGTGCTTACAAACACAAGGAAGTTTTCTTAAAATGAAAACTAAAGAATAAAATGTATAAAGACACAATTAGACAGAATTAATATTCACAGATAATCTTTCCAACAAACACAGGAACGTGCAATTATCTCAAACAACTGAGTCCTCATACACTAATCAAATCTGTGTAATCAGGCATTTTAAAGAATCAAATGATTAAAAAAATACACAATCAGGATTATAAGATTTGGCATATGTAATCTTAGATGTATAAAGCAATGCAAAAAAAGAACAGGATCCTGGTTCTTACCAGCTGTGAATATAAAGTCTTCCCAAGCCTGAAAGCTTGAAAAAAGTTACAAAGTCATTGTAACTCTTCAAAGTCTTTTTTGATTGTCATGTCATATGTTATTAAATCTTTCAACTTAAGTCCACAACCCTGCTCTTCTCTGACACCATAAAGAACAGAAAAAGAGTTATATTGCCAGTTTACAAGGTCAATGTAATTACCAATTTAATTTAACAATAATAATACTTAATCTAATTTATGATACCATTAAGGCATTTAGATGAATTATTTTCCCTGACATGAATGGTTTTTAATGTCAAATGTATTTATGCTTACAAAATTCCAATACCAACTAAAACTGTCATATTATTTAATATATCCCTTAAACTACGATATGCTTTTCATTTTCTCTAAAACCATTATAGCCAAAACAAATATGCAGCAACTGCGGTGTTTTGATTTCAGTTGTCCTTTTTAGTAGTTTCACCGGTCACAATTTACTTATTGAAACACTGCCTTTGTGGCAAGTTATGTGGATTCACTATCATGATCTGAAACAAAAGAGAATCAGTAAGAATTGTATACACTATATTGACTAACAGTGCATATATGCATAATTTACAGGATACCACTCAAGAGGGTTGGATCAATTTATCCTTTTAAAGCCAGTTCACAACACAGCGACAGGCTAAGACCATTAGCGACAACCAACTGAGTACAGTATGTCTCTTGTTAGATGTTCCAAGACTGACAAACACAGATTCAACTTGTTCAGTTGATGAAAACGAGCACAGACAGATGCCAACAGACACTGACAGGCCTAAAACATTGAACCAACAAAACATGACAAAGCATCTGTTGTTGTCTGTTGGTGTGTAACAAAGTGGTGTGAATTGGCCTTTACTGACTACTGTTTTACTAAAAAATAAAATCAATCTTGCAACAATTTGCCATGGTATGTGGAGAGTGCTTGGCAGTAGTGCAGTTTGCATGAGAATGTTCAGATGCACTTGTTCAAAATAACCATGTTGATGGAGTTATTATGTTGATATAAACAGGCACAGCAAAACTATTTGTAAAATGATCAAATCTCCTAGGTAAAGAATAAAATCCCTGTTAAGTCATGTCAGTCTACTTGATGACCATATTTTCAGTCATATAAGAAGAGTATCCATTTAAATGTGGAAAGAATGAAAACACTTTAAAGAAATAGTTCACCCAAAAACGAAAAAATGTATTCACCCTCACGGCATCTAAGATGGTTGCTCATACAATGCAAGTCAGCGGCTGGCCATTTTTTGACATGAAGAAAAAAAAAAAAAAAAAAAAAAAAAAAAAAAAATAATATATATATATATATATATATATATATATATATATATATATATATATATATATATACACATACATACACACACACACATACACACACACACATACACACACATACATACATACAGTGCACAGCATAAATTAATACACCCCCTCTGATTAAATATACAAGATGTATTTTCTTGATCGCACATCATTTATAGAAACGTATGAAACATATTCTTATTAAAAACAGAGAAATATATGCCATTAATATCTGTAAAATAAGTAACTATTTTGGTTGAAAGAAGGATTACAGAAATTAGTATACCCTAGATTTAATTTAACAAAGTATAATATTCTAGTACTTAATATGTCTTCTGCTCTGACCCTTTATGGCACTGCGTGTACAAATTCATGACAAATTTTCCTGTTTAACTCCTGGAGGATGACCTCCTTAAATGCCCTGGTCCTTAATGGGGAGTGTTGCTCAGCTCGTCTCTACAGAATCCCCCACAGCTGCTCAAGAGTGTTAAGACTGAGTGAAATACATGTCCACTGATTTTTTGGGGGGTAAATGAATGTCTTCATTGTCATGTTGAAAAAATGCCCAACAATGTAGGGAATGAGTTTTATTGTAGATTTGAAACCCCCCACACTCGTTCTGACCATCTCCTTACACAACCATTAACACCTCCAACAAATCCCTCCTCCCCCCCTCCTGCTCTTCAGATTAGTGAAGATGATGTGTGCCAGGTCTTCAGAAAGAACAAAAGAAGAAAGGCACCAGGCCCAGACGGTGTGACACCAGCCTGTCTGAAAACCTGTGCTGATCAGCTGGCACCCATCTTTTCACAGATCTTCAACAGGTCTCCGGAGTTGTGCGAAGTTCCATCATGCTTCAAACGCTCCACCATCATCCCCGTCCCAAAGAAACCCAAAATTACCTGTGGCGCTCATGTCTGTCATCATGAAGTCATTAGAAAAACTGGTTTTGGCTTACCTGAAGGACATCACTGGACCCTTACTGGACCCCCTGCAGTTTGCTTATCGAGCAAACAGGTCTGTGGATGATGCAGTGAACATGGGACTGCACTTCATCCTGCAACATCTGGACAGATCAGGGACTTATGTGAGGATCCTGTTTGTGGACTTCAGTTTCGGCCTTCAACACCATCATTCCTACACTCCTCCAGACCAAACTAAACCAGCTCTCTGTTCCTAGCTCTATCTGTCAATGGATCACCAGCTTTCTGACGGATAGACAACAGCTAGTGAGAATGGGGACATTAATGTCAAGTAGCCGCACCACCAACACTGGCGCTCCTCAGGGATGTGTTCTCTCCCCACTGCTCTTCTCCCTGTACACCAACGACTGCACCTCTAAAGACCCCTCTGTCAAGCTCCTGAAGTTTGCAGATGACACCACTCTCATCGGCCTGATTCAGGATGGTGAAGAGTCTGCTTACAGACAAGAGGTTGAGCAGCTCGCTGTCTGGTGCAGTCTTAACAACCTGGAGCTCAACACGCTCAAAACAATGGAGATGGTCATAGACCAGGAGAAAACCCCCTGCACTCCCCCCTCTCAACATCATGGACAGCACTGTGGCTGCGGTGGGGACATTCAAGTTCTTAGGGTCCATCATCTCCCGGGACCTGAAATGGGACACTCACATCGACTCAACAAAGCAACAAAGGCCCAACAAAGGTTGTACTTCCTTCGACAGCTGAAGAAGTTCAACCTGCCGCAGGAGCTGCTGAAACAGTTCTACTCAGCCGTCATCGAATCTGTTCTTTGCACATCAATAACTGTCTGGTTTGGCTCAGCTACAAAATCAGAAACCAGAAGATTACAAAGGACGGTTCAGACCGCCGAGAGGATTATTGGTGCTCCCCTGCCCACCCTTTAAGAACTGTATACATCCAGAGTGAGGAAAAGGGCTCAGAAAATCACTCTGGATCCCTCACACCCATGTCATCCCCTTTTCAAACTTTTGCCATCTGGTCGGCGCTACAGAGCCACAAATACCAGGACAGCCAGACATAAGAACAGTTTCTTCCCTCGGGCAATATACCTAATGAACAGTTAAATGTTCCAGACAATAAAAGCTGTTCTGATTCTGATTCTGAATACGAAGAGGGTAGCATCTTTTGTTTCAAGTTTTTGTATTACATCACACAGTGGTGTGTGAATTGATGACGGTGTTGATAAAGCACAACTCCCTCACCTTCAGCACTCATACAAGTGCATCTAAAAAAATCTGAATATTGTGAAAAAGTTCATTGTTTTGTTTGTAACTTATTTCAAAAACTGAAACTTTCATATATTCTATATTCATTACATGTAAAGTAAAACATTTCTAAAGTTTTTTTGTTTTACTTTTGATTAGAGCTTACAGCTCATGAAAGTCAAAAATCCAGTATCTCAAAATATTAGAATATTTCCTAAGACCAATCAAAAAACGGATTTGCAAAACAGAAAAGTTCAAGTTCTTTAAAGTATGTTCATTTATGCACTCACTACTTGGTCAGCAGCACATATTAGAGCAAATTCCTTGTTCCTAACACAAATTATAGTATCAGTAAAGTGTGACATGTAAGCAATCAGCCTGTGGCACTCCTGAGGCACTATTGAGCCTTCAGATTGTCTGTATATTGTTGGATCAACTGTTTCTCATCATTCTCTTAAAAATATCCCATAGATTCTCTATGGGGTTCAGGTCAGGTATGTTGGCTGGCCAATACAGCGCAGTAATATCATGGTCAGCAAACCACTTGGAAGTAGTTTTTGCACTGTGAGCAGGTGCTAAAGTCCTGCTGGAAAAGAAAATCAGCATCTCCATAAAGCTTGTCAGCAGATAGAAGCATAAAGTGCTTTGGACTTTGGACTTGACAAAACACAGTGGACCAACACCAGCAGATGTCATGGCACCCCAAATCACTACTGACTTCAAAAACACCCTGGACTTCAAGCAGCTTGGATTCTGTGCCTCTCCAGTCTTCCTCCAGACTCTTGAATCATGATTTCAACATGAAATGCAAAATGTACTTTTATCTGAAAAGAGGACCACTGAGCAACAGTCTAGTTAATTTTCTCCTCAGCACAGATAAGATGCTTCTGACATTGTTTCTGTTTCAGAAGTGGCTTGGTAGCCCTTTTCCTGAAGATGTCTGAGCTTGGTGACTCTGTTGCCTGTGGACCTTTTCCTACCCAGTTTCTTCCTTCCAACTTTGCATTTAATATGCTTTGATACAGCACTCTATAAACAGCCACCCCTTTCAGTAATGACCTTCTTTGACTTATACTCTTTCTGGAGGGGGTCAGTGATTGTCTTCTGGACCATTGTCATGTCAGCAGTCTTCCCCATTATTGTGGTTTCAAAGAACAAGAGATACCCGGAATTCATACTGTAGGGATGGACATTTAATGAAACTCAAATGTAAATATTCTAATATTTTGAGATTCTGGATTTTTGACTTTCATGAGCTGTAAGCTCTAATCATCAAAATTAAAACAAAAAAACTTTAGAAATGTTTTACTTTACATGTAATAAATCTAAAATATATGAAAGTTTCAGTTTTTGAAATAAGATACAAACAAAAAATGAACTTTTTCACAATATTCTAATTTTTTGAGATGCACCTGTATATCCAGGGCAGATCTAACGGGGTGGCACAGGGCAGCAACTGCCACCCTAAGAAAAAGTTGTGCCACCCCAGAAGTATGACAAAATAAAATATAAATGTAACCAGTGTTTCATGTGCTACTTTTCAGCCACGGCAATGTACAAGTAATGGCAAAAACACCCCTGAGAGAACAAGTACATCACAATGTCAAATAGACATCTGTTAGATGTCTTTAAGATGTTTCTGATTTAGAATGTATGTAAAACTGACATCTTTAACAGACATCTTGCAGATTATGCATAAAATATAATTACAGGAAAGTACCAGTACATTTTACCAGTACCAGTACATGTACAGTAAACAAATAGGGTCTGGCTGCAGACATGCACTTGCACTCTCAGACATCTGCACTTCCACAAGTGACGTCACTTGCAGTGTTTTTTATTATTTTTATTTATTTATTATTTTTTAAATTAAATCCATCAGCATTTTACAACAGTAGCCAGGTGGTGAAAACAAGAAAAAATAAATTAAATTGCAGTGACATTCACAATTGCCACTTGCACTCTCTGCTACCTGCGACATCACTTGCAATCCACACAAATTGTGCGTGCTGCCAATAGAGACAAGTTGCTGGGGGGTTAAACGAACAAATTTGAAGGTTTCTGCAAGTCATCTGTAGGAGATAAAGACAAGACCCGCAAATCCGTGGCCCCAGAACAGCAGAATATGAACGCAAGTCTCTCATTAAGCATTTTCCTCCCATAGAAAACCATTAACACTTAACATGGCTTAATGTATTCAGATACATTATTATACACTATTAAAAGTTAAACATTTGATATACAGTTTATTAATATAATGCATATGTATATAATGTGGCATAATAGACTAAGATGATAAAGACTAAACTCAATATGCTCCTCTTCATTATTAAAACAACTACAGACAAGAAGGTAAGCCCAGAATAAACGTTTATTCGCATTTTCCAATATAGAATAATCTTTACAGCCCTTTTATATCATTGTCTTTGTCCATTATGCTACAGTTTTTTGTTTTATGTATATTGATTTTCTATGGGAGGAAAACATGTAATTTAACACATTTCGTTCTGGGAAATTTAATGAAAGAATATCTTTTTTGCTGGGCTACAGAAGGAAAAAAGTCACCTGCATCTGGCTTAAGGGTGAGTACATTAATGGCAAATATTCATTTTTGGGTGAAGTATTCCTTCACGCTATCTAACAGTGTAATTTTAAATAACATTTAAATCAACCATCTCAAAAACAACAGAATAACAAATGCTTTCACTTTAACTCTAATCATAAAAAAATACTTTTCAGGTTGATTTACCCAATGCTCATATGCTAGTGGAGTGCCTTCAACCAGTATGACAAGTAAAGGTGTATTTACCAATGTATAAACTCTTTTATTGGTGGGAAGGGACATCCACAATTATCCTTTTTGCTGTCCCAGTCAAGAGTCAAAGGTGGGTTGTGTAAAGCCATCAGACAGCCCTGCTTGTAGCAGTGATCAGCAAGTTCACAAAGATAGTCTGGTTCTTTGTTTCCAAGTTCCTGAAATGAATTGAAACAGCGTCAGCAATCAACTGTCAGGAAAAAAAAAACTATTTAACAGACACAGCATACGTGTGCAAAAAAATTTAATAAATTGACACCCTATCGTTTATTTTTTAACATGTTTTACACTAAAAATTGTTTAATGCAAAACTACTGGTTAGAGTTTACACTGAAAAAAAATTGCAGTTTTATAAGAGAAGTTACTGAGTTTTTGCGACAGGTGGTGTTCAGTTTACGGCACTTCCCAAGTTTGACAGTCTTCGGTTTTATATATTCACTTTTTTTCACTTTACAGTTTACTCATGTATAGATTATTGTGTTCTTGTGTGGTAACACTTTAGAATAGGTAACACTTATTCAGTATTAACTATCATTTTTCCCTCTATAAATTCCTAATTTGCTGCTTATTAATAGTTAGAAAAGTAGTTGTTACGTTTAGGTATTGGGTAGGATTAGGGATGTAGAATAAGGTCATGTAGAATAAGGCATTAATATCTGCTTAATTAGTACTAATAAATGGCTAATATTCTACCCAGATAGCACACATACATCTGCAAGATGTCTGTTAAAGGTCACTGTTAAAGCATCTGCTGTGTACAAACATCTGACAGATGTCTGTAAGATGTCAGTTTTACATACATTCATAATCATAGACATCTTAAAGACATCTAATAGATGTCTATTTGACATCTGATAGGAAACGCCCTACAGATATATTGCAGATGAGCAAACACTCTAAAAATACGTCTTCCAGATGTAAATGCAGACATCAAATAGACGTCTCTGTGATGAATGTGTGCTATCAGGGTAGTAATATGCATGCTAATAAGCAACTAGTCAAGAAACCATAAAATAAAGTGTTACCGTTTGTGTTTGTTTAGATTAGTTTTGTGTTGTAGTTTAATAAAAATTTCTTGCACGACCACAAGTTTTGATCTCTGTGGTTACCGCTAACAAGGCAAAAAGTCTCTTTAATGAGCCGATCTTGCTACATGCTCTAATGCATTAGTACTGTAAGAAAGTTATTTTATCCATGAAAATAGTATTTCTTCAGAGTTGATACAAAATTACACAATGTTCACTGAACAAACAAATTAGTTGACTGTAATAGAAATTAGTTGATTCACCAACAGTTACTTCTGGAAGCTGATCTAAATATTTAACTGTGGTGATGCAGTCTATCTATGTAACAGTATTAGGAGCGGATCTAAGTCTCTAGGACTCAGAAAGACGCATTTCCACTGCCTCAAATTGAGGAGACATTAGATTCTTTAACAGGGGCTCGCTGGTTCTCTACTTTAGATCTGGGTACAATCAGGTCCCTGTTGCTAAATCCAATTGCCATAAAACTGCTTTTTGTATACCTTTTAGGCTGTATAAATGGAATTGTATGCCCTTTCTAGCGTTTGATGAAGCGGCTTTTTGGCGACAAGCACAATCAATCTGTCTTATTGTATCTTGACGGCATAATTGTTTTCACCTAGTCCATGCAGCAACACCTGCAGAGGATGAGGATGGTGCTTGGATGCCTAGTTGGAGAAGGGTGGCAAGTTGGAGACGTGTGCTTTTTTTAGGAAAGAGTTGCGCTATCAAGGACACGTAATATCATCCCAAGGAGTAGCTGTGGACCCTAGTAAGGTTGTGGTCGTAACTCAGTTGCAATGCCCTAAGAAAATATCAGAATTGCAGACTTTTTTGGGGTTTGCTAGCTACTATAGGCGTTTTGTCGAAGGGTTTGCCAGGTAGCAGCTCTGTTACACTGGCTAGTGGCTGAGGCAGTTAGGGAGAAAACAAGTTGTAGTCAGGAACTGGCAGTGTTGTGATCCGAACACTGCGAACAAGCATTTCAGACCCTGAAGCAGAAACTTACTGTCACACCTATTTATCTTAGTGATTGATGTCAGCCATGTAGGACTGGGGGCAGTGCTTTTATAGGAGGTCGATGGTAAGGTGAGACCAGTGGCCTACGCTAGCCGAAGTCTTTGGCCAGTGGAGCGTAATACCACTACATACAGTTCCATGCAGCTTGAAATACTGGCCCTGAAATGGACCATGGCTGAAAAATTCTGTGAATATCTATTAGGACATCACTGCATCTTACGCACATATAATAACCCATTTTAATTACCAACCGCAGTAATTAACAATATAGATAATAGATACTGTTGGGTACAGGAGTGCGAGCGGTGTCAGCAGGCAAAGGAGGCTACACCAGTTGCCCGGAGTTATATGGGGTATTTACTGGCCTCTTGCCCAAATGAGATAGTAGCTCTTGATTTTACGGTTCTGGAGCTATCCCACTCAGGGCAGGGGAATGTGTTGGTAACAATAAACGTTTTCAGTAAATTTACTAGCAGCAGGTGGAGACTGTGGCCTGTGTCTTGGAGGAAGAGTGGTTTTTCAAGTTTGGGGTTCCAGGGCGAATCCATTCAGACCAGGGCCACAATTTTGAATCTCGTCTTATTCAGCAGCTGTGAAGCCTCTACCAGGTGGGTAAGTCTCTCAGCACTCCATACCATCCAGCCGATAATGGTCACTGTGAATGGTTTAACCGGACTTTGCACAATTTGCTGCGGACTTTGCCCACCTGGAGAAAGCACCTGGGACAAGCAAGAGGCCCAGTTCCGCTGTTTTGTTAAAACACCACTGGTTTCCACTGGGGAAACCCCTTACTTTTTAATGTTTGGGCAAGAGCCTAGACTGCCTATTGATTTCTTGCTGGGTCGGATGCAGGAGCCGGTGGCACTGGGTGGAAGAACACCAGGCCCGGCTCTCCCAATTCTGCAGTGCAGCATCAGAAGGCCAAGTATGATCAACAAGCAAGGGAGCAGCCTCTGAGTGAGGTTTGAGGTTTTGTTTCAGTTTGTCTGCCTGCGAGGCCATGGAGTCTTAGGCCGTCACGAGATTCAGGCTCCACAAAACGGCAGGTCAGTGTACACAGTGGCTCCAGTACATGACCTAAGGTCTAGTCCGGCAGGTCCACTGCATGGTAAACCTGCACAGACAGATTTCCTCGAGGGTTAAGTTGAGCCATTAGCACCCCTGGTGATGGAGGATGAACAGAAAGAAGGGGATTTAATCTACAATTAAATCCACAATTATTGGCACCCTTAGAAATTCTTGTGAGTAAAATATCTCTGAAGTATATTCCCTTTCATTTTAGCACACCAGGATGACTAGGAGCATGAAATTGTTCAACCATGACTTCCTGTTCCACAGAATTATAAATATGAGGAACGCAAATGTCCAATTTTCTTTCCTTCCAAATCATCCATCACAAGGAGTAAAAACAAAGAATATAGTTCTGATGTGCAGAACAAGATTGCTAAACTTCACAGAATATAAAGTGGCTGTAAGAAAGGGGCTAAAGCTTTGAAAATCCCCATTTGCACCATCAGGGCAATAAGTAAGAAGTTCAAATCAACTAAAGATGTTACAAATCTGCCTAGAAGAGGACATGTCTATATCGTCATAATGGATGGTGAGGATGAGACTTTGAGTGGCCAAAGACTCTCCAAGGATCAGAGCTGGAGAAGTGCAGAGATTAATTGACTCTTGGGGTCAGAAACCCTTAACAAAATATTTCAAATAGCCCCTACATCACCACATGTTGTTAGGGAGGGTTTTAAGAAAAATCCTCCTCGCTCATCCAAAAACAAACTCCAGCATATTCAGTTGTCAGACATGACTGGAACTTCAAATGGCTCTGGCTTCTATGGTCAGATGAAACTAAGAAACAAGCTTTTGGGGGTTTTTTTTTAGATGGGTTTAGTGCAAACAGGAATAAAAAGTACCCCACGCCCACGGTTAAATATACTGCTAGATCGTTAATGTTGTGGGCCTGTTTTTCTGCCAGAGGTCCTGGACATCTTGTTCAGATGTATGGCATCGTGGGTTTCTGTCAAATACCAACAGATAAAAAATCTAAACCTGACTGCCTCTATTATAAATCTTATAATGGCCCATGGTTGGATCTTCTATCAGGACAATAGTCCAAAACAAACATCAAAATCAGCACAAAAAAGGGTAACTGAGCACAAAATGAAGCTTCTGCCATGACCATCCCAGTCCTCTGACCTGACCCCAATAGAAAATAAGTGGGGTGAACTGAAGAGAAGAAGCACCAACATGAAGCTGTGAATCTGAAGCATCTGGAGAGATTCTGCATAAAAGAATGGTCTCTGATTTCTTGTCAGGTGTTCTCCAAACTCTTCAGGCAGTATAGGAGAAAACTCAGAGCTGTTATCTTGGGAAAAGGACATTGCAATAATTATTTTCAGCCCACTTTCGATTGTTTTACTTCAATGATAAAGTTAGAATTTTGTGAATTTTTTGAATGAAAGATCAAAAGGATAAACAATGCACATTTATTTTCACAGCCGCCTTAGCTTATATTTACCAAGGGTGCCTATATTAGTGGAGAACACTGTATGTGTTATGATGTTTTTAGTGTTGGAAGCCTTAGCTGATGCTTTAAAGTGGTATTTGTTATCCGTATTGTTGATGATCTGATTCCTGTTGGCAGAATAGGCTAAGTGTTAATTGTTTGAGATTATTGTGTGTGTGTTTGCTGTGTCTCACATTGTTTTCTTTTGTAATGTAATTTTTAGTTGGCTAATCTGTTTTCTCTTGCCTGTCCAGATTACTGACACTTAACTGGTCAGGTCAAAGAGGCAATTATTTAGAAATAGCCATTTTGTCTGTGCAGGCTATCTTATACCAATCATTTGTAATATCTTATACCATTTATCATTTTGTACTAAAGAGGAAGTAGTAGAAAGAGAGACATTTAGGCAGCTTGGCAATTTGTGTTAGGTGCCAGCAACACCACCGCCAATTTGTTTGTGATGGCACTATTGTTATTTCAGTAATAGCCCTAATAGTTTGGATTACGGTGCCGGCTACTTCGCTGTCAACAATAGATGTTATGCCTGTGTAACTCTGATGTGATGCTGGCAGTTGCCACCAGTTCTACACTAATAAATTGTTTCCTAAAGCATTAGCTTCTTGGATGATTTTGAAGTGATTTGTAACTGAAAGGGAACATTTCCAGCATAGCCTGAGATAAGGGAACAAGACATTGGATAAAATGGCTAAATTTTTGTGCTTGAATTTACTAGGGTGAGCATCACCCCCTGGCTTCAGTAAAAAATCTGAGGAGATGGCTTTCAACATGACTTTCAACATGGCTGCCATAAATTGTCATGTTCAAATGACATTGGCTAGCGTGTGGCTTCAGTATTTTTGAAGAAAACTGTTATGCGATGGTTGCAAAAGTAATTGGAAGTGTCTTTTTTTATTTTTTTTTGATTTTGGATCTCAACATACCTTATTTATATCCTGGTAATCTGTGAAGTTTTCATTCAGTATAAAAATTTGTAGGTTTTGAATCATCATTGCCATGCACTGCAATTGCTGAAATATAGTACAGATAAAAATTGTCACATACAGTGTCATAAATGTAGATAATGTATATAATTTCTGAAAGCAGGTTTTAGTTTTGTATGCAGTATTGCAATAAATTACTTCACCTTGTTGTTGGGGTCAGATTTTGTGCGATCACTTATAGTTAAAAAAGTCTTCATTTCTTCTTTTTTTTTCTTCATATCAATCAATGCCTTCTCAAAAACATTCTATAAAAAAGCAGTTTTTCAGTAAATTAGCATTATTTTCACTGCCATGTCTACTGGTAACACTTTATTGTAAGGGTCCAGAATTCTGTGTTAGTTAAGTTTAAATACAGTAGAATACATGAACTGTAAATACATTAGTTAAGCATGAACACACTGGTAATTGATGAATAACTTAACATGTAGTAAGGATATATTAGCTGTTATTTGTGGTTTTCTAAAAAAAAAAAAAATGATGGATCCACATTCAATCAATAAATAAGCTAGTAATTAAAGGGGACCTATTACGCCAAAATTACTGTAGATATACAATGGCAGCCGGACCAAAGAGGCATTACAAGTGTTGTGTTTGCTGATGCACCAACAAACACATGAGTTTCCAAAGACTATGTCCATCTGAGTGGCTGAGGACACTGTGGTTAAATTTCATTATCCAAGGAAATTGTTAAAGTCCCCTATATGTTTAGGTATCAATACCAATGCTTCAGCTCCAGAAAAAAGTATCACGCTTTTGTTTACCAAATGCCTTTCTGAAAGCACTTCTTGGCACTCTGTAAGGTTAATGTTGCTAAAGCTACCATTGTCTCTGCCTGTTTTCACTGATGCTACCTTCACATTTCCATTTCTGTCTATTGTATTTATATATTCTTTTTATAATCTATGTATAATGGTTATGTTTGGGTTTTGGTTTAGGTATATATTATTTAAAAGATATATAAAGGATTTGTAATTCTTTAATGTTTTTGGCTGTGAAATGTATACATTTAAATGTTGCCAATATGTCAATATTGTATATTTCAGCAATTGTTTAAATGAACAAAAAAGTATTGTGTTTGTAAAGGTTACCTATTAATACAAACATAACAGTGAGACCACTCAATAAGTGGCATAATTAATGTGGATAGAACTACAGAACAGGGGGTCAAAATTGTCTTTATTAGTACTGTATTAGTGGCAGTTTAGCCATAATTATTTGGCTTATTCTAGTCAATAAACTGGAATATCACTCAATAAGTGCTATAATGTTGATGTAACTGACTTTAGAACAAAGTTATTTTTTTATACACAATTTTAGCAATTGATATATTTAAAACCAGCAGTAATTAAATGAAATTACTAGCTTCTTATTGTTCAGTTAACTTAACAGATGGTGAGTCACTGATATATATATATATATATATATATATATATATATATATATATATATATATATATATATATATATATATATACATATATATATATATATATAACCAAGTACATTACAAAAATATTATATGGTTACCCAAGTTGTAAATAATGACTAAAATTTGTTTACTGAAAAAAATTGAGTTCATTATTAATTACTAGCTTAATTTTGCTTTGTTATCACATGAATGTGGATCCTTTAGTGGCTAATATGCCCTTACTATATGTTAAGTCAATCGTTATTTATTAGTGTGCTCATGCTTAAATAACGCATCATTCTGGACCTTTAAAATAAAGTGTTACCAGTTTACTATTAATTTCATGATGAATATTGCTGAAGGAAGGGCTTCATTTTATTTTGATGGTCCCTTTAACACATTCAAAAGGAAAAGGAAAGGATGTGAGGCGAAGTATGGTGACCCATACTTGGAATTTGTGCTCTGCATTTAACCCATCCAAGTGCACACACACACACACACACACACACACACACACACACACACACACACACACACACACACACACACACACAGTAGTGGCAAGTGAACAAACACGCACACACCGTGAACACACACCCAGTAAAATGAAGCCCTTCCTTCAGCAATATTCATCATGAAATAGTATTTCTATTCTATTGATTATAAGTAATGTTACACCTACATGTCTACTAACTCTCATTAGAGTATTACTAGACTGTTAGGGATAATGTTAGAATAAGTTAACATGTACATATATAGTTACTTATAGTAGGTAGAACGTCTGCTGGGATACCATCAGAATAAAGAGTTAGCAGATATTATGCACAGTTTACCAGTACACTAATGAGAGTTAGTTGACATGTAGGTGTAACGTTACTTATTGTCCTCAAAGGGGACCATCATGATAAAATGTTACTAAAGAAAGACATAATACCTTTATCATTCTTTCCACTTTTTCTTTTTCTTTCCGTTCATCAGCAGATGCTTCTCTGCTCATGTATGATTTTTCTTTTATTTTCTGTAGACACTTTGGCCATGTACTAAGCCTCAACAGTTCATATCGTCTTCTTAGCTCAGACTCTCTGCAGGGATTATTTATATCTTCAAATATTTCAGTGCTGCATCCCATTTCAGCAGACGCCTCAAGTGACATCCTTGGACAAAGTAAAAGGAATTGCTGAATAACTCAAATTAAACAAATAAATAAAGTCTGATGGTGTGTGCAACAATATTCAATGATTAGCAATTGTACCACTATATAAATTTGCCATTTATTTAAACCTTCAAGGTTTAACATTAGGCTAATACCCTTTGTTTTTATGTCTCTCTCAAGTTTTGTTGTCAGAACAGTTATGTTCCTAACCTTCATATTTATTATCAAAATGAGAGTATGGTCATGTAGCTAGTTCAGTTATAACCTTTCAGTTATAAAACCATATATGTGTTTTCATTAATTTGTTGAAATGCGTTCACATGATTATTGACAAATCTATGTCTTAATTAATAGCTTCTTTTGTTTTTGTACACATTTTATTGTGTAAGTGTTTAAAATTAAAAGTACTTGATTAAAAGTAAAATGATTAAAAGTAAATGTACTTAGTTTAAACAAATATCAAATCTAGTAACTAATAACATTTAAATTAATGTCTTTTAAATTCTGTTGTCACTTCTCAGTGTTGATTAAACTGTACTTTTGATGATGTACTGTATTCTAAAGTTTGCAAAATAAACACTTTATTACTTATAAGCCTATTCCCACCTTAAATGAAATATCAAGACAGACTAAATTCAATTAATAAACAAATAGAAACCTTAAGGAACATCAAAAGTCTAAAAATCACCTGGTGATTGTGCATATTTGCACATCTTGATTTGTCATTTTCTTCTTATTCATGTTAACAATAGAGCTCCAGGTTGATCATGCTGTGGGCCATCTCCTCTGTACAGCCCTTTTCAAATTATTCTTTAAATTTGTACTCTTTGATTTAGATCTGGGTACTGACTACCCTTACGAAAAAGAAGTTTATTCTAGTGTGATATTAGTATACTTCTTCTTTTTTTTTTTTTTTTTTTTATTGAGTTTTACATTTACACATTTACAATTAGAATCAATACCACCCCCCACCCCCACGAACACGGCATAAAAAACGAAACAATTGACAGTGAAGAAATATAGTGTCCCATGTTTGTCCAGTACATAAATTGTTGTTTAACGTGAAAGGTTCACACTTTCAGAATACCACTCTTTAAATATATAACAACCTTTAGGAAAAAGGAAATATCTAATAAAACAAAAAAGGATATGAAAAGAAAGGGAGGTTGAGGTCGCCTACTGCATCTTAAAGGCCAGGAAGTTCTTCAAAGTATTTAATAAAGGGGGACCATTTGACTTGGAACTTACGTTTTGAACCTCGATTCATATATTTAACCTTTTCCAACTGAATGTAAGACATTACTTCTTTTATCCAACTACCATGTGTTGGAGGGTCTGCTCTTTTCCACTTAAATAATATTAAACGCCTTGCTAGTAGAGTAGTGAAGGCAATAACAGAATGCATGTCGTTTCTGAGTTCTATACCCTCAGGGACCACACCAAAAATGCCCATCAAAGGATCAGGGTCAATCTGGATGCCGTATATGTGTTTATATGATTCAAAAATCCCCTTCCAAAACTCTTCTAGCTTGGGACACAACCAGAACATATGAGCAGTGGTAGCGGGTGATTGTGAACACCTACCACATACAGGGCTAACATTTGGATAAATCTTGGCTAGTTTGGAGTTGGTAACATGAAACCTATGGAGAACCTTAAATCGAACTAAGCCATGCCTCGCACAGAGTGAGGAGGAATGGACCTGATTTAAAGCATATTCCCATTCTCCATCTGTAAATTCTCTGCCCAAATCATTTAGCCAAGCTATGCGAATATAATCCAGGTTCTGTGGATCTATAGATGTTATAATAGAGTATATGTTTGAAATGAGTCCCCTATCATGCGGGTTTAAATCAAACAATTTCTCAATATGCGATGTAGGGGGCATACCTGGGAAGGAGGCAAAAACCTTCTTGATGAAACTCCTAATCTGCAAATATCTAAAGAAATGAGATCTAGGTAAAGCAAAATGATGTCCAAGCTCATCAAAAGAACAGAAAGTATTATCTAAATAAAAATCTTTTAGACGCCTAATCACCTTCTCTTCCCAAACACAAAAAGCAGAATCTACGTAAGATGGTGGGAATAGACAGTTAGAGACGATAGGACCCAAAATGGAAGCTGACTGTAAACCAAAATGTCTTCTAAATTGGGCCCAAATTTTTAAGGTGTGAGTCAATACAGGATTGGGGGAGGAAATATAACTTTTTCCCACCAGAGGAAGTGAAGCGCAAACTAAGGAGCTAAGTTTGAAATTAGTACACGATTGCTCCACTTGCACCCACAAAGGGGTATTTTGGGGATCTACATTAGATAACCAATAGATTATTTTCTGAATGTTACTTGCCCAGTAATAAAATAAAAAATTAGGTAGTGCCATCCCTCCCTGACGTTTTAGTCTCTGTAAAAAAGACTTCCTAATGCGAGGGGTCTTATTCCCCCACAAAAAGTAGGTCATTCGTCCTAATAAAAATGGGTATATTCGAAAATAAGTACAGAAACCATGGTAAAACAGACATCTTAATAAGGTTAGTACGACCTGCTAAAGACAGGGGCAAAGAGGACCATTTTGCAAAATCTTTTTTACATCGATCCATTAGTGGACAAAAATTGGCGTTAAACAAATTGTTATATGATCTGGTGACTTGTACACCTAAGTATTTGAAACCCTCAGAAACTACTCTGAAGGGGATAAACGAAGAATCTCTATAGGAGGTTGGAGTGATCGAGAAAAACTCACTTTTAATCATATTTAGCTTATAGCCAGAGAAATTGGCAAACTCTTTTAATAATGAAATAATTTGAGGTATTGAGGAGTTTGGGTTTGATACATATAACAAAACATCATCTGCATATAATGATATTTTATTCTCTGTACCATGCCGTAGAATACCTTTAAAGTTAGAGGATTGGCGGAGTGCAGCAGCCAATGGTTCAATTGATATAGCAAATAACAACGGAGAGAGAGGGCACCCTTGCCTGGTGCCCCTGTGTAGAGGGAAATATTCAGAATATACGTTGTTTGTGCACACAGAGGCAACCGGAGAGACATATAACAATTTGATCCATGAAATTAAGTCTGCAGGAAAGTCTGTTTAAGAGTGTAAAAGAGGTATTCCCACTCTACTCTATCGAACGCCTTTTCAGCGTCAAGAGATATTATTGCTTCATGCTCACCTGGAGGAGAGTTTGTATACATTATACTATATAGGCGTCGCAAATTATTAAAGGGGTTGCGACCTCGAATAAATCCTGTTTGGTCATTTGAAATTATAGTAGGGAGAACAGGTTCTAAGCGTAATGCAATAATTTTAGATAAAATGTAAAAATCTACATTCAGAAGCGAGATTGGCCTGTATGATTCACACAGAGCAGGATCTTTGCCTTCCTTTGGCAGTAGAGAGATTGAGGCCTGCGTGAGTGTTAAGGGAAGAGTTCCTGTATGGAAGGACTCATTATAAACTGCTACAAGAAGTGGGCCTAGTAAAGTTGCAAACTTCTTGTAAAATTCTATCGGGAAACCGTCCGGTCCTGGAGCTTTACTGCTTTGCATTGCTGCAATGGCCTCCGCAGCCTCTGATACAACTACAGGTCTGCCCAGACCAGAATCTATTTTTTTAAAAAAGCGGTCTAAAATTGCAGGATCATTAGGGTACTCTGAGGTATATAGAGTAGAGTAAAAATGGACAAAGCTCTTATTAATATCTTGAAGGGTATATGCCATAGATTCAGATGGGGCTTTAATATGAGTTATTGTCTTTGAATTATTCAGTTGACGAGATTGGAAAGCCAGTAAATTTACTGGCTTTATCCCCAAATTCATAAAATGTATGTCGGGTTTTTAACAACCTCTTCTCTTCATGTGAAGTCGACAGCAAGTTATATTCGGACTGAAGACTTATTCTTTCTTTATATAAGCGAGGGCAAGGAGAGATGGCATACTGTTCATCCAGTTTATTAATAGCTTCTGAAATATCCCTGAACCTAGAGAGTTCTTGCTTTTTTACATATGAAGAGTTAGAGGAGAGAGAGAGCACCGAAGAAAAAAAAAAAAGAGTATGTTCTGGAAGAAGGGAAAAGAAATCTCCAGGGGTCTAACAGTCCAAATTGATCACAGAAATTCTTTATGTTTATAGCTGCTTTAGAGGGCTGTATAACTCTAGAAGAGGATCTATCCAGGGATGCGTCCAAAACACAATTGAAGTCCCCACCTATAATTAAGGCATAATCATCAGCTGTTGGAATAGATGTGAAAACTCTATTGAAAAAATTGCTGTCGTCAAAGTTTGGGGCATAAATATTAACAAGAATAACTTGCTTGTCCAACAGGCGGCCTGCAACAATCACATAACGACCATAAGAGTCACTAATAACCTTTTCGCTGGTGAAAGAAATATTTTTTCTGATGAGAATAGCTACACCTCTGCCTTTTACATTGAAACTCGAATGAAAAAACCTGACCACCCCAACTCCGTCTAAGTTTAATTACATCAGAGTTAAGAATGAGGGTTTCTTGCAGAAAAATAATGTCTGCGTTTAATTGTCTTAAATGAGAGAAAATTTTACTTCTTTTAATAACATTGTTCATCTCTTTCACGTTCCACGTTATGAAATTAACAACACATTTATTAAATTTGGACATGTTATCAGAGAACAACTGTAAATGAATTACAAAAAAATACAGATTCCGCTCTTACAAACCACATGAGCATCTTGACTCTGATCAACAGCTGGAAGTAGCTTGTTTTAGCTGGTCTCCCAGCTGGTTGAGCTGGTTTTAGCTGGTTGAGCTGGAAGTAGCTGGTTTTAGCTGGTTTTAGTCTCCCAGCCTGGCCAGGTTGGTTTTAGCTGCTTTTAGCTGGTTTAAGCTGAAAGTAGCTGGTTTTATCTGGTATCCCAGCCTGGCCAGGCTGGTTTTAGCTGGAAGTAGCTGGTTTTAGCTGGTCTCCCAGCCTGGCCAGGCTGGTTTTAGGTGGTTAAGCTGGAAGTAGCTGGTTTTAGCTGGTCTCCCAGCCTGGCCAGGTTGGTTTTAGCTGCTTTTAGCTGGTTTAAGATGAAAGTAGCTGGTTTCAGCTGGTCTCCCAGTCTGGCCAAGGCTGGTTTTAGCTGGTTTAAGCTGAAAGTAGCTGGTTTTAGCTGGTATCCCAGCCGGGCCAGGCTGGTTTTAGCTGGAAGTAGCTGGTTTTTGCTGGTCTCCCAGCCTGACCAAGCTGGTGTCTGTTTGACCTAATTACAAATTAATCAGTTTTTTTCACTTACTGACAAGGTTCAATTCAAGGTAAGTTTAGTATCATAATCAGGTAGGCTAGATGATACATCTTAGACTCTTCTCAGATATATTATCATTAACAACTAGAATAATTTAAAACAAAATTACAAAAGTGGTTTCACAAATAAATGATAGTATAAAGTATAGCATACTTTATACCGTACTGTATGCTCCACCGTGGCTCCCTGAGCTCCCTGAATCGTCCTGGAGGCGTACCTCCTCTCCCTCCTGTGTCTGCCCTGCACGAGGCTCCAGGGCTCCCACCCCCCCTCCCTGGTGTATTTCTAAATTATTGTAGGCTATGTCTGGAAAAAAAGGAAAATGTGCAACAAAGACATTACACTATAGTTTACTTTTTTAAGTAGTTTTACTTGTTGAAAATTCACACATTAATAATCTAAATTATTTCTTTTTTAAGTCTGTTTCAGTGACTGGCGGTAACAAAAGGAGCCTGAAAGAAGAGAGAGAGAGAAGAGGGAGAAACAAGTGGGGCATTACATATCCCAAAAAATACAAGATATAATAAAAAAGAAAAGAAAAATGAAGATGCGTAATATGTTTAGAATTCTGTTATTGTTCATCTTCACCATTGATTGTTAATATAGCTTTAGAATTGTAATCATTCCAATTATTTTGTAAATATTTGTTAGAATATAATTTTTTAAAGGGGCTGTAAGATCAAATAAAAATTGTTTTAATGGTTCCTTGTGGTCCTGCAGATTATTAAAAGTAAACTTGGAATTATTTATATTATTTGTCGCAACACCCCTTAACAGAAAATTGGGGCAGACACTATGTAATCACTCAATCAATCAATCAAACAGACATTTTGACCAGCTAAGACCAGCCTGACCAGCTAAGACCAGCCTGGCTTACCAACTAAAACCAGCTAAGACCAGCCTCACTAGCTTAAACCAGCTAAGACCAGCCTTAACCAGCTAAGACCAGCCTGGCTTACCAGCTTAAACCAGCTAAGACCAGTCTGGCTTACCAGCTAAAACCAGCCTGGCTTACCAGCTAAAACCAGCTAAGACCAGCCTCACTAGCTTAAACCAGCCAAGACCAGCCTGACCAGCTAAAACCCGCTAAGACCAGCCTGACCAGCTAAGACCAGCTAAAAAAGTGGTCAAAACCCCTCTAAAACCAGCTTGATAAACCAGCTATGACCAGGCTGGGAGGCCAGCTTAAACCAGCTTGACCAGCTTAAGCTGGTTTAAGCTGTTTTTTTTCAGCAGGGATGACTAAACATGCGTCATCGTTTTCAAAAGCCTCCGTTTTCATAGTCCACACTGCAACGTGAAGCAGCGTTTTCAAATTCATCCACTTTGGAGAGCGTTTTCAAAAAGCTCAGTTTTCCTTGACCAAAAATGTAGTCTCAGTGTGGACAGAAGGCCAAAACGAAGAGAAAAAGAGGCATTTTCAAACAAAGACGTATTAGTGTGGACATGGCCTAAACAGAGTTTTACCTAGGGATGGACGATATGGTCAAAATTAATATCATTATAAATTCCTTAATTTTGGTCGATACGATGTAATTCCAACATCAATTTGAACAATATTAAAAAATAAAAATAAAAATTGCCAAGCAAGCCCACAACAGATGTATGTGACTACAAACTTTTGAAAAAAGAATTTGCCAAGTCTATGAAACCTCCTCCTATAAAACTATATGGGTCATTCTACAGAAATTTCCACTTTTGGTATGGCAAGATGTCTTAAAATGTATTTATTTTTTCTAACATTTAAACCACATTATTAGACTACTTTTTGGCTCTATGAATACATATAAATGACAGCTTAATGATTTTTTTAAAAATCTTTTTTGCATTTATTTAAAGACCACATGTACCATTGTTTTGTCACTGGTGTTACCTTCTTTGGCAATATTAAAAATACCCAAAAATGAAAATTGTGGACGTGTTCACTGGCCCTGTGAATATCTAAAGATATTTAGAAGGTACAGGTCATCGCAATGGAAGGCGATTTTTATATATCATCAGACAACGTGAATTTTTTTGCCCAACTATATTTATTTGAACCAGAATACTAGGCAGAATGCTTAGCAAGAAGTCAGAGATATGGAGGAAGCAGCCACAGCAGTAGCAGCAGCAGTAAGTCTTCAAGCTTCAGGGAGACAGAGATCTCTTCAAAAGTGGTAGTGTTCTTGTAGTAAGTGTTAGGAGATGCCAACAGAAGTGGAGAGCATCTGTTGTCACGAATGGAACATGGCAATGCCACAACTACAAGACGCTGACGAAGACATTGCCGAAAGAGTCCCATCACATACCTACCTGACTGAAGATCCTGACTTTCTCCGCTACTGAACCGCAGCGTTTCGCACATTGTGTTTAGCTTGCCTTATATAAACTGGAGGCGACGTCCAAGGCCAGAGGGACCCAATAGCACGCTGTCAGTAGAGTAAGCAATTTGTTGTATTTGTAATGTTATTGCAACGATTAGATGGGTGCATATGAACAATTTAGTTAATTATATTTTTTCCCTTATATTTTAGTCAGTGCAGGTTGGTGGCGTATCGTGTGGTTTTGACGTGCCAGACGCTGTGTATGTGCTCAGGACAGTAGGAAATAGCGGTGAATCAGAGGTAAAAAATTAAAATACTGTTCAGTTTCTCGCACAAACCGATCATTTTTGTGTCTTAGGACATCAGTGTATCGTCACAAGTTAATTTGGTTAATTTGGTTGTTTTGTTTGTGAATGTTTTTTTTACTCTCAAAGATTTAGTAGCCATTGACTGCCATTATATGATTGACAGACTGCAACAGTATGAGTTAAAAATCATTGTTTGTGTTCTACTGAAGAAACAAAGTCACCTGCAACTTGGATCCCCTGGGGGTAAGCAGATAAACATTAAATTTTCATTTTTTGGTGAACTATCCCTTTAAAGGTTTTTATGAAATATTATTTCTTAATATTTTTTTTACTCACATGTATTCAGAGTTGCAGAAAAATAGTGAAAATGCAAGAAAATAAGAGATTGTTTTATTTAATGAGACAGAAAAAAAAAAACACAGTAACGCCAGTGACATAATGAATAACCAGTGACATACATAAGACCTGATATATTGATCTTCACTGTTGTTTCCCATAAGTAAGGTTACAGTAAAGTAACACCAGTGACAATTTTCATGAAAAATGCATTTTACAAAATGGCTGATTCAAGGTATCAAACCACATGTTGTCAATCATGGTATACTCACAAAATTAAGTAGTTTAAACCATTTGTATTCAGTTCCCTAACGATAAAGTAGGCAATACCAGTGACTTAAATTAAAAGCTTCATATCATGAAATGAGATAAATGAGAAAATTTCTGATAACTGAAAAGAGACAGTGGACTTAACATGGGCCTTTTGTCATAGATCTTTAAAAAAATAGGAAGGAGGAAGTCAAGTGATGTCATCAGTATGAGTTTTATTTCAAAATAAATGATTTTTGTTAAAGGGGTGCTTAGTTATGTTATAAAATTTTATATATTATATATTATATGTTATATGTCATAAAAGTGTTACAAGCTGTTTGTGCATAAATAAGATCTGTTAAGTTGCAAAGCTTAAAGTCTCAAACCCAAAGAGATATTTATTATAAAAGTTAAAGGTAGTATAAATGATTTCCGGTAGCCAATGTTTATATTTGAAATCACCAAAACAAACACGCCCCTACCCCAAAAGGGTCTCGCCCCTATTTTGATAGCTTTGCCCCGCACATACGTAAGCAACCCAGGCAACGATTATGGCAGAATCTGCTGTGCAATCACCAATTGCGGTTGAACAAACAAGCATATTCAAGCAAAAGCCAGCATTTATTAGTTCTGCAAAACAAAGCAAAACCAATGTTACTCACCTATCGAGAAGAAACAAAGCAACCTTGTCGCCCAATCGTAGGCTTTCCCCTTTAATTCTCTCCAGCGCTGGAAAGCTAATTCATTATTTACACAGGTCTTACTTCTTGCCTTATCGCAGCGTTGTATCATATGTTTCTCTTATCACAAATGACGTTTGGTCTATTCGAATGTAAGTGCCCTGCAAAGTGGACATCACATGATATTCTGCCATGATTCCAGTTCGAAACGACTGTATGTATTCCATGAATTTAAATTGTATTTATTTACAGAGGTATATGATGACACACTTCAAATTTCTTTAGTTTCGTCTGTGTATGAAGATGCTGCAAGCATCGGCACATGAATGAATGTTCTGAAATGAAGTAAACTTCAACGGATATCCCCTGCTCAGGGAGTAGTTAGTAATGAACACTGTGTAGGGACCATGTCAATCAGAACACAGTTCATGCAAGGAGCTCACTTCTAACAGGCTGATGACCTGAATCAGGAATGTTAACTAAAAGAGACATGCAGAGCAGGGGGCCCGAGGACTGGAATTGAGAAGCCTTATCGTAAGCCTTCTTTTGTTCCCGCAGACTTTTTTCTCTTTTGCTTTTTAATTCGCCATCTCTATTTTTCTGTCGTTGCTTGGCAAGGCTAACATCCTGTGCACTGAGCGCTCTCTCCTCCCCATCATGAGTAGACACACCCCTTACTGCTGATTGGCTACAAGTTTGTTTTGGTAATCAGCCTGACTCAGTTTTCTATAGAGTTTTTGAAAAAATACATACCCCACCTTTAAGACTCATCCACGCCTTCTTAAAATGGCTCGTTCAAACACGCCCCCACGTCTAATTTATAGTGTGGGTAGATTTGCGTACCACCGCCCATATATATATGCAAAGAAAGAAGGTGCAACTTTTTATACGAGCTGTAGTATTGTTGCAGCCGGAGATGCTGTGCGTTTCATTGTGAAAGCAAAAGTACTTTGTTTAGCCTTCCAAATGAGGACAAAACTAGAAATCAGTGGTTAAGTTATATTTACAACACTGAAATATGCACAGCACACACTTGAATATTTGTGTTGTACTGTTCCAGAACGGAGGACTATTTCCTGAACTTGGGGGAGTAGCCTACAATAGCAGCTTGTACACAAAGTACACAAAGGTTTAAAGGGTTACTCCATGCCAAAATGAAGCTTTTGTCATTAATCACTTACCCCTATGTTGTTCAAAACCAGGAAAAGCTTTGTTTGTCTTTGGAACACAATTTAAGGTATTTTGGATAAAAACCGGGAGGTTTGTGACTGTCCCATTGATTGCCAAGTAAATAAAACTGTCAAGACCCAAAAAATTATGAAAGACGTTGTGGTGCCTCAGAGAAGAGAACAACTCAAGAAAGTCTTCTGTGAGCCATTTGGAGCGACCATAAAAACAGATTGGGAGCTTACATGATGCCAGTACGTCTCGACTAGTTCCTGCCCTACGCTGACTTCTCACCTCAGGGGTTAACCAGCAATACACTAATCAAATCAGGAGGACAGAGAACTCTCGTTTTCTGCTGGGACCACGTGAAGCCACAAAGGCCGTATCATTACCTTTTTGACCAGCCTCAGTCAGAGCCATGTAAGAAATGCAGGAAAAGACTAATTTACAGATGCTCCCCCAGAGACTAGCTACGGAACAGATGGTCAGTGTAACTGGTGACCATCTATGCATAAATTAATAATCGAACAAACAAGAAAGGCAGATTTACATTGACACGTCCAGCCCGCAGGACCCACAGGACACTACAATGTGACCCTCTCCTGACCTTCTCCTCAACATTCCTTTCTCCCCCCTCAGATACGTCCAAATGTTCTTTCCCTTTCAACACAGAATACACAAACTTAAACAAATGATCTTAAAAGACAATCATTTATCACCGTTGCTAGTAGAGCAAATAATTCACAATTATGTGTTATGTCTTTTATATGCTTGGTGTGTTTATTGTAACCTATGGAGCTAACCAATGTGTGTGTAACCCGTTAGGTAGACAAAGTTATTAATGTGTTTGCAAGATACCTGATGTTTAGTGTTAAATGAAAGCTTATTTTATTTCCAAGGTGTTGACGTGAATGAAAAGTTGATATTATGTACGATGCTTGCATTACAACACTTAGTGAAGTGATTAACAAACTCTTGGAGAAAAGTTGCCTTCACATGACAGACAAACAGTATGAAACCGCATGGGGCGGAGCCTGCCTTGCAACCCAAATGATTGGAACACAACTTTGTGGGACGGACTTCGTCAGCCTGGTTAAAATCAAATGTCCAGAATAGCCTTTCGCCTTTCATCTGAGCTTGCTTCCACCGACGCTCCCTACTTGACCATTACACGATTGTGCCATCCAGAACTCTACAGAACCAGCAAAAGCTTCTTGAAATCTTCAAAAACCTTTGCGCCCCGCAACTCTGACTTTAAAAGAACTTCCAGCTCTTCACGCTCGGTAACCAAACAACCAACCGAAGCTTGAACTGACCGAACTGCGTGAAACACTGAACAGTGGAAGCAGCTTGAACCACTTCAGATGCTCGCAACGTGAAAGTACTTCGCCAGTGCTCTCCTGAACTCCGAGAGCATCACCCGTGTAACCAAGCAACCAACCGAAGTTTCATCCAGCCTCTGCAAGTGTCCAATCACCTCCAAGGGCTTCCCGAAGATGTCATCCAAAGAACCAGGCAACCAATCAGAAGTTGCGTGATTTCTCTGCTAAGATGAGCCCACAGAGGAAAACCCTATTTCAGTCTAACTCAAGTAAAACAAGGTCTCTATAATCTCTTGCTGAACTGGTGCTAAATCTCCTTAAGCAGCTAAAAGTCAAATCTCTGCTTTTGTGGTTTTCTCAGGTTGCAATTTAAGAACTAGTAGCAGATACTAGAAATTTTGGGATTCCCTTCAAACTCCATAAATTCTCATTCCTTGAACCGTATGCATGTGTGTGTGAGTGGCAGAGTGGGCACAGCCCACCGTGGGCAGAGTGGTGTGCGCTTGTAGCTCCCTGGAGCTCCCTGGAGTTTTGTTTTTCTGAAAAAATCTCTATTTTACTATTACTTTCTGTTGTTTAAAGTGACAAAATATAGCTTTTTCCCCACCAGATTTCTGATATCATCCATCAAATTAATCCGATTGTTCGCTTTTATTCTGTAACCACGAGTGCAACGCCGTGCTGTGCGTTAGCATTCCGTTTGCCGGTTAGCCTGCCATTTGCGTTCCCACTCACATCTCTATTCACGTCTACTACCGCTTTCCTTTTTTTTTTTTCCCCCTCGCTCTCGTTGATCGCTTGTTTTTATTCCATAACTGCAAGTGCAGTGTGCCTGCAGTGTGTTAGCCGGTTAGCTTGCCATTCATTTTTACTTTTTCTGTCCGCCTCTACAGCCGTTGTTGCTTTCTCCCCCTGCTTTTTTTCTTCACAAGTTCATCAAACAACAGTGGTGAGTTGAAATCATTCTACAACTACGGTGAGTAATGGCTTCCTCTCCTTTCCTGGTAACCTGCAGCACCTGTCATATGTATAGTTTATCAATCTCTGTCGGCAGTGAGGGATTCACATATGATAAATGCAGGGAAATAGTTAGGCTGACAGAGAGGATTTCAGAACTAGAGACACGCATCCAAACTTTAATCGAGGATAGTAAGAATGTGAGGGCCTCAGATACGGCTTTGGATGCGACTAGCTCAGGAAGTCCCGTACATTGTTCGGTTCCGGTAACTTCGCCTTTGCAAGCAGGGCAACTGGGTGACTGTGAGACAGCATAGTCGCGGGTCAAAACACCGCTCTTACGTTCCGATCAGAACATCAAAGAGGTTTTCCCCACTCAGTGATGCACCCACTGAGAAACCTGATCAAAGTGCTCTAGTTATTGGCGATTCTATTGTACGGAACGTGAAAATAGAGACACCAGACACCATAGTCCAATGTTTACCGGGAGCCAGAGCGCCTGACATCTTGGCAAATTTAAAAGTGCTGGCTAATGCTAAACGTAAATTCAGTAAGATCGTTATTCACGTCGGCACAAATGATGTTCGACTTCGCCAGTAGGAGATCACTAAAAATAATGTTAAAGAGGTGTGTAAGTACGATGTCAGACACTGTAATTTGCTCTGGCCCCCTCCCTGTGTATCGTGGTGACGAGATACATAGCAGACTGTCGTCACTAAATGGCTGGATGTCTAAGTGGTGCCCGCAGAATAACATAGGTTTCATAGACAATTGGACAAGTTTTTGGGGCAGACCTGACCTGTTGAAAAGAGATGGTCTTCATCCCTCCTGGGGTGGTGCCGCTCTTCTCTCTAGTAATATGGCATATAGTTTTAGAGTTTGCACTTGACTAACTGGGGCCCAGGTCAGGAAGCAGACAGACTGGCTAATCCGACCGTCTGCTAGCCACCTCACGTCACCAAAATCAGTTAATTCTCAGCACATAGAGACCCTTTCACCTAGATATCATGCTATAGAGACTGTGTCTGTTCGCCGAGCTAGACAATACAAAAGACGTCCAAACCAATTCAACAGTAACAATCTAATCAACGTTCAACAAATAAAAAATGTACATAATACAGAGAAACAAATGATAAAACTTGGCCTTTTGAATATCAGGTCCCTCTCTACAAAAGCGCTTTTTGTAAATGATATGATCATTGATCATAAACTAGATGTGCTCTGTTTGACAGAAACCTGGCTAAAACCAGATGATTACATTATCTTAAACAAGTCTACCCCTCATGATTACTGTTATAAACATGAGCCACGTCTAAAAGGTAAAGGGGGAGGTGTTTCTACAATTTATAGCAATATTTTCAGTGTTTCTCAGAGAGCAGGCTTCAAGTATAACTCGTTTGAAGTAATGGTGCTTCATGTAACATTATCCAGAGAAACAAGTGTTAATGATAAATCCCCCATGACGTTTGTACTTGCTACTGTATACAGGCCACCAGGGCACCATACAGATTTTCTTAAAGAATTCGCTGATTTTATATCTGAGCTGGTGTTGGCTACAGACAAGGTCTTAATAGTAGGTGACTTTAACATCCATGTCGATAATGAAATCGATGCACTGGGAGCAGCATTTACAGACATTTTAAATTCTGTTGGAGTTAGACAACACGTGTCAGGTCCTACTCATTGTCGAAATCATACTCTAGACTTAATACTGTCACATGGAATTGATGTCAATGCCGTTGAGATTCTGCAGCAAAGTGATGTTATCTCTGATCATTATCTAGTCTCGTGTATACTCCAGATAAATAAAACTGTAAATTCAACTCCTTATTACAAGTATGGTAGAACCATCACTTCTACTACAAAAGACTGCTTTCTGAGTAATCTTCCTGACTTATCTGAATTCCTCAGCATGTCCAATAGCTCAGAAAAACTTGATGATGTAACAGAAACTATTGACTCTCTCTTTTCCAGGACTCTAGATACGGTCGCTCCTCTGCGCCTAAGGAAGATTAAGGAAAACAGTCCGACCCCATGGTATAACGAGCACACTCGCGCCCTAAAGAGAGCAGCCCGGAAAATGGAGCGCAGCTGGAGGAAAACAAAATTAGAGGTTTTTCGTACTGCTTGGCGTGAATGTACCCTATCATATAGAAAAGCGTTAAAATCGGCAAGATCTGATTATTTTTCGACTCTTTTAGAAGATAACAAACATAACCCTAGGTATTTATTCAATACAGTGGCTAAGTTAACAAAAAATAAAGAACCAACAGGCACTGACTGTGCCCATCAGCATAGCAGTAATGACTTTATGAACTACTTTACTTCCAAGATCGATACTATTAGAGACAAAATTGTCACCATGCAGCCGTCAATTACAGTATCGCATCAGATAGTGTCCTATAGATCTCCTGGGGAACAATTCTACTCATTCTCTTCTATAGGTCAGGATGAATTGTATAAACTTGTTAAAGCATCTAAACCAACAACTTGTATGCTAGACCCTATTCCATCTAGGCTACTAAAAGACCTGCTTCCAGATCTCATAGATCCTCTGTTAAATATTATTAATTCATCACTGTCATTAGGATATGTCCCCAAAACCTTCAAACTGGCTGCTATTAAGCCTCTCATTAAAAAAACACAACTTGACCCCAACAAATTAATTAATTACAGACCTATCTCGAATCTCCCATTTCTGTCAAAGATATTAGAAAAGGTTGTATCCTCACAATTATCTTCCTTCCTACAGAAAAATGATATCTGTGAAGATTTCCAGTCAGGTTTTAGACCATACCATAGTACTGAGACTGCTCTTATTAGAGTTACAAATGACCTGCTCTTATCATCCGATCGTGGTTGTATCTCTCTGTTAGTGCTACTGGATCTTAGTGCTGCGTTCGATATGGTTGACCACAACATTCTCTTGACAGACTTGAAAATTATGTTGGCATTAGGGGTACTGCATTGGCATGGTTCAAATCGTACTTATCTGACCGCTATCAATTCGTGGCAGTAAATGAAGAGGTATCATATCGATCACAAGTGCAGTATGGAGTACCGCAAGGCTCAGTGCTAGGGCCATTACTTTTTATGCTTTACATGTTACCCTTGGGTGATATCATCAGGAAATATGGTGTTAGCTTTCACTGTTATGCTGATGATACTCAGCTCTATATTTCTTCGTGGCCCGGCGAAACATACCAACTTGATAAACTAGCGGATTGTGTAGTTGAGTTAAAAAATTGGATGACAAGTAATTTCTTACTGCTAAATTCTGAAAAAAAACAGAGGTGTTAATTATTGGACCTAAAACATCAGCGTGTAATAACCTAAAACACTCTCTAATACTTGATGGCTGCTCTGTCAATTCTTCGTCATCAGTTAGGAACCTAGGTGTGCTATTTGATAGCAATCTTTCCTTCGAAAACCACATCTCTAGTATTTGCAAAACTGCATTTTTCCATCTCAAAAATATATCTAAATTACGACCTATGCTCTCAATGTCAAATGCTGAAACATTAATTCACGCGTTTATGACCTCAAGTTTAGATTATTGTAATGCTTTATTGGGTGGTTGTTCTGCTCACTTAATAAACAAACTCCAGCTGGTCCAAAATGCAGCAGCTAGAGTTCTTACTAGAACCAAAAAGTATGATCATATTAGCCCGGTTCTGTCAACACTGCACTGGCTCCCTATTAAACATCGAATATATTTTAACATTTTGCTAATTACTTATAAAGCCCTGAATGGTTTAGCTCCTCAGTACCTGAGCGAGCTCTTATCGCATTATAGTCCCTCACGTCCGCTGTGTTCTCAAAACTCTGGCAATTTGATAATACCCAGAATATCCAAATCAACCGCGGGCGGCAGATCATTTTCTTATTTAGCACCCAAACTCTGGAACAATCTACCCAACACTGTTCGGGATGCAGACACACTCTGTCAGTTTAAATCTAGATTAAAGACCCATCTTTTTAACCTTGCTTACACATAACACATCAACACATTTCTATAATTCAAATCCGTTAAAGGATTGTTAGGCTGCACTAATTAGGTCAACCGGAACTGGGATCACTTCCCATAACACCCGATGTACTCAGTGCATCGTCAGAAGAATGGCATCTACACTAATATTAGTCTGTTTCTCTCTTACTCCGAGGTCACCTTAACCACCAGATCCAGTCCGTATCCAGACCAGATGGTCATTGCAGTCCTCCGGATCCAGTCCGTACCCAGCCCAGACGGTGGATCAGCACCTAGAGATGACCTCTACAGCACTGAATGTCAGCGGAGACCACATCGACTAGATGAGCCCCAGAGACGGATCCCCAGTGAAGACCTCGTCACCTACACGGCTGTCGGCACAGGACCACGGGACCTGGTGAGCCCTCTGTGTCTGGCCAGAGGAGAAGTGGCCTCCTGACTGAGCCTGGTTTCTCCCAAGGTTTTTTGCTCCATTTATCACCGATGGAGTTTTGGTTCCTTGCCGCTGTCGCTGCTGGCTTGCTTAGTTGGGGACTCTTTATCTTCACACAATATTGTATTTTATTTTATTGTATTTGATTAACTACCTTTACCTGAAAATTGAGTGTTTACTGTTGCCCCTTGTATTGTTGATGTACTATTTCCTATTTAATACTGTACAGCCGCCTTGTCACAATTCTGTATTGTTAAAGGTGGTATATAAATAAAGGTGATTTGATTTTGATTTGATTTGACTGTGTGTATGTGTGTGTAAATTTTAGTAGTATAGTTCATGTATCTTAGAGTAGTTCAATAAATTCTTGTTTCATTCGAAAGAACATTGTCTTGTTTTCTGTTCACAAAGTTACTGACTGTGCCCAGATTTTGCTATCTAGCTCACAATAACAACCTAATACGGTGTTTATATTATAATCTGATGGTCATGGAAATAATATAAACATCCGGAATTGGTAAGATATACTAAGTTAAACTTTTCGCTGGACGAACAGTTAATAAAGTGTTAACTATTAATTCTGAATCATTTAATTAAATCAATTCTGAATCCTTTGGATTCGATTCCCCATTGAATCAATTAAATTTGATCTACAATATTACTACAACGTCGTCAAAATAGTCCATCTGCCATCAGTGATGCAACCATAATTTTACAAAGCTACAAGAATACTTTTTGTATGGAAAGAAAACAAATATAACAACATTATTCAACAATTCGTCTCCTCTGCGTCACCGTAGCACCATTTTGGAGAATATCCACTGGAGGCAAACAGCGTACGCTGTTCTGTGTCAGCTGCATTACGTGGATATGCTGTTTTCATTTGAATCAAAGTGTAAATAAATGTAGAAAACATAAACAGCATAGTAGTTACACCACTGGGGCTGCTCCATATGAGACTGCTTCAACACTGGCTCCACGGCCGAGTCCCAAAGACACCGGCCTGCCACCAAACCTTCACCCTGTGGTAAGACCTTACGTTCCTCCAGGCAGGAGTACCCCTGGAACAGGTCTCCAGGCATGCTGTGGTACACACAGGCCTCGTACGATGGGCAGTCCGTGTCAGGGATTTGGATGGGCCCTCAGCTAGCAGTATGCCTTGCCTTGAACCGTCTCAAAGGGCACTTATGAGGCAAGCATGTGTTGGTCCACACGAACAACACTGCAACCATTCCGTACATTAATCGACAAAGTTGTCTACACTCCCATTGCACGACGCAACTCGCCTGCCACCTCCTCCTTTGGAGTCAGAAGCATCTGAGGTCGCTTCGAGCCATTCACATTCTGGGCCTGCACAACCATGCAGCTGACGAGCTGCGCTACCCAGAGAAAGGACCCCCGGAGATCCCCCAGAGATTGTGCTGTCCTTCTTGCAGCAAAAGTTGGAGCGATGGCTGTCTCCCTCCACCCTTAAAGTCTACGTGGCTGCTATTGCTGCACACCACAACCTTCCCATAGAGGAGAAGTCAGTGGGGAAGCATGACCTGGTCATCAGGTTCTTTAGGGGGGCGAGAAGGCTAAATCCGCCCTAGCCCCCCTCCATACCCTCTTGGGACCGGTCTCTAGTGCTCAGAGCACTACAGCAGGGCCCATTTGGCCCTTTGCAATCAGTTGAGCTGCAGTTCCTATCAATGAAAACTCTGCTCCTGCTTGCATTGGCCTCCATCAAGAGGGTAGGGGAATGCATGCATTTTCGGTTGACGAATCGTGCCTAGAGTCCCAGCTAAGTGCCCAAGGTTCCCACAACTTCCTTTAGGGACCAGGTGGTAACCCTGCAAGCGCTGCCCCTGGAGGAGGCAGACCCAGCCCTAGCTTTGCTTTTTCCCGTCTGAGCCCTAAGATGGTATGTGGACTGGACACAAAGCTTCAGGACCTCAGACTAGCTCTTTGTCTGTTACGGAGGCCGTCAGAAGGGGTATACCGTCTCCAAGCAGAGGATGGACCACTGGATAGTGGACGCCATCACCCTGGTTTTCCAGGCACAGGGTGTGCCCTGCCTGCTCAGGTTGCGACAAGAAGTGTTGCATCCCCCTGGGCGCTGGCTTGTGGCGCCTCACTGACAGATATTTGTAGAACTGCGAGCTAGGTGACCCCTAACACATTCCCTATATTCTATAGCCTTCATGTAGAGCTGGTATCCTCCTGTGTTCTCACCTCAAATGGGTAGAAGCACTGAGTGGGCCCGGTTTGGGTCAGCTTGCTAAAACCGCTCCAGAGTGTCCATACAGTAGACCCTGTCAAGCTCCTCCATCCCTTCGGCAGCCAGACCTAGCGGAGCGTCCAGCGCTAGACCCTAACTCGATGGATCCATGAGAACCAGTAGAGGGCTGGGGTTCATATAAGAGACCTAAGTGGATCGCAAATGTGTAAAATCTCATGGTATAGCCTCAGAGCCTGTGTTTCCCTGGCAGACCGTCTGCCATTCCAAGAGGGTTACAATAACCTCCAATCTTCCATATTTTCCTGAAAAATGAGTCATATGTGTAAATGCTTCTGAAACCTCCTACGGGAAGAATGGGGCTTCGGCACATTCCCAGTGCTCCAGCCTCACTAAAGTGGGTAGTGCTATGTTATACAGTGATAGGTATTCTTGTTGCGAGCCCGGCCTAGGCCGGAAAGGGGGCACAGGCTCGCTCAGGACACTGGAGGGGGCAGCAGCCATGGCACTTTGGTAAGGATCCCATTCGTCGGTCACCGACGTGACTCGGACTGACCAACTGATAGGGAACATCTCGGTTACGTATGTAACCCTCGTTTCCTGAAGATTTCCCATCCTATGACCTGGAAACCGATCGAGCTTAGCCACCTTGTAGAACATCTCAATTCTCTAATTGCACTGTGAAGAGGCGAGGATTAAGGAGGCTTTCCGAGGAGTCATGAGCGAGGATGCACGTGTAAATTCTCCTCCCCCTTCACATCTGTCATAATAATTTATATATATGTTCTAGGTTTGCAGTTTACATAATGACATATATTTCAACAGGGCATCTTGCTTTATTAATATTTATTATGAATGACTTAAATAACAAACGTTAACAACGTATGGGCAGATCCCTTTATCCCTTTAGTGCAGCTGATGATGCTTTGAAGTGATGGTTGAATGGTCAAGAATATTCCAGTGTTCATCCTTTGATTCCTCTTTCCTTGTTTCCTTTCCTTGCATTCTTCCTTCAAATCCTAAGGGGGGTGGAGCTAAGAGCAGAACCTGATTTTACCAAGTACGGAGCTAAGATGTGAGGAAAGGAAACGAGGATGCACAAATAAGAAATGAGAAGCACCCTATGTGCTGCATCTGAAGAGCTCTTTTCCAAAACGCGATAAATGCCATTTCTTTTACAAAATTGAGTTCCTGCCAAAATCAGTATTGTATCTGGTCAGTACTGAAAAGGCAGTTTTTAATTTTATGCAAAAGGCGATATCCGCTGTGTTATTCTGTCATGTTTTCTCTCTTTTTTTCTGAACCGCGACAAACGCCAGTTTCCCTTTTCTGCAAAATGCGATACATCCACTCAGCCAATCACAGCGCAGCATTTCACGCATTGTAAACAGTAAAGGCAGCGCTTTGAATACACCCAGCATCCATAGTTTTCAGCGTTGAATAATGTATCACAGACATATCTGGTGAATACTTTCATAAACAAACCATAGAGAGAGTGTAAATAAGAGACTCATTGTGCAGTGTAGAGAGTTTTGTTGATTATAATTTTGAGATTGCGATTAATTAAGATGAGTGACAGCTTTTAATGATTTTTAAGGGAGTTTGTAAATGAGATATTGATTTATTACAACAGTTAAATAAACTGTAAAAAGTTAATATTAAGTGACTTTCATTGTCTGCCTACAAAACTATTGCCTGATTTTGCTCAATTTCATCTTCAATAATAGTTTGAAACAAAGTCACAACTGAGCCGCTGCGCATCTTCCTTCAAACACGGCGCTGTTTCGACTACAAATGAACGTGCGTTTTCTAATAAGTCAATACCTAATAAATCAATTACCCATTCATAAAAAGAGTCACTTGCTTTATTCCTGAATTAATCAGCCATTCGAACGAATCAAATTAATGATTCAGAAATTAAATCAGTGACTTACCGCCAACCTACTGGCAGTATTTCATTTTTATCTTCTTTTTAGTTATTAAAATCATTTAATATTTCTATGTTCAAAATTGTATATTTAAAACATTAATCTCAACAAGAGTTTATGAATTTGATTGCACTTATGCCATCTCTTTCCATCACTTATACTTTCTCTAAAAAGAAAAGTAAGCGTAGACCCCCAATGGATTTATTGCATTTTGGGAAAAAATAATCAGTTTTTATAATAAATCTTTGAAAAGTCAAAATCTAGATTTGAATTATTAATGTTATTATATAAGATGCTATGTGAAAGTTTAAAACAGAAAATAGTGGTTTTCATCTTGCCACTTTCTTGGAAAAGAAAACACATTTTTACTCAAATAATCAAAATGGATTTATAGTGTTTTGGAACCAAGCTCTTCGCTCCCTAATTATACTCGCGCTGTGATCAGCGGCAGCTGGACACAATCATTGCATGCCAATATGCATTGGCTTGTTTAGTTTGCACTTTAGGTAGATTGGTCTCTCTAAGCAAGTTCCCATTTGATGGACAACGACGTGATGTCTCTGTTTCCTCCTTCAGGTAACCGAGATGTTTTTTGAACCTCAAACTGCTTAAATACGTTGCATTACATCAAATACACAAAATAATGTTTTTTTTTTAGCAACATTATATGACCCCTTTAAATGGTAACACCAGTGACACAACTCCAGGGGACTACTTTTATTATATATTTTATAATATTTATTCTGCATTTCGTTTTTTTAATGCCATTTATATCATGTATATGAATACATTGTTGTATTTTAAATGGTAGAAAAACCTGTTTTTGACCTTAAAACTAAGCACATTCCCTCTGTACATGGCTATGGGGATGAGCAGTTTTGTGGTGCTTGGAATTCTGTATAATTAATTAAAAAACAATATTTTCTCAATAAGGTGTAATTGTTCAAATAACATTGTTTCATGTTTAATATAAAGAAAATGTAACCCTATAGTGTTTTTCAAGTGTAATATTTCTGTAAAGGCTAGAGACAGAAGAATGGACAAATTCATAGAATGACCCACATAATATTTAAAGGGGTCATCGGATGCTAAGTTCACTTTTTCATGTTGTTTGAACATTAATGTGTGTTGGCAGTGTATGTACAAATCTACCCTATAATGATAAAAATCCATGCAGCGGTTTTTAATTAATCTGTAAAAATAATATCCCCTTTTTCAAATCGAGCCATTCTCAGATGCCTGTCGTTGTTGCGTCACACCTACAAAGGCCGCTCCCACGATAGTTGATTGACATGAGCAATTGACCTAGAATCAGCTGTCACGGTCCGCCCTCTTTGTTTCGATGCTGGAGTTAGACAAGAATATCTCCGATTGAGCGATTGAGGTGTTGTGTTGCTGGATGTAATAATGAACATAGTGGTCGTCATTTACTCCCGACATCTGAGTCGCTGAAGATGCAGTAGATTACATTTGTTTGTGAAGGGAATGCGCCTCCTGATCTACATATTTCCGTCTATGTTCGCGCGAATCGTTCATGATCCAGCTTCACTTACAGCACAAGTGAGTATAAGGGTTTTTTTATGAATCTTTGCGATCGCCTTTCCTTATAACGCGGTAGTTAGGAAGTTTAGCGGCTAAACGCGGCTAATGTAAACAATATCGTCCTTCCACAGAGAGAAGAGAGGGGCGGGGTGAGCAGAGCTCATTTGCATTTAAAGGAACAGCCCCTTAGAATGAGATGATTTTTGCTGAGCTCATTTTGACAAGGTAAAAAGGGTGTTGTTTTACAAAACCATTGAGAATTTTTAATCAAAGTATATTAGAGATTTTTTATTAAGACCCTAAAGAATCATATCAACTTGTGGAAAATGGGCATCCGATGACCCCTTTAAAAAAAAAAAAAAAGAAACCAATAAATTGATGTTGACCTTTTATTTGTATTGCCTTCATGCAAACAAGAAATGTGAAATCAGTCAAATAAACATAATACTTTCAGACTCACCCTATCAATATTTATATTTTTAACTTCTAACTATAACATATATGTTATAGGCTGATTATTCTTGTAGATTGAAACAAAAGTGCTTCAGCCTGGATAAAGAATACAGAGTTGCTGTAGAAAACAGAAAAAAAGAGTGAGCAACAACAAAAACATGCTGCTGGAGAAAGGCTTATTGAAAATGCAGATGCATTATCTGCCAGCAGGATGCACTTTCGGAGTGCCAGAAACAGTGGTTTCCCTGGCTGTACACAAAGCGGAGCTCTGCTCATGAACACAACTTTGGCAGATATAATGAAAATGCCAATCAAAACTTTTCTGAAGACAATTTCTGAAGAGCTTTGAAGTGACGTAAGTTGGCCAACAGTGATGTCATTTACTAGCAGCGTTCAACAACCTCAATAACTGGAAGATGTAGAAGTGCCTGGAGTTTTATATGTCTATAGGTTTCAGGAATAAGATGCAACCAAAAGATGCTAAAATCCAACAGAAACTGATTATTTTTTTTAATATAGAATTAAATAAATAGTTAAATATGATGCTGTACAGCAAGTAAAAGCCAAAATAAGAGTCTAAAAACAAAAGCAAAAACCAATTTAGTTTTTCCTCTGAAATTACCAGGAACAATTTGTCACCGGAAATTTTTTCCCTCAGACCTGTTCCTGTTTGTGTTTCCATTGCAGTCTAAAGTACCATGAAGATTAGGCAATCTGGTAATGTACGATTTTGCTGAATTAGATTTTAGGTCAACATATTTTGTTGACCCTGGAACAACATTTTAATCCAAAAATTTAGTCTTGACCACATCCCTACATCTAAACCTAACCTTCCCATGAGTAATCCCTAAAATCAGAGAAAATGATAGATGATTAGATAGCATGATTATTGCACAGGTGTGCCTTAGGCTGGTCACAATAAAAGGTCGAGGCCGATTGGATGTACTGCCAAATTCTCTGAAACTCCTTTGAAGATGGCTTATGGTAGAGAAATGAACATTCAATTAATGGGCAACAGCTCTGGTGGACATTCCTGCAGTCAACATGCCAACTGCAAGCTCCCTCAAAACTTGTGATATCTGTGGCATTGTGCTGGGTGATAAAACTGCACATTTTAGAGTGGCCTTTTATTGTGGCCAGCCTAAGGCACACCTGTGCAATAATCATGCTGTCTAATCAGCATCTTGATATCCCACACCTGTGAGGTGGATGGATTATCTCAGCAAAGGAGAAGTGCTCACTAACACAGATTTAGACAGATTTGTGAACAATATTTGAGAGAAAAAGGCCTTTTGTGTACATAGAAAAAGTCTTCTGAAAACGTCTCCCATTTGATGTGCTCGTGAAGACATTCCGCGTCTAAATAAACAATTCTTTGTGAGTAGGATGGGGAAACCTAGCCCTGCCCCTGGATTAATTGTGTTAAATATTTTTAACACATTGAACTGAAAAAATGTATCGACTGCATTAACACACTAATTTTGACACCACTAATATATATAAAACTTTATGCTCAGCCAAAATGATATGACCTGGAACAAATAATTGATTCATGAGACCAAAGATTACCTGTTATATTTACCCCAAAAAAATTATATATCATGTTTAACCACTACAGAGACATCAGAGCCAGCAGGAAAGGTGAGGTGAGATGCTCTCGGCAGGATACATGAGCACCGAGCACCCAGTGCTCGCCTGGAGCTCACATCTCCGAAACTGGCAAGCACATTTTCAAATAAGCACTGTTTTTATAGATAAACCAATGACACATGACAAAATAACAGTTACACATTTTGAAAATGCAAGTTAATGGTGCTTGAAATACATTGCTGCGTGAACTAAACTAATCAGCTCCCCCCGAAAAGTTTCTGACCTTTGAAAAAGTACTACCTGGCAAGCAGGGACTTTCTGAGGGGCAAATTTATCAAGAACTTTATTTAGATCCTGGTTCTTGCTGTGGAAACACACAGAGTACCACCCCAAAGTCCCTAGTTCCTTGGGAAAAGTTGCTGCGGTGGAACAGGGCTTTTTTCTATTTGTTTGTTGCAAGAATTTTGTCTGTTTCAGTATGACATTAAAGAGAGATGATTTATTAAGTTTTTACTTCTCAGAAAGCTGCAATTTTAATAGGGATGTCTTTATATGCACTGTAGTATGTTCAAGATACGTATTAAAATATATATATATATATATATATATATATATATATATATATATACACACACCTGTATACCTAAAGAACATCATTCATTTATTTCCCCTTCTAGAGAACTAGCGCTGCATCCAAAGATGATGGTATAAGGAAGGCCTCTGTGTGAGTGTCTGATGCACATGTCCAACTACTCCAAACTTGACTGACGCCGCATCACTCGTGACATGATGGAGTACAGAAGAAGCTACAAAGGATACCCTGAACAAACCACTGTTTGCTTCTGGTCTTCAGCAAATACTCCATTTCAAACTGTGTCTTTTTTTAATGTAACCACAGTTCCCCAAGAGGGGAACGCGGCATTGGATCCCCTTTGCTATACTCCCTGCATGCCGGTGAGTGACTTATTTCAGCCAACTGGAAGCTGATAGTGCTTTGTTTCCCTGTATCCTTTATAGCTTCCATGGTATACAGTCACATGTCATGAGTGATGCGACACCAGTCAAGATGGGAGTAGTTCATGTGCTCAGACGCAATAATACAAAGGCACTCCCCACATAGTCATCTTTGGATTTATTGTCTCATTCCCCTCTTGGGGAAATATAGTAACATTCACAAGCCAAGATGTTCTTAGTTTCTGTTAATAAATATGAACTTCAATTTAGTTGTAATTTAGTAATTTAATTTTATAGTTTCTGTTTCAAAGGCAAAGTATCATTATAACGTACCTTTCTTTGAAGTCCTCCAGATTCTTTTTGTTGATCTCTGCTTCACACCTGAGAAGCACAAAATAATATTAATCTTCATGCATTAATATGTAAGGATGTTTAAAATGATTAATGTATTTGTCAAAAGTAGTGAGTTAATTCCTGCTATTAAATAGATATTGTAATGTGATGGAGACTGATGATGGGAGAGCAGAATCCAACCGCAGATACAAAGAACTGAACTGAATAATTCAGCAAACAACATTCTTAGAAAGGACAAGACCTGCCTAAAAACATAGAAAACACTCTGAAATCATCCAGAGTACATCTGAGGTACTCAACAGGCGGGCTGCATCCAACCATCTGCATTAATTTTGTGGCATGCATCATGCTTTTTTAAAGATTATTTTTAATTATTGAAATGAGACATAACAGAAGACAGTAGATAAAACAAAAGAAATAAACCAAAAAGTGTAACGATACTTCCCTGCCTTCCAATACTTCCAAGAAGAAAAATTTGTATAAACAAGTAATACAATAGTACTAGTAATAATAATAATAATAATAATATACAGTTGTAATATAATATATACAAATCCAGTATTGTAACAAGTTGTTTGGGTGAGAAACACGAAGGAGGCAGAAAGTCCAAACAAACAGAATATTTAATAAATCCAGATTGCCAAACAAGGAGAAAACAACCTTTTAATGATAACAGAGACAGGACAAAGAAATTACAGAAGAGCAGGGCTGTAAGTACTAAACAAAACGAGGGACTAATGAGGATAATTAACAAGGGATGGGAATGACAATCAGGCAACACAGGAAAACTAGGTTAGGGGAAAAACACAATGAAGACACGTAACAAGTATGTACACATTGCTATCGATGATAATAATAAAAAGAAAAATAAACGTAAAGAAAAGAGAGATAAAGAAATATTTTTGTCATTTGAATATATGCAGTGTTGCCAACTTCATCTCTAATGTTAATAAATCCTTTGTAGACTCATAAAAAACAAAAACAAACAAAAATCAATCAACACTTATGATTTCACCAAATTTAAAAACATTACCACCACATCTTCACCAGACAATCTTTGGAACAGAGGGCAAGACCATGGACCATATAAATAATCAATGGCAGACCTGGGCAGTTGAGACATGGTGGACCTGGAACATGGAGCAATGGCAGACTGTGGAACATTGGCGGTCCTGGGCATTGGATCAGTGGCAAACAGTGATGCCATGGAGCAGAAGTCCACCATGGTAGAGCAGGCAGAGCAAGGAGCCATGGCAGAGCAGGCACATGGACAGACCTCTTGACAATGACATGGCAGACATAGATTTCACGAACTGCCTCCTTGGCCACAACAGAGCATACTGAGAGTTCATGAGTTGGTGACACCTCTGGAGGTTCTACAGCACACGCCGCCACCTCTAGAGGCACTGTAGCAGACTCATGGACAGGAGAGGCCTCTGGAGCAAACTTGTGGACAGGAGAGGCCTCTGGAGCAGACTCACGGACAGATGAGGCCTCTGAAGCAGAATCGTTGACATATGAGACCTCTGGGGTGCAGTGTGCAGCCCACACACTCAGGATGGCTACCGCCATAACAGGAAGAGCAACAGAGGGTGGCAGGACCTCCTAGATGTCTGGGCTTGAGAGCGCTGATGTCACTGGGATGCCTGCAGCCCGCACTGACATCAGTGGTGGGTCCATCCATCACTTTAGTCTTGGCCCAAGCTCTGCATCAGCAAGCATCGTGTGAGCAGGTCCTGGCTTGACAGGAGTGACATTAGCAGGCGCTGGCATGGCAGGCATGACAGGCATGACATTAGCAGGCTCTTTAATGTGATGTGTTTGCATGCTATTCTTGCAATTTTTAAATAAAAAGCTGGTCTGTGTCTGAAGTATTGTGCATACGCAGCTTGTGCGCTCCCATTTAAATCATGAAATGTGCGTTTTTCCTCGTTTCATCATGCCCGATTAATGATTGGACAGTGTGTTTTAAAAACACATCTATGATATATTGTTCATTAATAAATCACATCCATCCCGTGTTATGGGCATTGCCATTCATACAGGCTACAGCGGAAGTTATTTTACATACAGTTATTTTATGGACCGTGAAAAAGGCCTATTCGCTCTGGGTTTGATGAAGGGCCGTCTTCCAAAAAATGAAACGTGTTGTGATTGGTTAGCTGTCCCAGTGTGTTGTGATTGGCAAACAGCTTAGATGGTGTTTCAGTACTGCCACGACCCTTGCAGCAAGTTCCATGTGCAACTGTTAGAGCAACTCCGCTCAGATTAGCACATGACCAGGTGGAACATAGAAGGATATGTTCCACCTTGTCATATCCTATTTCGAAAAATAAGATAATTTTCTGAAACCTCTTTCCAGAGACTGTTGGCATTTGTGTCTATTGTCAGTATATGATCATCTAATTTGCATTAGATTTTATTTAGCTAATGTCAGTTAATAACACAAAATCTCCTATTTTATTAGTTTAGTAATAATTTTTACCTTAATAGGTTTACCTTATTAATTCCAGGAAAGTTATCTTTCCATAAGATAACATCCATAGTAACAAGTCAGTAACTTGAATCTATCAATACTTTTCACTTTATCCATTTATTGTATCTATTTCGTAGTTGTTAGTTACTCTTGCCTATCCTTTTGTTAATAAAATCCTTTTTATTACGCTTATGTCTTCCTTGTGTTGATAACACTGGTGAGGTGTGCCATATATTTTTGCCTATTTTTTATTTTCACTTGAAAACCGAAAATGCAATTTGTGGACGATTATTTTCCAAAGCATTGGCGCATCCCTACTAATTCTATTGCATATTTAATTTTAGAAAGTCAACAAAATCATGTAACAAACACAGCAAAACATACAACATTCTGTTACACTCAAGACGGGTTAAGGCAGTCTTACATCTCACATAAACACACCATCATGGAGAACAGGGGAAAAAATAAACAACAAATGACAAAACTTTAATAAAAAACAGAAAACTGACTTGAATAAGGATGCTGCAATGGCATTTCCTTGCTGTCAGTTTCACTTGCATTCATGAAATCTAGTCTCACATTTTAGTCTCATCTTTCTCACATTTTACGTTAAAGTAAACAAAGAAAGATAAAAAAAAAAATGTGTGTAGGTGTGTGTTTGGCTTGTTTGTTTGGCATGAATAGAGTATGCATGTGATGTGAGTGCATGATGCCACACCTTCTGGGCACTGTTTGTCACTGCTAGCTTCTTTCACTCCTCTCTTTAAAGCAGACTTACTTCTCACACCTTCCTCTAATGGCACACATCTCAGGTAGTAGTACACCCAGTACACTTCAGTTACCCTTAACTTGCCTTGTTGAAAAAAAAACAGCATATGCTGGTTGGGTATATTTTAAAGCATGGCTGTTGGTTTGTGCTGGTTTAAGCTGGTTTTTAAAATATTAAGCAGCAATTACCGGGGTTTAAGCACATAAGGCATTTAAGGTTCTAGGGATTTAGGATGTAGTCCAATCCAAAATATATGGCTAACACTAAAACACTCACAAACACTCACAAACACACAAACACAGAAATTAAATGGTTAAATTATATTATTAATGTTCATTAAGCATTATTACATACAGAGACACTCATTTTGTAACACATAAGAGACTTCTGTAATAAATGGTAGGTGACAAAATGCTTACTGCAAGTCTTGTCTTTTTAAGAGTTGATATACCATTTTCAGGTTTCACTGTAATCATACTCTTAAATAATTGTCAAATATATTTGTATATATTAAGTGGTAAGCTTTGACTAAATGTGATTTGAAATGTTATAGCAGTGATTTACAATTGTCTGTGTATGAATTCAAAACAATAAACCAGGGGTCACCAGACCCGGTCCTGGAGGGCCGCTGTCCCTGCAGAGTTTAGCTCCAACCCTAATCAGATACACCTGAACCAGCTAATCAAGGTCTTGCTAGGTATACTTGAAACTTCCAGGCAGGTGTGTTGAGGAAAGTTGGAGGTAAACTCTGCAGGACACCGGCCCTCCAGGAACAAGTTTAGTGACCCCTGCCATTAACCATGAAAAGCACTGTTCTACTAAGTTGAATGAGCCCATTAGTGGTCTTCTGCTGCCTTCTAGTGGTTAAAGGTGTAATTTCATGGAGTTTCAAATAGAAATGTATTGTTTTAGACTTTATAACTATTATATTGCCATTTTTTGCCCAATGTCCATAAAATGTTGTATGCTTGTTTATAATCATGTAATGCATGACTTAATTTAGTTTTGCGAATTTTTCAGTTTACTTTTAGGATTTATAAGTTTTTGGATACACTATATGAAGGCTATATTTTAAATGACCATGTTTAAACTGTCCAAATCCTAATGTTCAACATTATTTTGATAATTGTTGGTTTTATTGATTTTGAGTTAAAAAAAAAAATCACAAAAGTAGTTGGATTGACAGCAATAATCCTAAAGTTGTTCAGAATGAGATCTATCATATGATATGAAGATCTAGTGTTTGTGTGAATATATGAGCATTTTTTAGCATTTTTAGCAAAAAACGGTATTATAGAACAAGAATGAAAAATTAGTAGCTATAAAATTTTATATTAAACTATAAAGGTAAACACAAATGAGGCTATAGTGTATTCAGAATACAAACGTCAAGCTAAAATGAATAAATGAGTAGAGTGAAACTAAACGGCATTGGGCTCACAAGCCTCTCTCGTCGACATCCAGATGTTTCCATTTTTTGCCATGGGACATTTGGTTGCTAAATTATCCTTGTTGTTGTTGAAATGCAAAATAAAAAATAATTTAAAAATATTTAGACAGAAAAAAAACATTATTCATGATGTAAACAAGTCTTTGTACTTCACTTGTGTTCCAATATCTACGTACATCATCCTTCACATGTGCAAAAAATCTTTAATTTGGCACTGCACACTGATTTTACAGCGGACCATTTAAATTGAGCAGTGTAACTTTTATGTTTGGTTGACTGAAAGTTGGCAATGCTGAAATTTGTATGTGTGCGTGTGAGGCACCTGCGCAATCAGTTACATTTAATAGTAAAGTAAAGATATAGCAAATAAAATGCATGTCACAAAAAACAAAAGTGGCCTATACTTTTTTTTTCTGTTGTTAATCTGTTAATTATTTAAGAGATGGTTAGCCTTTTGTGTAGGCTAGCCCTATTTATTTTATTACTTATATAATTTCTGTTTTTCTTCGTTCACCAAGCAGCAGGGGGCTAATGCGACGATGTGTGAATCCTCATGGTCTGTTTTTTTAAGCTGCTATTTGCACATATAAATCTAACGCCATAAAAGAATAAAAAAGCTTAATTTGTCGGCCAGTAAAATGATCTGAATGAACAAAATGCTGTCATTATACAATTCTCCGAAACTGTTTATGTTGCACGCAAATTCAGGCTAACTCAAAACTTGTGTACACGAGCTCAGACCTGACGTGTGATAACACGATTGTGTGGATGTGTGAAACACAACATGATTACAGAGTCATAAAACTCATTAGCGCCAACTAGTGGCTGATTTCTTTAAAAACTCTTGCAGACCTTTAGGGCTATGAGTCAAACATGCCCAGTGAGTTTTGTTCTAATCAGCCTCCATTAACCTTGTCTAATAGGTGCTCGAAATTGGTCAATGGCGGCCATGTTTTTTGACAGAGACACTGCATACCAATTTTCAGGTCGATTGGCCTAACGGTTGTGTAGTTATAGCTGGGTTTTTTTTTCTTCTTTTAGCGCCACCAAGTGGTCAGGCTCTGCATTTTTTTATTTGACCAAAGATTGAGCTTGTACAAATGTGAACCTAGTTTGATGAAGATATCTCATTCTGTTCATGAGTTATAGCCATTTTAGTAAAAGTGGCCCCGCCTTTTTTTAACATTTTGACTCCCCTTTGTGACCATATGTCAAAAGTTCTACTATTAGGCAGGGTCTTTGTTTCTGAGTAGCGGGACAGACTACTACCATCTGGCCAAGTATCAGCTCTCTAGGCCTTACGGTCGCTTTGGTCTGCACAATCAGTTTTAGCGCGTAATAATAATAATAAAAATCCTAACAATTACAATGGTATTTCAGCACTATGTGCTTGAATCCCTAATAAATATAGCTGCAATGGGGATCAAGCACTTTAAGGCCTTTAAGGTGGTATGCTTTTAGGATCTAGGCCAACCTTGATGCATGGCTGACAGTACAACACATCCAAAATGGAGAATAGACATACAAACACAGACATACATACACACACATATGGTTGCAGATATAGATATTTGAAATAAAAGGTAGGCGACATAATTGTCATGGTGTAAAGTACAGAAACTGCTCTTTTTTAATAACTGGAATCTTTTCTGGGAACGTCCTAGGCTTTTCAGTGCTGATGGCCTGCACCCCAGCAGGAGTCAGAGCAGAACTCCTGTTGGACAACATCTCCAGGACGCTACGCTCCATATGACTAGTAAGACAATTCCCAAATGATTGCTTTTGTTCTGAATGCTTAAATGATAGCACTGCCCAATCTATAAGACTGTGTCTGTTCCTCGCATAGTGAGGCCAAAACATAAATTTAATGTGGAATCTAGAAAAAATCTGATTGTGATTAAACCAGAAAAATGCAAAATAAATTTGTAAAAGTTTTTTAAAGCTAAGGCTCCTAAACGTTAGATCACTCGTACCCAAAGCATTTATTGTAAATGAAATGATCACAGACAATAGTTTTGATGTACTCTGCTTAACTGAAACTTGGCTAAAACCAAATGATTATATTGGTCCAAATGAGTCTACTCCGCAAAGCTACTGTTATAAGCATGAGCCCTGTCAGAGTGGTTGTGGCGGTGATGTTGCAACAACATATAGTGATATTCTCAGTGTTACTTAGAAAACAGGATACAGGTTTAATTCATTTGAAATACTTTTCCTTAATGTTACTCTGTCAGATATGCAAAAGAAATCTCTCCTGTCTCTCGCTCTAGCTACTGTGTATAGACCACCAGGGCCGTATACAGATTTCTTAAAAGAATGTGCAGATTTCCTTTCAGACATATTGGTAAATTTCAATAAAGCACTAATTGTTGGAGATTTTAACATTCATGTTGATAATACAAATGATGAGTCAAGCAAAATGTCACTGGGCCCACTCATCGTTTTAATCATACTTTAGATTTAATTATATCACATAGAATTGATCTTATGGATATAGATATCATACCGCAAAGCGATAATGTTACTGACCATTTCCTTGTATCGTGCATGCTGTGCATTACTGATATTAGCTATGTGGCCCCGCGTTATCACCTGGGCAGAACTACTGTTCCAGCCACTAAAGATAGATTCACAAATAACCTGCCTGATTTCTCTCAACTGCTCTGTGTACCCATAAATACACACAAACTAGACAAAATGACTAGCAACATGGGCACTATCTTTTCTAATACATTAGCAGTTGTTTCCCCCATCAAATTGAAAAAGGTTAGAGAAAAATGTACTGCGCCATGGTACAACAGTAATACCCATTCTCTCAAAAAAGAAACTAGTAATCCTGAGCACAAAATGGAGAAAAACTAACTTGGAAGTTTTTAGAATTACGTGGAAAAACAGTATGTCTAGATATAGACAGGCTCTAAAAGCTGCCAGGGCCGAGCTTATCTGCAGACTACTGTAATGCACTACGGTTGTCCTGCATCTTGAATTAACAAGCTACAAGTTGTCAAAAATGCAGCTGCTAGAGTCCTTACCAGGTCAAGAAAATATGATAATTTTACCCCAATGTTACAGTCTCTGCACTGGCTACCTATTAGGTTCCGCATCAGTTACAAAATATTACCTCTTACCTATAAGCCACTTAATGGTTTAGCTCCTGCATACCTAACTATTCTTCATACTACAATCCATCATGCTTCCTAAGGTCACAAAACTCTGGACTTTTGGCTCCCAAACTCTGGAATAGCCTTCCTGATAACGTTCGTAGTTTGGACACACTCTCTCTGTTTAAATCTAGATTAAAAATGCATCTCTTTAGCCAAGCATTCAAATAGTAATCTCATTATCTTGTACTGCAGATATATCTGACCATATGCATATTATTATTCTTTAGCTTGGGTTAAACAAATAATTTTTGCTTGGTTTAACAGCAGCTATGCTAATTATGTCCCTATTTGTTCCTCTTTTTCTTCCACAGAATTGACATTGTCATTTTCAGGTTTCACTGTAATTATAATCTGTCATAATTGGAAAAGCGACATGTTTGTATAAACAAAATAGTAAACTTTGACTAAATATGATTTTAAATGTTATAACAGTGATTTTATAAGTATGAATCCATAATCAAACCTATAAACATTACTGTTTTATTGAGTTGAATAAGATCATTAGTGGTAATGTAGTGGTTAAAATTGCAATTTCATGCAATTTCTCATACAAACGCTGTTTTTAACGTTTATAACTATTCTAATCTTACTTTTTGCCCAATCTCTCTTAAACTGCATGTTTGTTTAGAATAAAATTATGCATAATTTTACACAGTTTTGAGAAGTTGTGGGGTTTCTTTTAGGATTTACAAGCTTTTTGGTACACAATGTAAAGAACATATTATTGAATCTCCCTGTTATAGCTGTCCCAATTGAAATATCGAACACTTTTTTATTAATTATTAACCTAGAGAGTCTAGAGTATTGTACTGCACTGATTTAATTGAGTTTGAGTTTAAAACCTAGGACTAGTTCACAAAAGTATATATATATATATATTTTTTTTAAATAATATAAAATTAAAAGAACAGTTTGATCGACAACAGTGGCAAAGTTAAAGGCAAAGTTGTTCAGAATGAAAAGATATGATAATATGAAGATAGAGTATATGTGAATATATGAACATTTTATTGCAATTTCAGGTAAATTACAATAGAAATATTATGGGTTTTTTTATTTAATAGTTAACATTTTTAATTGTTACAACGCCAACTATGGTCCGATCTCCATGAAACTTTGCATGCTTGTAAAAATTCATCTCTCACAGGTTTCTACAAAGTTTCATTAAGGTTTTGAGGTTTTTATTTATTATTATTATTTTTTTTTTTACATTTTCACTGTTTTACATTTTTTACATTTGAACTGTACCATAAATTTGTCCTATGGTGGGACATAGCAAAAATTAAGGAACCTTTAAATTTTTTTTAAAAAACCTCTTAATAACATGCATAGCATGAGAGAGATTTATCTTCATTGTTAGACACTTATTGTCATATAGTGTTGTTTATTTAATATGAAATAATTACCATCAATTTTTTCCCCAAGACTTTTTTCCCAATTTTTTCACCATGACAATTATATATATGAAGAGTTCAGATGCAAAAGCCTCTAAATCCATCTGACATATTTCTTTAAAATTAGCATTTCTTTCTGGCTACTTTGTATAGGTTTCTATGTAAGTACTGGTACTTCTGATTGGGCTGAGGCTGGAGAACATCTAGGTTACATCTGTAACGCTCGTTCCCTGAGTGATGTATTTGGAATCGTACTTGGGAGCCCTATCACCTCTGAGCTAAAGAGAAAAGGCCAATAAAAATTCCCCCCTACATACGGGTATATAAGATGGTGGCATACATCCACTCATTCAGGTTTTTGCTGAGGAGCCGAGCCGAAACCCAGCATTCAGCGTAGTTCAGGATTGTGGCAGGGGGGACGTAACGTCTCCGTTCCCTCCTTCAGGGAACGAGGGTTACAGATGTAACCTAGACGTTCCCCCTCAGTCATTCACTCCAACGTTACGTCGAGTGACGTATTTGGGATCGACCCGTGGAAAACGCCACAATCCTGAACCACGTTACGTGGCTGAACGCAAGTGCTGACAGGCAAGCATGTCAGGTGCAAATGGTTCGGCACGTAAATTTCCAACGGGCTGCGGGGCACGGAGGACCCAGAACAACTGGGAGAAAACGCACAGATCCGTAAGGAATGACGCAGCAAGCCGACACCAAGCCGACCTCCCTGCATTGGTGTTATGCTAACACACAAGAGGAAACAGGCTATACGTGAAAATTATAGAATCTTGCGAAGGTATTTGGTGTCGCCCAGCCCATAGCTCTACAGATGTCTGCTAAAGAGGCGCCGTGTGCCAACGCATAGGCGGGGGCAACACTCCTAGGGGGCACAGCTCATCTTGGGACTCGTACGCCAAGGTGATGGCATCTACCACCCAATGGGCCAACCTCTGTTTGGAGACAGCATTCCCCTTCTGCTGTCCCCCAAAACAGACAAAGAGCTGCTTGCATCTAAAGCCCCCGGTGCGGTCCACGTAGATTCACAAAGCACAAACGGGACACAGCAACGCTAAGGCCGGGTCTGCCTCCTCTGAGGGCAGAGCTTGCAGGTTCACCACCTGATCCCGAAAGGGGGTGGTGGGAACCTTGGGCACATAGCCCGGTCTGGGTCTCAGGATTATGTGAGAGTCAGCCAGAACGAATTCCAGGCACGCTTCCTTAACAGAGAACGCTTGTAGGTCCCCTACCCTCTTGACAGAGGCGAGCACGGTCAGGAGCACTGTCTTTAACGAAAGGAACTTAAGCTCGACTGAACCGAGTGGCTCGAAAGGGGCTGTTTGCAAAAGGTTGCAATTGCTGCAACGTACACTTTCAGGGTGGAGGGGACAGCCTCCGCTTCAACCCTTCCTGCAGAAAGGCAAGCACCACTCCGATCGAGCATCTCTGTGGGTCCTCTCAGCTAGAGGAACACCAATCAATGAACAGACCCCACTTCAGAGCGTAGGCCTGCCTCATAGAGGAGCTACACGTGGAGGTTCCACAGGTCGGGATGCAGGTGCCAGATCGTGCCCATCCCCTAAGAAGGTCCTTCCTCAGGGAAATTTTCTGAGGAGGGGCTGTCGCATGAAGCATTAGGTCAGCAAACCAGGTTCAGGTGGGCCAATAAGGCGCAACCAGCAGAACCTGCTCCTCGTCCTCCCTGATCTTGCACAGGGTCTGTGCAAGGAGGCTCACTGGGGGAAAGGCGTACTTGAGAAGTCCCTGGGGCGAGCTGTGTGCCAGCGCATCGCTGCCGAAGGGAGCCTCGGTCAGGGAGTAAAAGAGCTAGCAATGGGAGGATTCCGGGGAGGCGAACAGGTCCACCTGAGCCTTGCTGGATCGACTCCAAATTAGCTGGACTGCCTGGGGGTGGAGTCGCCATTCTCTAGGATGGGTGAGCTGTTGTGAGAGCGCATTGGCTGCACGATTGAGCTCTCCTGGAATGTGAACGGCACGCAGCGATTTGAGCCGTGTCTGACTCCAGAGGAGGAGATGGCGGGCGAGTTGCGACATGCGACAAGCGTAGAACCCCTGGTGGTTGATGTACGCTACAGTCGCTGTGTTCTCCGTGCGGACTAGCACGTGCTTGTGTTGCAGCATCGGCAGAAACCGGTGAAGGGCGAGAAACACTGCTAGCAACTCGAGGCAATTGACATGCCATCACAGTCAAGATACTGTCCAGGACCCCAAGGCTGCTTGCCCTTTGCAAACGGCACCCCAGCCTGTCGTGGAGGCATCTGTGTTGACCACTACATGCCTTGACACCTGTCCTAAGGGCACCCCTGCCCGTAGGAACACAGGGTCTGACCACGGGCTGAAAAGAAGGCGGCATTCCGGGGTAACGCCGTCCCATGTAGCCAACCCTGAAGCAGTCTCATATGGAGCAGGCTGAGTGGCGTTACTGCGGCTGCCATATCCCCCAGGAGCCTCTGGAAGTATTTGAGAGGGACCGCTGTTCAGACAGTTCAGCATTGACTGCACATGCTCATTCGTGAGACGTGCTGTCATGTTGACCGAATCCAACTCCATACCGATAAAAGAGATGCTCTGCACAGGGGAGAGCTTGCTCTTCTCTCAGTTGACCCGAAGTCCCAAGTGGCTGATGTGCCGGAGCACAGCAAATCTCGAGAGTGAGCTACGATCAGCCAGTCATCAAGATAGTTGAGGATGCAGATGCCCTGACCCCAAAGTGGAGCCAGAACACCCTAGTTTGGTAAACACGCGAGGAGACAGGGACAGGCCGAAGGGGAGGACTTTGTACTGATATGCCCGACACACAAAGGCAAACCGGAGAAATGGTCTGTGTCAAGACAAGATTGAGACTTGAAAGTACGCGTCCTTCAGGTCGATGGCTGCAAACCAATCCTGGTGACACACACATGCAAGAATGCGTCTGGGAGGTAGCATCTTGAATGGTAGCCTGTGAAGGGACTAGCACTCCTGTGGGGTTCTCGAAGGTCCAGGATCGGTTGTAACCCAACGCTCTTTTGGGGTACGATGAAGTAGGGGCTGTAGAACCCCGTATTCATCTCGGCTGGAGGGACAGGCTTGATCGCGTCCTTCGCCAGGAGGACCGCAATCTCTGCACGCAAGACAGAGACATCTATGTCCGACCAGATGCCTCTGAACCTGGGAGGACGTTTTGAAAACTGAATTGCGTAGCCGAGCCGCACCTCCAGCTCGATGCTCTTGGCTGCCCAGAGGAGCATAGCCGCCAGTTCGGCGTCAACCTCCGACTGAGCAGTCCCCGCAGCGGAGGACTGTCCAGCGGAGTCATCAGCCTCAGCCTCAGCTTGATGTGCATCCTCCTCTGATGCTGCGATTGACATTATGTCTTCTTCTGGAGTGCCGAAAGAGACACTAGGCCCGCCACGAGACGAGCGAGTGTCGTGTTTCGGCAACTCCACGGGGACATGCCTGGAGGGACGTGACTTCCGTGGGGTTTTACCCAGCGGAACATCATGTACTGTAACCCTCAAGTCTCCCTGATCTCTGACCAGCGCTCTTAGAGCGTGTCGAACTAGGGCCGGCCGAGATTGCAGGGCGGCCTCTCATGAAAGAGAGGCGAGACCTAAGCATGGAGATCGTCGTGCACTCGTAATGAACGCATGACACTTCCGCAAGCCCTGCCTCAGCGTGATCGTGGCCCAGACACATGAGGCAGAGATCGTGCCCGTCAAAAGAAGCCATGTATGCCCCGCACCCATTTGCGCACAGTCGGAAAGACATCCCGCGAACGAGAGGCTTTCGACGACCGTAAGGAAAATTGCTCTTTTAGGATTGGTTTGCCCAGGGAAGGACTGAACAGCAGGGAGCTGGTTACTCAAGCCGGGATGAACTTCTCAATCTTCTGTTCTCTCTGTGCAGATCAGCAGGCGAGAGCTCCAAAGCAGAAATCTGAATGAGTGGATGCATGCCGCCACCTTATATAACCATATGTACGGGGGAGTGGCTTGCCATGCGAATTCCACTCGCCATTTTCATTGGCCTTTTCTCTTTAGCTCAGATGTGATAGGGCTCCCAAGTACGATCCCAAATACATCACTTGACGTAACGTCGGAGTGAACGACTGAGGGGGAACTAGATTGCTCATGACATCATAGTAGTGAAGCAACTGCACCGCCATATTGCTATTCCCTAGTGTTCGCAAACATTCTATTGAATAAATGAGAAATTATATTATTTTAATGAAAAAACATTACCTAACAAGTTTTCATATCTGACGTCTCACTGTACATTCTCACAACATAAATGTCCTAAACATGTAAACGGTTATTTGTTTAATGTCCGGAATTCCCTCTGCTTATTAAAAAGTTATATTCATATACATTACAGTAGCGAACATCATATGAACATGATAAACATCGGACGTTCACCATGTTTACAAGTCACAAAATGCTCATTCTGAAATCGGAATAAAGATTTATGCATTGTATGCAAATAATTTGCCAGTTAATCACTGTTTATGCTGTTTTGATGTTTTGTTATTCATACAAGCTAAACAATGATTACGTTAACATTTTGAAGCAGGTAATGATTTAAACGTTTGTTTAAATCAGCCTACATAAGATTCATGTTGAGATAAATGTTAATAATAAACGTTAACAAAGCAAAAATGTTAAATATAACATTTTTAATATAAAATTATCAAATTATTTGAATAACTAAACAGATAAAATGAAAATGACACTATAAAAATGAAACTAAAATTGTCAGCAGATGGCAGTAAGTCACTGATTTCATTCACTGAATCATCAAGCACTAAATCATTCATTCAGGAATGAAGCAAGTGACTCTTTTTACGAATGTGTAATTGAATCAATGACTCAGATTCGTTTAAAAATGCAAGTTCATTCATGGAACACAGCTGTGTTGGAATAGAGATGCGGCTCAGATGTGACTTTGTTTCAGACTACTTTCATCGACGAAATTGAGCAAAATCAGGTAGTGTTATAGTCAGATTATGTGAGGCACTTAATATTATAGAATTTGTACAATCTTTAAGAGTTTGAAATAGGTGTTGCTCAGTTAGGGACATTAAAATATACACATCATAACTTGGAGAAATAACGCTGACTAATTACATATGGTACGGATTAAAATACATTTATTTCCAAGATTTGAATTTCAATACGGCATAGAGCAATATAGTAACGGAGGCTTGTATTGTATTACTTATTGTATTATATATATATGTATAATAATTGTATAATATTTTTATGTATAATAATATTTCCTGCATAATTCCTTACATAAAGAAATATATTTTGGGTTGGATCAGTTAACTGTGTTGGCAAATGCGTAGCTAACACACCCACCTGAACAATTTTTAAAACATTGCTTATTCTGCCCAAACAGATGATAAACATTGCAGATAACATTTTAAGTAAAAAGTTACATAATTTATATTTATATTAATATTTACATACACATATTCTAAAAACTAGTCCTGTGTGACTGAAATGCTTAAATCAGGTGATTTTAGGTTAGCAGTCAATGGTGCTCTCTGCCGGTAGGGAATAGTAAGATGGCAGATTGAACACTTCCAGTGGCTTCACTGCCTAACAGCAGTTTAGAACGCAATGCGTAATCCAGTCATTACATACAGATCAGTGTGTTCGGGTAGCAAATTGTGCATACACCAAATTTCTTTTTATGAATATGTTCCATTTCGAAGTCTTTATATCCAAACAAACAACATTTAAAGATTTTCTCCACCCATGCATTTTTCTCTGCTTGCACAGAATCATACAGCTGCGTAGACTCTGATTAGAGGTGCCTGCATGGCGAGAGGGTGCTTGCTGCAGAGCCAAATGGGAGGAGCTGGAGCTCTAGCTCCCCCTTGCTGGAGGTAATGGGTGGAGATGGACACCTAACCACACCCTAACCCTACCCCTTACCCTATCCTAAACCTAACTCCACCCATTAGTTCACACAGAGGTGGAGCTGGACATCCAGAGAGGGGGAGCTGGAGCTCATTTGGCTCTGCAGTGAGTACTACTTGTGCATGGCTGCCTCCGTGGCTTGCAGTTTGTATAGGCTAGTTAATGTTGCAATGATTTTTTTTTAATTATTTTTTTTTAAGTTTAATTGCAGTTCTCACAAACCCATTACTGAGTCATGCGGTTCGAGACTGATTTAATTTAGAGTAGGCTATTCGTTCTCAAGTCCAAATCAAGTTATTTTCTTAGTTTTTATTAGAAATCTTTAAATTTGCAAGTGCAGTCACATAACTCCAAAGACCTCCACCTCTGATATTTACAGCTTTTAAAGCGTGGAACATGAGATAAACATCATAAAATTTGCTTCGCCATCTCGCTTCCATTAATATTATTTTTTTCTTCAGTTTAAAGTCACATTGTCTAGTCTATACTGTATGTTCATGTACACAATTCATTCCTTTCAAGTTATTTTTAGTATAGTAGGACAAGACTAGGATGACATAATTTAAATAAACTAACCAGAAGAGTGGTCAACAACTTAGATTATTTGCTGTTCGGTCAGAAATCTCAATAATGTAAAGCACTGATGTAAAAAAAATTATTACCTGAGTGCCTCACACTTCTGCTGCAGTTCTTTAATGGCACAATCTCTGAATTCAAAGACAGACAGAATTGCTGTTGATTGCAATTAATACATTTGTTCTAGTTGTTCATGTAGAGTTCTTAAATTCAATAACTGTATTTTATTTGAATATTGTTTTAGTCAAGCTTAGTGTGGGTCAGTGTGTGACAAAGGCACAGAATTTTCCTTTTATTTTTGACTCTTAACTTAAATAAACATGTTACTCAAAAGAATAATGAATAAAAATTACCAAATTTAGCAAATGAGCCTTTCGAACACCCACTTACCTTTTCTGATGCTCCAGTTGAACTAAACTGCAGATTGGGCAGTTTACCACATCATGCCTAAAAAAGAAAGTATGAAGAAATTGCATGCAATTTAGATTATTTACAATAGTAAAGTAAGAGAATCAATGATTAAATATGAGAAAAAATAAAGTTCTGCTTTAAAACAACTCTACAAAGACAACACTGTCATTATTAAGCTCAGTTAATTTCACTGCGGGTCTGCAAGTTTCCATCGGTGTCATGTCTGGATAATCCCTCGTTTCCACCTCCAGAGTCCTGGACTACGCCTCGGCCCTCCAACCCAGTGGCTCCGCCCCAGCTCCTGGCTCCCTTGTCTCCACTGTCGCCTTTCAGCCCACCAGCTCCACCGGGCTCCCTCATCCCTTTGGCCTCGCCTTGGTCGGTTGCCGAGCTGCCATCGCCTCAGGACTCCACTCCTCTGGCTGTGCCTCATCACTCCATCCCACTGGCTCCATTGGGCTCCTCCTTCCCTCCCTCCCTTCCGCCTCAGTCCCCTGAGCCTTGGACTCTGCCTCCACTTGCTCCACCGCCATCAGTCACCCCCTGGAGTTGTCAGCCCTTCCTCCACCATGGCTCCTCCCTCCGTCGGCACCACCTTTGGTTGTCATCATGGCTGCGGCCTGGGTCTCGCCTGGCTCCTCCTGCTCCAGGTCCCTTCTGTCTCCACCCTGACTCCTTCCTCCGTCTGATCCACCCTGGACCCTTCTGTCTTCTCCTTGGCTCCTCCCTCTGTCGTCACTGTTTTTCTCTACGGTGCGAGGTCGTGCCTTCTGAGAGGGGGAGTACTGTCACACCCCTAGACTTTGTATCAGTTTTTCCCTCATGTGTCCATATATGATTGTTCCTGTTCCTGTTCTTGTTATTGTCATTATTAGTTAATCACCTGCACCTCTCTGTCTATCATTAGCCAATCTTTATAAGTTGCTTTCAGTTCAGTGTTTGTCACCTGGTCTCGTCAATGAGTATGTGTGTTCCTGCCTTCCTTCTGAGAAAATACCTGTGTGGATTTACATGTGGATTATATTAAAGACTTTTCATTGCATTTCATCTGTGTTGTGCCTTTCATCTCACGTATTGTGACAGCAACACACTCCGAAAAAGTTGAGACAGAGCCATGTTTAACACTTATCATGTCAACTGTCCTTTTAATTACGTTTAATTGTTTGAGATTTAAGGATATTATTTATTAAAGTTTCGCATACAACATTTTTGTCCACTCTCGCTTGATACAAGCTGCTCACCCTCTTGATGGAAGTGAGCACAATCAGGAAGTCTTGAGAAACAGATATTTTAGCTCAACTGAATCAAGCAGATCAAAGGGGTCCCTCCGTAATCCCAAAATGACCATGGAGAGATCCCAAGAGGGTACCTCTCAGTACCTGATGATCAGGTGATGCTTTGCTAGGGACGATCCGTCCACTACGTCATGGTGAGCTGCAATGGCAGCAACATACACCTTCAAAGTGGAGGGGTACAGCCTCTGCTCCAACTTTTCTTGCAGGAAGGAAAGCACCACGCCAACAGAGCACCTCTGAGGGTCCTCTCGGCAAGAGGAACACCACTCAACAAATAGACCCCACTTCAAAGTGTAGGCCTGCCTCATAGAGGGGGCTCTAGCTTGAGTGATAGTATCTATCACGGCCTGAGAAAGGACAGAGAGGTCTACTGCGTCCCGTGCTGAGGTGCTGAAGCAACAGATTCCTGTGCTTGCACAACAGATCTCATGAGTGAGCTAGTATAAGCCAGTCATCGGGATTGAGGATCCGGATTCCCTTCTCCCAAAGTGGGAACAGGGCACCCTCCACTAATTTGGAAAAGATGGGGGAAGACGGGGATAATCTGAAGGGCAGGACTTTGTACTGATACGCCCTTGAAGGCAAACCGAAGAAACAGTCTGTGTTGAGGCAGAATCGAGACATGAAAGTATGCGTCCTTTGTGGTCTTCCAAGGAGACTTAGCAGAACCCTGAGAGGCGGGCTGCACCCCCTTCCTGTGGCTGGCTCGATGCCCCTGTTAAGGGGTTACCTCCTTCTATGTTTCCTGGGGTGGAGCAGGTGTAGGAGCCACAGAGGGGCGCCTTCGGCCAAGGGCGGACACAGACCAAAGAATGGTGTTCAAAGAATCATGCCGGGGAAAGATGTGTTTAATGGCATCTGTCTGCTTCTGGACTGCTGAGAACTGCTGGGCAAAGCAGGACTATCCTCATGCAGCTTTTTTAGGCTTTGGAATGATAGACCTGCAGGATGGCCATGGTGTGCAGGATGAAGGCTGCCTGGCCTGCACCGCTGTAAGCCTTAGCAGCCAGGGCTGACGTTAGCTAACAGGCTTTGGATGGGAGTTGCAGACAATTCTTCCAGGTAGCGACGTTTTTGGTGGCATAAATGCACCATAACCACAAGCTCCACGTCAACGAGAGTAGTGAGGAAAGAAGAGCTCAAATGTTTTGGTGAACTCTTCATGAACCTCCGGGAAGAAAGGCACTGGGGTGGAACGTGGCTGATAGTCACGTCCGGAGCCCAGATACCAGTCATCTTTCCTCAAGCATCTTTCCTGCAAGGGGCGGGACTTCCATGGGGGCTGGCCCAACAAAGCATTCCTAACCATGATCCTCAGGTCTCCCTAATCCTACTCTTTTGACCTGGCGAACCGACGAACTGGGCTGGGTAGAGTCCAGGAAAGCCTCATTATAAATGAGAGCCATGACCTCAGCGTAGCCATGGACATGTGCTCACACTGTGGGCACAAGCCAACTACAAACGCAATCTCAGCATGGTTATGGCCTAGACATGTGAGACAGCAATTCTGTCCATCGTCAGAGGTAAGGAAGCTAACACACCCAGAAGCACACGGTCGGGAAGAAAATCTGAATGAGTGGATACAGGCTGCCATCTTATATACCCGTCTGTACAAGGCTGCCATCTTATATACCCATCTGTACCCGTTTGTACAGTGGCTTGGCATGCAAATTCCACTCATCAATTCTTATTGGCCCTTTCTCTAAAGCTCAGAGGTGACTGGGGCTCCCAAGTGAGACCCCTAACGTCAGTCGACATAACATTGAACGTGACTGACTGAAAGGGAAATGGTCTTCCACAAGTACTCCAAAGCACACGTGTCTGTATTTAACAGAGCAGCATGACAATTTTTTATGCAATGCCATTTGCCACTTTTATTTTACAAAAATATTTACTTTTATATTTAGAAAACACTGGAAATCTTTTCTTTGTACTTTTGTCAGATAAATAAAGGTTAAAGAGAATTAACCAATCATAGATTCTTGATTTGTATTGTATTTTATAAAAAAATTCCCAACTTTTTTTGAAAATGGGGCATGTAGATTAGGTTAAAGCTTCTGAAAATTGTGTTTATTTGAAAAGAAAGAGCCCATAGATTTGAGAGACGATAAAGTAGTAGTACCAGTATATAGAAAACTGACATGTAGAAAAGTCAATGTACAAAAATATAATATAATATAATAATAATAATATAATAATTGACCATTCCAATTCAAATATTCATGTCATTGTAACAGTTTAGTGAATTTACAGAGTGTTAAGACAGAAGTTTCCAAAAAGCTGTCCCAAAACAGCAAATATAAATGTGTTTAAAAGATTTATTTTTGGTGTTTTCTTGCAATAGGTCAGTAAGTATATAGGAAAGAGGGAGATGGGATCAGAAAACGTCCGTGAGACTGGACTGAACTCGAGACATCCCGAAGTGCAGTGACACTGTATGTCAGCGTGTTGCTCACAAGGTTATCAGCACCGACAAACAATACATAAATATTGTTTCTTTGTGAACATTATTTTGAACAGTCTTTCCAAGGCAAACATTCAATGTTAAAATAAATACACATACTAACAAATCACAGTCAAAGCACAACTAGCAACAGGAAGCGTCACTTGTCTAATAGTTCCCTCATATTTTGCCCCTTAATGCTCACCATGCTTTGTTTTCCTTGGCACAGAGGCATTTGGGCCTACCATTACTTTTTGCAGCTATATTTATATATGCACTTTATTACATACTTTCACTTTCAAAAATATTTTTAAAAAAAGCAGTCAAGAACCACTTACCTTTGCATTTTTCTTTCGCTACAATGCAAGCATAGGACCTCACTCAGCCACTCCCTTGTTGTAAAAACAAACACACACTATTAAAACAGTGAAACTCTGCAGATATATAAACACTATATTTTCATTATAGATCATTATAACAACATATAGGGCCTACAAGTATACTGATACTTAAACCGTGCTTAACCCTTGTATGGTGTTTGGGTCTGTGGGACCCGTTTTCACTTTTTGTCAAAAGAAAAATGATATGCAAAATTTTTGCAAAATATGCAAACGCATTGGCCTTGGCTCATTTTCTGTGAAGAACATATATCAGAACAAATTTTCTGTGACCGCTCACTGTACACTGCCCCCCCCCTACATCTTGCACAGTCATTGAGAGTGTCTCACGAGATGTCTTTACGACTGTGTGTTTCTGATGACGGTCACAATCACTGTCTCACGTGTCTGGGCCATAAGCATGCTGAGACGGCGTTCATGGTGTTGTATTACTAATTTATAAAAGGTTAAAAATATATCATATCCAATATAACAGCATGAACTGAAAAAGTTATGTATATTGTGACATTCTAAGAGCAGGCAGCCTAGGCCCTGAGACAGTAACCTTTTGCCTTCATGCAGTTCCTGAACATCTGGCAGGTTTTCCAAGTTAAGTGTGAATTCTAAGCTCAAGGTACAGCTGTGCCTTTTGTTTAGCACCTATGCATTTGAATGACACTTGTATTCTAAATAGATCAAGGCTGGGAAAAATCTTTTACTGGGCTGATTTCCTGTACCGCATTAGCATGCTTTGTTTAGACTGATTCCACCTCTATGTACTCCTCCCCCTTGAAACCTATATACTTTTCTGTGCTGAGCTTTTGTCAGATGACTTTTGATGACTGCAGCGACGCACAACTAGTATCTCAATAAAGAGAAACCTCTGCTTCAAGATATCCAAAATGTCTCCTGGTCTCTAAGAAAAAGTTTACAACAATGGATAGCTCATGCCCACACTGTGAGCACATACCCATGGCTACGCTAAGGTCAAGGCTCTCATTTATAACGAGGCTCCCCTCGCCTGCTACCCAGCCCAGGTCGGGTCAAAAAGACTCTGCAGCTATGCTGGTTAGTAGCAAGGGACACCTGAGGATTACGGTCAGGAATGTTCCACCAGGCCAGCCCCCATGGAAGTCTGACTCCTCTCAGTGAAGTCCCATGGAACTGCCAAAAGATGGCACCAGTTCTTCCTGCGGTAGACTCAGCATCTCTTTTGGAGCTCCCTGTGAAGATAAGATGTCTATCGTTACATCAGAGGAGGGACTATTGTCTGCTGAAGCCGAAGATGACCCCCACTGTGGTGGCTGCTCAGTCGGAGGCTGAGGCTGAGTTGACAGCCATGCTTCTCCGGGCTGCCAAGAGCATCGGGGCAGTGCTCAAGGCTGGATGATTGGTATCTGGGCTCTTGACGTGGCTCTCAGCAACACTCTGCTCCAGTGCCTTTTTTTCCAGAGGTTCCACTAAAACATGGAAAGCCCCTTACACCGCCCATTCGCGTTTGAGCTCTTCCCTCCTCGCTACCCTTGATAGTGGTACGTTGCCGTTCCCCAGGTGGGACGTCTTCGAGGACACCCCCCCCCCAGCATCTACACCCGCTTCACCCCAGGAAACATCGAGCCAGCCGTAGGAGAGGGGCACAGCCTCAGGGAGCTGCTAGGTCTTCGAGAAAGACAGTAAAGCGTCCCTAGGATGGGCGCCCCAAAGATGAGAGGGACTGTTCTTCGGGGGACACCGACATCTGCGCCCCCACCCCCGGGGGAGGGCCAGGGGCCTTCACCACCGCTTCCGCCACTGACCACCGGGTACCCACCTTCTCACAAAAAGAGAAATTTCCTTCATCTCTGGGTTTATTGTGCTGGGTTCTGATTGTGAGTGACACGCTGCTTCCTCATACTCAGACTCAAAGCATGAAATCTGAACAACTGGCTTATATTAGCTCACTCACAAGATCTGTTGTACAAGCACAAGGATCCGGTGCTCTGGCACCTCAGCCATCTGGAGCTTTGGGTCAACTGGGAGAAGAGCAAGCTCTCCCCTTTGCAGAGCATCTCTTTTCTCGGTGTGGAGTTGGATTCGGTCAACATGACAGCGCATCTCACAAACAAGCGCACGCAGTCAGAGCTGAATTGCCTGGAGTCATTCAGGGGCAAGACAGCGGTCCCTCTAAAACTTTTTCAGAGGCTCCTGGGGCATATGGCAGCAGTTATGCCGCTTGGCTTGTTACATACGAGACCGCTTCAGCACTGGCTGCACGGCTGGATCTCGAGATGGGCATGGTGCCTTGGCACATTCCAGGTCAGCATTACCCCGGATTGTTGCTGCCTATTCAGCTCTTGGTCAGACCCTGCATTTCTACGGCCAAGAGTGCCTTTAGAACAGGAGTCGAGGCATTTTGTTGTCAACACAGATGCCTCCAAGACAGGCTGGGGTGCCATATACAATGGCATGCAGCCTCAGGCTCCTGGACGGGACCTTGACTGCAGTGGCACATCAGTTGCCTCGAGTTGCTGGCAGTACTGCTTGCTCTTCGCTGGTTTTGACCAATGGTACAGGGCAAGTATGTTCTAGTCCATACAGACAACATAGCAACAGTGGCTTACACATCAACCACCAGGGCGGTGTCCGCTCCTGTCACATGTTGCAACTCTCCTCCTCTGGAGTCAGATGCGGCTCAAGTCACTGCATGCCATTCACATTCCGGGAGAGATGAATCGTGGAGCCGACGCACTCTCACAACAGCTCACATTTCCAAAAGAATGGAGACTCCATCCCCAGATGGTCCATCTCATTTGGACTCGATTCCGGGTAGCTCAGGTGGACCTGTTTGCTTACCAGGACCCTCAGAGATGCTTGGTCGGTGTGGTGCCCACCATGATGCAGTGGATGGTTCATCCCTAGGGAAGCGTCACCTGATTGTCAGGTTCCTGAGAGGTGCGAGGAGACTAAATCCTCCCAGGTCGCACCTCAACCCCTCTTAGGATCTCTCTGTGATCCTCCTGGGATTATGGAGGAATCCCTCTGAGCTGCTTGATTCAGCTAAAATATCTCTCTCTCAAGACAACGCTCCTGATCATGCTCACTTATATCAAGAGGGTGGGGGACCTGCAAACATTCTCAGTCAACGAATCATATCTAGAGTTTGGGCTGGCTGATTCTCACATGACCTTGAGACCCTGGCCCAGTTATGTGCCAAAGGTTCTCACCACTCCTTTCCGAGATCAGGTGGTGAACCTGCAAGCACTGCCACCTGAGGAGTCAGACCTGGCCTTTGCGTTGCCGTGTTTTGTTTGACATTTACGTGGAACTCACCCGGAGCTTCAGACGCTCCAAGCAGCTCTTTGTCTGCTTTGGAGGTCAGCAGATGGAGAATGCTGTCTCCAAATAGAGGTTGGCTCATTGGGTGGTGGATGAGCTGTGCCCTCTGGGAGTGAGTGAGTGTTGCCTCCTGGGTGCTGGCGCACAGCTCCTCTCTTGCAGACATATGTGGAGCTGCAGGCTGGGTGACACCTAACACTTTTGCAAGATTTTACGATCTTTGCGTAGAGCCCATGTCCTCTCATTTGTTGGGTAACATCAGGTAATTTTGCGGGAGCCCGGCTCAGTGTTGGCTTGCATTGCCATCCTCCTTGGGATTCATGCACTTTCTCCTAGTTGTTCTCCCTTGGTGAACTCTGGCTCCTCCGTTGCCCTGCAGTCCAGACTAGACGGAGTAGTCTGTTACTGCGTCCAGTAGTGGGCTACCATCTTCCCCATGGTTTATTCGCACTGTGTTCCCCTTTTTTCCTTACATTTTCCAACTTTCCACAAGACCTTACTTCTGTCATTGTGCTCCACCCCCCAACAGTTGCTTCAGAACCCTGGCACCCCTGGTGGGCCCATTATTTGGCTTACAGGGTGTTGGGAAGTTTATGTATTGAGCTCCATTTGTCCTAACATGCTTGCCTGTCAGCAATTGTACCGCAATGACGTAACGCAGTTCAGGTTGTGGCATTTTCCATAGGGATCCCATGATGTCAGTCGACAATGTCGAATGTGACTGACTGAGAGGAAACGTCTCTGTTACATATGTAAACCTCATTCTCTGAAGTAGGGAATGGAGACGTTACATCCCTCCTGCCAAAATTTTGAACAGCGCCGAATGTCGGGATGCGTCTCGGTTCCTCAGCACAAACCTGAATGAGTGGATGCACGTTGCCATCTTATATAACCGTATGTATGGGGGAGTGGCTTGGCATGCAAATTCCACTTGATAATTCTCATTGGCCTTTTCTTCTCAAGCTCAGAGGTGATTGGGCTCCCATTACCTCCTTCAGGAAACGAGGGTTACATTACGTAACCGAGAAGGTTTATCACATTCTACTGTTTTACAATATGAAATTTAAAATTTTTTTAGAAGTTATTACCTTTGATCTTGAAAATCTCGTTCCAGTTCTGTTCTAAAAGTAAAAAGAGTGGGGGAAAAATTGAAGTTTTGACATTTCATAAATATTTAAGTACTTTCCTATTACAATTACCATCCAAATCTCAAGAACTGTTTATATTGTGTAATGCTTCATTTTGCCTGAGAAAAGAAAACTAGAAAAAAGCTAACAAACAACTGACCTTTGCCGACGAGATAAATTTTTTGCCTTCTTTCTTGAAATAAAATACATACAGTTATGTTAAATTATTACAAATATGCACTGCTAAAAATTTAAGTTTAAAATTACAGTATAGCTTTCCATAATCAGCTCATGCAATCTTAACTCAAGACAATGCAGATATGTGCAAAGCAACCAAGCTGGACAATTTCTATCAAGAATGTCTGATTATGTCAAACCTATTTGGATCAGAGGAATAAAGATACAAAAATCCTGTAAAAATTGGAATGGCAGCATTGCGCTACAGTTTTTTTCTTTCTCAAATATGCTTATAAGTACAGTGAACATATGTTTACAACAGCTGATGATGACCAATATAAAATTAAGAAAAATTGTAGTTTTAGTTGTAGATTTTTTGGGATAAGTGTGTTTTGTGCAAAACTGACTAATAATGATCCCTGGTAGATGCATGCCATTAAAAATTATGTTCAACTGACTGTGATGTCACACTAACAATATATTATATATCTAACAATATATTATATGGACTTCGATAATATCTCTTTGTATGGACCTACTGTTACAAATGTAAAGCATTATTGTTGACATATTAATAGGCAGATGTTGAACTTGAATTAAAATTATAAAAAAATTGTTTTTTTTTTTTGTTTTTTTTTTACCTTTCTTGATAGGTCTGGTCACATTGCTTCCATCTCTGTGATCTACAAACAACATTAATAAAATTAGAGATTATTAGATGTTTCAGTATTCATCCATGCTTATATTTAACTTAAAATATTTAGAGAAGTGATTTACATTTATTTATAGAATTACCTTTCTTCATTATCATGTTTACAATGCAGGCACATGTCGGCATATCCAAACTCCTGACTTGATATAATCAATAGGCAAAAATTCAATAAAATTCAGTTAGGATTAGTTGATATGTAATTTGATTATTACATTGTTAATATTAACAGCTTTATAAAATCAGTGCATATGTTTGTATCTAAACATGATTATCCCATATGTATGTTCATCATCCATCGCTACTATTTCGCTCACAGAGAATACATATGAAGAGTTTCGATAACCCTCTAAAAGCCACCTCAGTCAAAAATGAGAATGATACTGAGTGAATGCTCTTGACACATAGTATACACATAGTAAACCTATACATAGGAGCCTGATAAAAATGCTTAAAGAAAAACTTTGAGTATTTACATACCTGTGACACTAAAAAGTACATCTTTTTTATCTTTTTTACATACAGGTTTTTATTTTTTTAATTAAGTTAAGCAATTTTCTTGAGCAAAAAAAAGAAAGGAATTGTTGGTCTTACCTCATTTTGGTATCCTGTTGCCTTCAAATGTATATAAAAAGCAGGAGGAAATATAAAGAGGATAAAGCAGTTGATTTTTTTCTATACCTATCTAATACGTATTATCCTAGTTCGTTCACAAAACAAATTTGTTCTCAAGGCAAATTAGGTTTTTGTTATATAATATCACTGCTGTCTGGAAGTTAATATGAACAATTATAGTTAGGATTTTCTATTTTATACTCTCATAGTAGCTACACCCCTTTTTGCAAGTGGGCAGGTTTACAAAACTGAAAGTAAACTGGGAGATTATAAATAAAAGGGAGTGTTTAAAGCACTAAAGCATTCTGGTTTACTATTTCTAAAGCAATGACAGGTTCAGTGCTTCATATAGCTATAGATTTTGGCACATCATACAGTGGATATGCCTTCAGCTTTCAAACCAATCAGCCTCAAGAACAAATTAGGATTCCTTCCTGGGGTAAAGAGTGTGGGCAAAAAACTTTCAAAACCCCCACTTGCATTTTGTTTGATGAAGATCAAAAGTTTCTTAAGTTTGGTTATGATGCCCTGATGACATACACACGGTCCACTAAAAAACTTCAGGCAAGAAAACAGTATCTGTTTGAACATTTTAAAATGGAGCTCTATGACAAGGTAACTATACTTATTTTGTAATTATTGATTTGCATCTAAAGATCTAGATTCCATAATACTTTTGTCCACTGATACTTTGATTTTATTCCTGCTAAGGAACTCCACCGGGATTTGATGATAACTGCAAAAAATGGAGCACAAATGAAAGCAATGACGGTTTTTTCAGAGAGTCTACGATTCTTGAAGGATCATGCACTGAGCAAGATTGCAGAGAACACATCTGGAAAAAAATTCATTGCATCTGATGTAACTTGGGTGTTGACTGTTCCTGCAATCTGGAAAGCAGCCGCCAAACAGTTTATGAGAGAAGCAGCTATTGAGGTGAGTTAATGATGTAGGACACAAACAAACAAACAAACAAACAATAAAATAATGGTCATAATAGGATGCTCCTATTTAAAGTCTCATAATTTATACTTACTGGTGTTTGTATTGTGAAGAATCATTCATTCATGATTCTCAGCACTTTAAGAAGTATAGAAATAAAGATGGATTTTTAATGCAGGTAAAATAATTTTAATTTTGCAGTGAGCTATACACATTCAATACATCCGTGTTGTTCATGTTGTCTTGCTTTTTGTGGAAAACATAACAAAGAAGTACCTTAAAAGTGGTCTATAGAAACTTGTGTTTCATGTTTCCAGTATAGACATGGTGCAAAAGTGATAGAACAGGCAGACCACATGAAGGTGCTCACACCACTTTAGCAGTAGTTTGTGATTGTATAATTATGTCTGAGTATGCAGGAAACCATATTTAAAATAAAGGAGCATAAGCATAAGCTGTCAAATCTGTAAGGATCCATCCACTGGCCCAAACGCGGAGTCCAGTCACCTGGTTGAAGGTTCAATGCGTGTTCGGTCTTTTCACAGCGCGTCTGCAAAGTTTGCTTAATTTATCAGGATTTAGTTTCACTTTCAATCTAGCTCCATGTTTAATCTGACTCCAATTTCATATGATCATTAGAATTTAGGTGTTTAATTTAGGCTGTTCATAAATATCAATTAAGTATTAATTTAGATATCTGATTATTTCGGACTCACTATACTTTATACTATACACTATACTATACACAGAGTCTTGCGCCGGCCGATTACACAGAGCTTCACGATCACAAAAACGCCAGTCTGATGCTGAGTCAGAGGTATGTAGGTGACTAATACACTTTTTGACAGCTGCCTACTGCTTGCCTTCACAAAAAGTGTAGTTTACTTTAGTCTTCGCCGGTACAACTTGCTAACATCAGTGATAGGCAGAAATCTGGGTGTCTCAGATGACGTGCCTACTGCTCCATTCAATGCTGAGTCTGCCGTCTGCTCTATCCTGGTCGTGAGCTCTATCCACCAGCCTCCTCACAATCTACTAGAAATAAGAATTTCAGAAGAGTCTAAAATGAATCAAGAAATAACATTTTATTTGTCAGGTAAAAATGTATCATGCCAATTACATAGTTTAATAATGAGAATCCAATTCAGAATTAAATTCAGTTCCAATTCAAATAAATACATAACATCAATTACTCAAAGATAAATCTAAGAGTGGGAGATGCACACCTGACCGCAGAGAGACACACAGCAGCATGTGAGAGATTTGGAGACAAAGCTCCAGAGACTCTCACACACAGTGTGGGGGTTCATCTGAATACAGAATCCCCCCGTAGTCTTTTGTCACTTTGCTTATATATTCAGACCAAAACAAACAAATCTTCCAATCAGTTGTAAAAACATGAAAACCTTTTGGTTTGTCAGGAGATCTCATGACCCAGGGTCACACCTGGCTGAAGAGTCTCATCCAACCCTAAGGGGAAAACACACCCCTCAGCATGAAATACAATTCTACAAAAGTGTTCAGTCTTCCTCATAATATAAGTGACTGCTGTGAAATTGAGACCATTTTACCAATCGCACGGAGACCTTTAGAATGATACCAAACATGAAAGAGAAAATTCAACATATTTACAAGATGTAACACAGGTAGTATATGGACATTCTTGGTCACTTTCAGTGGAATCTGTTGGGGGAGTGAGATGCAGGGAGGGGAGAGGAGAGGGAGGAAGAGGGTTGTAAATGAGCAGGGCAGGGGGTGTTGTTTGCCCTCTTTTGAAGATCTCTTCTCCAGATTAGTTTTATTGTTTTATTGCATGGCATCTGTTTTTGTCAGAGTTCCTGGACTTTAAATTCATGAGGAAATGATTTCACATCTTACAAATCCGTAACCACGCATAAGAGTAATCCAAAAGGCAGAGGTAAGCAGGCATGCAAAACAGTCACAGTAATGAGTCCAATCAGGCAACCAAAGCAAAAGGGATGATCCGGACAACCGTGAAGCGAGTAATCAGACAGAATCATACAATAGACAAACAGGCTATGAAATGTAAATGCCCTGTAAGGCAGTAAAACTGGAAATACTTCACAATGAGTGTTTGTTACTGCCATACTATATAGCAGCCAAACAGGAAATGATTGTAGAGTGAGCAGGCAATCAGTCAGTACTCAGGCAAGGGCTCCCTCTGCTAGTATGGCATTACAGAACCCCCTCCTCTAGGAGCGCCTCCTGGTGCATGTCATTGACATCCCTGTAGTTGTGGCGCTGGTCAGTTGGGTCCGACTCAGTAAAAGTTGCTCACAATCTCTCCTCAGGTCCATAGCCCTCCAAGTCCACCAGATATTGGAGCTCACTCCCTCTCCACCTTGAGTCCAGCAACTCATTCACCTTGTAGGTTGGAGTTCCATCTACATCCAATGGTAGCGGTTGCTTTTGGACCTCAGTGTCGGGGTCAGCATCCGGGTGAACCAGTTTGAGGAGCCAAACATAAAAGAATGGAGAGATACGGTACTTGGCAGGAAGCTCCAACTGGTATGTGACCTTATTTATTCTTTTAAGAATACTGACAGGACCAACATACCTTGGGCTGAGCTTCCTGCTTGAGGTCCCTTATTGAAAGCCAGACCTGCTGTCCTGTTTGTTTGGGAAGATGTGAGTGACGTCATCTATTGGCCTGGAACTCCTATGTTCTGATGGCTCGCTGAAGACGGACGTGTTCACTGTCCCACATCCTCTCACTATGCTGAATCCAACAGTCCATGGTAGGCACAGATGATGGTTCACCTGACCCTGAGAACAAAGAAGGTTAATACTCCAGAACGCATTGGAAGGAGGTCATACCAGTGGAGGAGTGTCAAAGAACTTTGTGCATTTTCTGCCCACGGGAGGAATTTGGACCAATGTTGTTGTTCACGGCTACATGTTCAAAAATATATGACAATTCCTTGGTTCAAACATTGAACTGAGACTGTGTATGGTAGCCTGACGTAGGACCTATGTTGATATCTAGATGCTAGCAGAAAGCTGACAATATCTTCTGATATACAATAAATCCAAAAGACATAATGCAATAATGCTTGAGCTGTTTCCATGGCTGTAGAAAGCCCCTTTAGCAGAACTAGGCAACAGGATTTGGAGAAGCAGTTGATGATAACTAGGACTGCCGAGAAACCATTGGAAAGGGGCAGATCTGTGACAAAGTCAATGGATAAATGGGACCAAGGACGTTGTGGGATGGGCAGTGGTTGGAGGAGACCTGAGGGAAACTCCTTGAGGGTCTTGGATTTGGAATACACTTGACATAGGTAGTGATGTCCTTGGTCATTGAGGGCTACCAGAATGAATTTTGTAGTAGATGAAGAGTGCAAGATATTGCCAGATGACCTGAATTTACAGATAAAGTGGACCAACTGCATCACTCTTCGATGTAGATTTTGTGTAACATACTGTTTATTTGGGGGGGAGTTGACACGCAATGGTTCATCTTGTTGAGCTCTTTGTATTTCCTCCATAATATCCAAGGTGACAGGAGCAATGACAATGGGTGGCAGGAGAACAGATTCAGGTGCAAAGCTTTCAGTAGGAAAATAATGTTGTCTGGATAAAACATCTGCTTCACTATTCTTGGTGCCTGGTCTGTAGGTCACCATAAACTGGAAATCGGGTTAAAAACAACCAAGCCAGGCAAGGGTTAAGATGTTTAGCAGTCTTTATGTATTCAAGATTTTTAAGGTCTGTGACCTGTAAATAATTAGAAATACAACATGTGGGAAACCTTTTTTACAGGGCGGGGGTGGAGGTGGACTTCAGTGGTTGTGGGACCCGCCATTTTTTCAGTGGAATCTGAGGGCTCACTGCAAAGGAAAGAGAGAGCTAGCACAAACTATTTATTCCATCCTCTCTGAAAAATCTAGAAGGGGGCATGTTAGACAGAGAAAGAAATTCGAGACTGTTGCTCTGGAGTTTCAGGGGGCTAAAATATGTCATCTTCACTTACATGACTTGTGTCCTGAAGTCTGTCCTATTGGGTTGCTGTCTGACTGGGCATGGCACAATGAGCATCTGGACTACATGGGTAGGTCTCAGCCTAAACCAAATCCCTGTGGTGTAGAATCAAATGTTGAGTAGCATCAAACTCTTGCACCAGATCTGTTTAGGTGGAAGCCATTAAATTTGTAGAGTTAGCTATAGGGGCAATAGAAGAGAGAATGGGGTGCCAATTGTGAGTATTCCCCAATTTTTTTTTTACAGTACAGGAGCACAGACAGACATTCCAAGTCCCACAAATATCATGAAAGGGTAAATTTGTCCTTTCCCTACACTAAGGGAAGCACAACCTGGAGAGGCAACCAGAGAAGTAATGTTAAACCCTGAAGTGTAATTGTGAAATAAGAGCTTATTTTCTTTAGTAGACTTATCTACCAGCATGCCTTCTTCAACAGCGAGAGGGGGAGTGGAGTTGTTTATAAAATACCCACATTGTAAATCTACGTTCACTCATTTTCTCTTGTTTTTCTTTTGATTTAACACACATGCAGACTCGGCTTTCCTTTTCGGCACAACCGATGTCACAACCCCTGTGGACTGTTTTGTGTGTTTTCCCCAATGTATGCCCTTATTTGGTCTTTCCTGTTCCGTTTCAAATTACGTCAGTTTGATTGTTCACACCTGTCTCCCCCTGATTAGTCTGTGTATTTAAATTTGGTTTAGTCCACATTTGGTTTTCGGTTCTTGAAGGTCACTCAGTCATTTACTCAGTCATTCAGTTTTGTTGTTGTTCTTTTGCGTGTGTGTGGATTCCCTGCTATTCCTGTTCATTCTTGTTTATACTGTGGTTTATTTAATAAATGTGCATGTCCTGGATCTCCTCGGTCCTCCTCCTCATTCCCCGCACACCACGCTGTGACACCTTAAGACAAAGAGGTCAGAATTCAGAAAGAGCTTTATTCCCCAGTATGTTTGCACATACAAGGAACTTGTTTTGGTGTCACAAGCTTCTAGTACACATAGGCAACAGCAACAACACACAGATAACAAAAAATAAGATGTGAATAACATGCACATATGTATAAATAAACAATAAAAATAGAAAAATAAATTGTTTGTGCAGGTATGCTATAGATATAATTAAACAATAAGATGAAGGAATAGACTAGGATGTAGGGTGTTAACAAATAAATGTACGGTTATGTTTCTTTTGTAAGCTGTGTACATTGTGGGCCTTTTTTTAGAAAACAAAAAGGGTTCTAATTACAGAAGTCTATGGAACTCAAAAACTTTGAAACTCAATATCTCAAAACTGCTCAGAATGCAGATAGAACCTTATAATTTCAAACCGGCGTTATGTCATGCGCGTCCTTCCCACTCCCCTTTTGACGAGCACACCGGCTCACTTTCAGTGCTTGCACGTTTGAACAGCACCACCACTGCTGCACAACTACAGTGTTCAACAAAACATTTGAATAATTAAAAACTGGTAGAAAATTGTGTGGTGTGTTTTTCTAAATGGTCAGCAGTTCATCCCTAGTAAAACTGATTGTGTTTGAGAAACAAATAAACTAAAACTTTACAACATCTGGACAGCTCCACACCAGCGCGGCCCTCCGTGGGAGCCGTCTTGAAGAGAAGCTGATGATGTGTTCTTTAGGTGCCCCATATAGGGGAGAGTCAGGTAAGTTGATCCACCCCCTGTACACTGTGTGCAGAATTATTAGGCATGTTTTCGTTTACAGCTAAAATGAGCCAAAAAAGAGATTTAACCCAGACTGAAAAGTCCAAATTATTAAATGCCCATGAGAAGAATGCAATACTAATGCATTACAAGAATTCGCAAAGTTAAGGCTTGACCATTGGACAGTGAAATGCTTGTTGAGTCTGCATGGTCAGAAAAAACAGGTGGAGAAGAAAAGATGCATGTTAACTGCAAAAGAATTAGGAATTAAGGTGAAGAATTAGGTGTGACACCATCAGGAACCGTTTCCAGTTCTCCAGCGCCACCATTTTCCAGAACTGCAACCTACCTGGAGTCTTCAGAAGTGCAATGTGTCAGGTTCTCAGAGACTTTGCTTGGTAAAAAATCCTAAAAAATGCCCCTGACTTAATAAGAATAACAAGCTGACGTCTTGTGAAATACATGAAGACAGTTTTTTTTTATAGGCGTTATAGACAGATAAGTTGAGAGTGACTCTTGAAGGACAAGCATCACATCCTCTTGTGCCTCTGATTCAAAAATTTATCTTCCAAAATCTGGCAGTAAGTTTTGGGAGTTCATGTTTAGTCTCCTATCCTGAAAAGTCTGACTTGCAGAGATGGACTAAAATGAACTCCCAAAACTTACTGCCAGATTTTAGAAGATAAATTCTTGAATCAGAGGTACAAGAGGATGTGATGCTTGTCCTTCAAGAGTCACTCTCAACTTATCTGTCTCTAAAGCATATAAAAAAACTGTCTTCATGTATTTCACAAGACGTCAGCTTGTTATTCTTATTAAGTCAGGGGCATTTTTTAGGATTTTTTACCAAGCAAAGTCTCTGAGAACCTGACACATTGCACTTCTGAAGACTCCAGGTAGGTTGCAGTTCTGGAAAATGGTGGCGCTGGAGAACTGGAAACGGTTCCTGATGGTGTCACACCTAATTCTTCACCTTAATTCCTAATTCTTTTGCAGTTAACATGCATCTTTTCTTCTCCACCTGTTTTTTCTGACCATGCAGACTCAACAAGCATTTCACTGTCCAATGGTCAAGCCTTAACTTTGCAAATTCTTGTAATGCATTAGTATTGCATTCTTCTCATGGGCATTTAATAATTTGGACTTTTCAGTCTGGGTTAAATCTCTTTTTTGGCTCATTTTAGCTGTAAACGAAAACATGCCTAATAATTCTGCACACCTGAATATAAGGAGTTTTTCACTTCCAGCCTTCACGGACAATTATATATCACTTACAAATGATTAAATACAAAATTAATAGTAGTTATTAAGACTGATGTGGTTTGGAATTGGTAAAATGTGTTTGGAAAAAAAATATGACCAGAATATCAACATGCCTAATAATTCTGCACACAGTGTATTTTGGCAACTATACACTTTTACTGTCATGTGACCATGTATTTTGGAAACACCCATCATTTCTGACAGACTGTGAAAAGGAGAAAATCATAAGAGGAGTCAAAGGCATCAGTTTACTTTAAAAACTGTTTTTGGCTTGTCAAAGTAAAATTTTATCATAACAGATGTAATGGCTGTTACATTGAAGTAATTTTTATCAAGGTCAAAAAATGTATTATGTAAATATTATGATGCCTATTGTTGATTTAGCAACATATAAACAATTATTTAGCTAAATATTAGCCTGAATTGGCAAGCTAGTGATTTTTTATTTTTTTTGCAAAATGGCAGCTATGGGGCAAAGTGAGCCAAATGTTGTAGGGTAAATTGCGCCTGCATTTTCACTTACCCAACCATAAGGAACTGAAGTTAAGTTAAATTTCTGAAGTATAAACTGGTATTTTAATCTGATATGCAACTGGTTTAGTTTATCATATACATATGATTTGTAGTTTACAAGTGCATCACATTCTTCTATGATAAGAACCAGAAGATGCTTTTCACCACATAATAATTTTATATATAACATGTATATTTTTTCGCCTATAGTCTCTAATGGCCGGTTTGACATTGCAGAAGAGCTAACATGCCAATAATCTATTGACTAAAAAGTTTATTTGTTTCAGTAATATTTATTCCTTCATTCAAATTCAGTTTTTATTTAATTTTATGCTACAAACTCTCTGTTTAGTCTGTTTTTAAGAAGAATATAACTTTGGTGTTCAACATAGTGTATTGTTTCAGAATGCAATTAAATGCAAATTGACTGAAATTTAAACTTCATTTGGATGGTTTTATGTTGTTTAAGTTAGCTTTAAAAGAAATACGACTTTGTAAAAGGAAATTTGATTATTAAAAAGTTTTTAAAATAGTTAAATTATCTTTAAATTTCACACGGGTTTGAATCAGATTCATCTTATCCACTGGCTTGGGACAACTTACACCTAACCTGTGGCATACAGAGCCATGGGAACACTTTTTTTATAAGAAGGTATATTTTTAGAACTCTTTTGTCATAAATACATTTTGATTAATGTAAACGGACTTTACAGGCTTATTTGTTCAGCACATCCCACAGAAGTTTGACTGGATTGAGATCTGAGATCTGGTCGAATCATCTAGTGCAGAGGTCTCAAATGTGGAGGGCCGCAGCTCTGCAGAGTTTAGCTCCAACCAGCTCCAACTCACACCTGCTTTGATGTTTCTATTAATCCTGAAGACCTTGATTAGCTAAATTAGGTGTGATTAGGGTTGGAGCTAAACTGTGCAGAGCTATGCACAAGCTATAAAAACCCTTTGCCGACATGAGTCTAATATGACCTGTATTCATTTTCTGTTATTTCATGCATGGCTCTGATTTTTTTCTTTTGAAAACAGTTTATTTTAGCATTTAATATTCCCTGATTTATGAATTCTATTAAGTAAAAAATATACTAAATATCCTGTCTTCAGTGAAAACAAATTATTTTAATTTTTCCTAGGTTTTGTGTTACTACATCAAGGTTACACATATGGGTCAAAAACAACCCATCTATGCAAGTGTGAAAAAATAAATAAATGCAACATTTCGTTAAAATAATTTTAACAGTTCTTTGGAGCAACACTTTGTCACACATAACATACACATATCACTGATAACTTATATTTAACTGTAGTGTGATTGTAGTGAATTGCAGTGAATCTGACTGAATAAAAGAAAACAAAATTGACAAAATCACACAGGAACAGCACCATCTCAAAGCCTGGTACACTGGAAACATCAGCTGCTGACTTTTCTGTCTTTGGCAGCTATGCAGATCTTGCACCTCTTCCTCTTTAACTGCTCTGCTGTCTGATGTCCACCTGTAGCCGGGTGGTGACTGAATTTTGTTTTATATCCCACATCTTCCCATTGGCTCTAATATGGTATTGAAACTGGGGCCTCCAAGCGCCTTTTCATATGTGGCATGACATATGAATAGCCGTTGTGCATTGGTCACACCACCCATGTAATCAGAGTGTTGTGCAGTAGAGTTGGTGTAGGCCAGAGATGGTCAGTGTTAATCTTGGAAAGCCACAGTCCCGCAGAGTTTTGCTCCAACCTTGATAAAATTTCACCACCTGTAGCTGTCTAGTAGCCATAGAGAGAACTGTGGCTGGCAGGCTTGTATGTGGAGCGGTCATCAGACATGATTTTGAAGAGGCCGGTGTACTTAACTGTTGAGTGCCCGGTGGTCTTGACTTTGAAGTGGCCGGCGTTTCTGGGCTGAGGTCGAAGGTGGAGCTTCAGAGAACTCAAGGAAGTGCGAGGGGAACAGAGGGAGCTGGTTCATTGGAACCATATGTGGAGGGTGCTGGCTGGTTGCGAGACGGAGCGTTCACATGCTTTCAGATGGGAGTAGGATGATGATCCTCCACATTAACAAAAAAACACTTAAATCTAGAACATAGTTTATAAAATCCAAGGAAAAAAACAAGGAAAAACAGGTCACAACGAAGATAGTTATATTACTATATTAACCTATTAACCTGAACCCCCAATTTTGGGACTGAGCTGAAATAACCTACCTAACTTAAAATGGTAACAGTTTGTGACAACAGTGTGCTACACTCACAATTTAGGTATCTTTGGAAAGAAGACCATTTGTGCTTTATCGATCCATCATCCAAAGATAATGCTCAAAGAGATAAAAAGTTATAGACACTGAAGTGCCTTGAAAAAAACGTACCACACTGAAACATATCTACCAAAATATTTGGCTTTAGTTCATATTTGTTGGCGTTTACACTTTCAAATAAAACATTTTCACTACAGTGAAAAATCTTTGTTCTAATGCTTGCCAAACACAAGCAAGGTACGCAACTTCGGGAGCGGTCTAATAGCTCGCACACAGTTACGAGCTATTATATAACAAAAAAGATTGCATGTTTTAGAGTTATGACATGAAAATACGATGACAGACATTCAAAGTTTTATTTTAAAACGTTAATAAATGCTTTGAATGTAAATATTATATGGCATTCAGTTGACTGCCATTCTAGTAGTTACAGAATTCCGATAGTTCTAGTGTTAATAGTAGTTACTGGAATGTTAATAGTGTATTAGTCATTTGTTCCTGTGTAGTTATTCATTAATGATGGAACAGTATTCTAAAGTGTTACCTATTCAACAGAATGTTGTAGTCAATAGTGTCGAACGTGGAGCTAAAATCCAGTAGCACTAATGGAGAGATACAACCATGATTGGATGAAAATGCTCCGGTTACTGACGTAACCTCGGTTCCCTTTCAAACGGTCTCTCCCGTTGCATGAAATGCATATGGGGGAAAACTCCGCCTGAAAACTCTGCCTGATTTTTTTCAGGTTTGTGTAGCTGCACAAACCAATTCTGCTTCAGCCCGCCAGAAAGGGTGGAGCCGCCCCTATATAAGTAGGCTCATAGCGACATTCATCAGATCATTCGAGAATCTGGCAAATGTGGACGGTGACGACAAGCCGGCGGATAGAAATCTCACCAATAGAAATCTCACTGGACCATGGGCAGGAGGAGCCCATCCCTCTCATGGAGTGGGCCCTCACACCTATGGAACATTGCAAGCCTGCTGAGGCATAAGCCAGGGCTATAGCATCAACTATCCAGTGGGAGAGTCATTGCTTTTTGACTGGCAGCCCATTTTGGTGGCCACCAAAGCAAACAAAGAGCTGCTCCAACTGTTGAAACAGGCTGGAGTGCTCCAGATAGACCCTTAATGCCCTAATGGGGCAAAGTAGATTAGCCCCTTGCTCGCCTTCTGCAACAGGGATCGGCAAAAGGGTAACCACCTGGACTCTGAACGGAGCCGAGAGCACCTTTGGGACATAACCACGTCTTGGTTTCAGGATGACCTTACAGTTGTTCGGTCCAAATTCCTAACATGAAGCACTGAATGACAGTGCCTGTAAGGCACCCACTCGTTTAACTGATGCCAAAACTAAGAGGAGGGCCATTTTAAGTGATAGAGGTGTTCAGGCAGCCTTAAGAGAATGATTTGCTGCGATGTCTGCCACATATACTTTGAGCATGGAAGGGGTTTGTCCCTTATCCAACAGCTCCCGTAAAAAGGCTAGCACGTGGGACACGTCGCATAGAAATGGGTCCAGACTTTGCGGAGAGCACCAATTACACTTACCAAAATTATAAATGCAACAGTTTTGTTTTTGCCCCCATTTTTCATGAGCTGAACTCAAAGATCTAAGACTTTTTCTATGTACACAAAAGGCCTATTTCTCTCAAATATTGTGCACAAATCTGTCTAAATCTGTGTCAGTGAGCACTTCTCCTTTGCCGAGATAATCCATCCACCTCACAGGTGTGGGATATCAAGATGCTGATTAGACAGCATGATTATTGCACAGGTGTGCCTTAGACTGGCCACAATAAAAGACCACTCTAAAATGTGCAGTTTTATTACACAGCACAATGCCACAGATGTCGCAAGTTTTGAGGGAGCGTGCAATTGGCATGCTGACTGCAGGAATGTCCACCACAGCTGTTGCCCGTGAATTGAATGTTCATTTCTCTCAAGCCATCTCAGGGAAGCTCATCTGCATGCTTGTCATCCTCATCGGGGTCTCGACCTGACTGCAGTTCGTCATCGTAACCGACTTGAGTGGGCAAAGGCTCATGTTCGATGGCGTCTGGTACTTTGAAGAGGTGTTCTCTTCATGGATGAATCCCGGTTTTCACTGTACAGGGCAGATGGCAGACAGCGTGTATAGCATCGTGTGGGTAAGCAGTTTGCTGATGTTGTTGGAAACTCAGAAGCGAAGACCAGGAGACTCTTGGGTATCTTCAGGAGAATTCTTTATTGAGAATGCGCTGCATAGCTCTACAGTCATCAAAAGTCTAACTAAATCTCAGCACAGCAGAGTATATAGGTTTGAAGGAGGAGGAGTACATAGAGGTGGAATCAATCTAAACAACGCATGCAAATGCGGTACAGGAAATCAGCCCAGTAAAAGATTTTCCCAGCCTTGATCTATTTAGCATACAAGTGTCATTCAAATGCAAAGGTGCTAAACAAAAGGCACAGTTGTACCTTGAGCTTAGACTTCACACTTAACTTGGGAAACCTCCCAGATGTTCAGGAACTGCATAAAGACAAAAGGTTACTGTCTCAGGGCCTGGGCTGTCTGCTCTTAGAATGTAAAAAATGTAAATCACAATATACATAACATTTTATAAATTTGTGATCCAACAATATCAATGTTGTGGATCGAGTGGCCCATGGTGGTGGTAGGGTTATGGTATGGACAGGCGTATGTTATGGACAACAAACACAGAGAATGCACAGAGATACCGCAATGAGATCCTGAGGCCCATTGCTGTGCTATTCATCCACAACCATCGCTTCATGTTGCAGCATGATAATGCACACCCTAGGGATGGGTAATATTTGCTTCAAAATTTATCATGATAATTTCTGGTATTTATTGCGATAACAGTATCAATGATGATAATTTAGGTAAATCTTTAGATTTCTTTAGAAAAAGTATTATATTTCTTATTTTTTTTTGCCACAATATGGTGTTGTGAGCATTACTGAGGACACACATAATGTAATGACTGTTTAATTCACTGGAATATGAATTAAATTGTTTGTACTTTCTGTACTGGAATCTCCTAATATTAAGACAGATTCCTTTTGTGTAAAACACACTTTGCAATAAAGCTCTGTCTGATTTGGAAGCCGGAGGGTGCCCTGGAGCAGAAAGGCCATGTATGCTTTGTAGTAGAAGTAATAGTACTGATGACGCTTCAGGAATCTCTAATCCAGTTATCGCTGTAGCTGAATAAAATGCAGATAGAGGAATTTTAACTGAGGAAACTTGAAGACAATAAACATATGATTGCTACAATATAAGGTTTGTCCGTGTTCTTCAAACAATCCTGGGTATTTTTATAAGGATAAAGTAAATTTATAATGCAATGCTAATCGACATAGCCTTTATAATACTATAACCACAGCCGATCACAAAGGTTATTTTAAACACTTGGCTATGTTATGAAGTTAACTTGGAGAAAAAGCATGCCAATAAATGATATCTTTGTTGGACAACAGGTTTGTAAACAGGCTCAAACACATGCAAAACTGCATTGCACACTTGCTATTAGTACAGTTAACATTATTCAAGTATCAGACCGATTTTTGTCGCACTGCATAGTTTTGACCAAACCAGTTCCAGATTGGAGCTCCTCATTTAGCCATATACTATTTTCATGTCTGCCTTCAGCATGTCACTACACACTGTCTCACACAGAAATGTGTCAACAACTAGACTTTATCAGTATTATCGCGGGAAGACTAATGCTAAATTTTACTGGTATATTGCAAACGATAAGATATCACCCATCCCTAGCACGGCCCCATGTTGAAAGGATCTGTACACAATTCCTGGAAGCTGAAAACATCCAAGTTCTTGCATGGGGGGGGATGGGGGGAATTGGGGGGGGGGGTTGATCTGCAGGCGTTGCTCCGGGGTTGACAAGGAGCCGAACGCCGGATTGCCCTCCAAAAGAGTGCAACAACCTGAGTTGGAAGCATCCATTGTAACACCTTCCTCCGAGAGAAATTAAGGGGCTGCATGTGGAGCAGGCCCAAGGATATTGTGGAGGTGGCAGCTACTATTAGGCCGAGCAACCTCTGAGAAACCTTCAAAGGACGCATCATCCCTAGTTTGAGAGAAGCCGCCAATCGCTGAACCGTCAGGGATCATTCTGCCGTAATCCATACCTGCAACTGGGCGGAGTCTAGAACAGTTCCCAGAAAGACAACCCACTGCCTGGGTAACAAAGGGCTCCTGTGTGGGTTAATAAAACCCGAGGCACTCTAAATGGCTAAGTAGCAGCTCCTTGTGAGCAACCAGTTCCCATTCTGATTTGGCTAGTATTAGCCTGTCGTCGAGGTAATTTAGTATGCGGATTCCCATCTGTCTCATAGGGGAAAGAGACACGTCTATGCACTTCGTAAAAGTGTGAGGGGCCAGGGACAGTCCAAACAGAAGGACTGTATACTGATAGGCCACACCCTCGAATGCAAATCTCAAGAACGGTTTGTGATGGGGGGTTATGTGGATGTGAAAGTAAACGTCAAAACCCAGTCCCTGGGGCAGATATGCGCAAGGATCTATTTGATAGTTAACATCTTGAACAACCGGCGCATTAGCGAGCAATTCAGATGTCTGAGATCCAGAATGGGTCTGACCTCACCATCTCTTTTGGGACGAGGAAGTAGCGGCTGAAAAGCCTGACTCTCTGTTCACTGACAGCACTATATCCACTGCAATATTTGCAAGTAGTGTTTGAAGCTCCTGTCAGAGTACGAGAGTTTTGTTGTCCAAGACAGAACTTTGAATAATACCCCTAAAGCGAGGTGGCCTGCGAACGAACTGAAGCATGTAGCCTTGTTGAATTGTGTTTAGAACCCAACTCGACAGGTCCGGTATGGCTGCCCAGGCCAATAGCCGGAATGTGAGAGGATCTATTTTCTGTGAACGAAGGCTCACCGCACCTGAATTCATGTGAAGAGGAAATTTTTGCTCTTTGGTCTGCTATCAGATAAGTAAAACATTTGGGTACGCACTGACCCGTAGAGAACAAAACTCCATCATTCCGAGGTGTTCGTAGGGATGGAGAATGAAAGCAAGCTGTTTTTAGGGAGTTCCGGTGGAGAACTACTCCTCTCACCTTCCTCTCTGCAAAAGTTGTTTTGCTAGACTCTGGCAATGTGAGCAGCCAACCCCTATGAAAAGCATGCGTCAGAGTGGATGTGGTCCAAATCGTCTAGTCCGAAGCTGTCAATAATAATCATTGGTGACAGCATTCTCACTTAATCTGCCTAAAAAGATCAAACCGCTCATTAGATGAGGGGTGCCCGATGATCCTCTTGTGTAAACACAATGGCAGATCAAAATGCAGTGTGCATTTGCCTAAAAAGATAAAAGGTACTTGTGCAGAAGAAGACGCTAATCCTCACGTGTAAAACACACTGGCGGATCAGAGTGCTGCACGCGCTGTGCTTGTGCATGTTCACTCAAACCCAGTTGCTCAGCCCTGTGATCTTCACTGTTTCTTCCTCTGAGGCAACTGAGAGGAGAGAACATGAGAGGGGGTGCCATCTTCACCAAGTGAGCACACAGGCTCTCATCCAGCTTGGGATCACTCGAACCCGGTTGCTCAGTCCCATGTTTCTTTCTCTGAGCTCATTGAGAGGAAAGAAATGGGAGAGTGGGGCTGCCTTTGTTGAAGAAGTTGGTCCGCGAGTGGAGAACAGCGAAATTCAGTCTCTAAGTGGGAGCATTCCATCTCACTGCCCTTCTGCATCGTGCAAAATTTCCTGTATGAGCCACACTCGTGGTGCGACATTTGACCAGGAAATCTGCTCAGAAATTTGCTCTTTTAAATGGTGGAATTTCCCCCATATGCATTTCATGCAACGGGAGAGGCCGGTCGAAAAGGAACAGCAGGTCATTTGTAACTCTGATGAGAGCATTCTCAGTAGTATGATACAGTCTAAATCCTGACTGGAAATTCTCACATATCCCATTTTTCTTGTGTGTTTCAGAATTTAAAGGGGACCTATTATGCCCCTTTCCACAAGATGTAATATAACATTCCCTTCAAAAAGTAATCCCCTGCATCTTCAGTGACTGAAATTATTTAGGGGACATTCTTGGAGTTGTGTCTGATCTTGTCTAGCCCTGTGTCTTGTAATCAATGTGTGCTTGTTCAGTAAAGTTGAGTAGCACTCACTCTGCTCTTTGGCCCCTTCACTTAGATCCTGACACATATGTGGACTTATATAGCTCAGAAAAGGGTAAAAATACTTAAGCATTGTAATTATTTCAGTTTTTTATATTTAGTAAATTTGCAAAGTTCACAAAGTATTTTTGTGCTTTGACATTATGGTGTATTGAGTGTAGATTTGTGCAGAATAAAAAGTACTTTTAAAGTAGTTTAAATAAGGCAGCAACATAAAATGTGAAAAAATGAAGGGGTATGAATTAAAAAAAAAAAAACCCTGTGAAAATGTCTCTGATTATGTGGACCACTTTTATGGCAAATTTTGGTAATTTATATTAACATAATTCTGTCAGGACCACTATTGTCAAATGACTTACAATTAGCTTACACACAGAAAAAAAATGGTGCTTCAGCGGTTCTTTGGTGTGATTGTGGTGCTATATAGCACCGTTAGTGTATAAAGAACCGGTCAAGCCCCTGTCTGGTTCTTCAGTGGTTCTTCAGTGGTTCTTTGGGGTCGTTAAGGAGCTATTTAGCACCACTGCCATACAAAGAACCTGTTAAGCCTCTGAATAAGGATCTCTAACTCTCTCTTAAACTCTTCAGTTGGGGAAAGGATTAAAAACAACATTAACATACAGTGTATTTCCTGAAGATCTTTTTGCCCCTAAGGCCCCCATAAGGAAATATTTCCCACATAAGACCTTTTGACCTTAGAAAAGCATAAAAGTGATTCAAGACATTTTGCCATTGTAGTAAATATATTTACTACTATTGTAGTAATACAAGCCCCTATGATTGTTTCTATTGAGCACCATTTTTGTTGAAGTAATAAAATGCTATACACAGCAAAATCCCCAGTGTTAATTTAACACTCTGAGTGTGGACACATATAAACACTGAAGCAGTGTTAAAGTTAACACTGAAGCAGTGTTGAAGTTAACGAGATAATTAGGTGATTAACGAAGTGATGATTGATCATCATTGAAGACACCTGATGTTAATAAGCAGAATCACCAAAGGAGAAAACCAAAATTTTTAAGCAACCATTATAGTGGTCAGTGTTTGCATTAGTTGGGCTCTTGACCCTTAAATCATCAATATTAGGTCTTGTTTGGCTGCAATTACTGAGTTATAACAGCCAGACAAGCCAAGAGCAAAAGTCAATAAGATGGCATTGACTGTGCTTGACTTAATCATTATTATATAGTGACTTGAGTATTTGACATAGAATTTTCTTACAGATTGCAAAAAAAAACTGTGAACAAAAGATCAATCAGTTTTGCCATAATCAGACAGATGATGAAAAAAAGTTTATCTTAATTTAGACACACAGACATGAAGAATCAGTGTGAGAATCACAACAACGGTGACCATCAAAAAGCGTGTTGTAGCCAATCAGAACTCATCCATGACTCCCATCGTGCATTGCGGCATGAATAAATTATGAGAGTTCAGAGTTGATCTGTTTATCTGAATATGCCATTTGTCAACATTGTTGAGATTCATGGGCTGGTTCTTGATGTCTATGTGTGCCTAGGTGAAATACTTTTTTTTTAAAACAGGTTGTAAAAAAAATCTTTCCAAAATGTATAGGAAGTGCTGGATCTTCTGTGGATTGTCAAGGCTATTACAATAAACAAAAAAAAAAACCTAACTTCGAGATTAGACTCTAGGTGATTTACATCAAACAATGAATATGTTAAAACATAATCACCTGGTGACTTGAGCTTTTGGCTTGTCTGGCTGTTTCAACTCAAATACAGCAGCCAAACAAAATCTAGTATTAAAGATTTAAGGGTCAAGAGCCCAACTAATGCAAACATTGACCACTATAATGGTTGCTTAAAAATTTTGTTGAAGTAATAAGTAATGTCTTCAATAATGATCAATCATCACTTTGTTAATCACCTAATTATCTCATTACCTTCAACACTGCTTCAGTGTTTATATGTGTCCACACTCAGAGTGTTAAATTAACACTGGGGATTTTGCTGTGTATGGTACATCTGATGGTTCTACATAGAACCATTTGACAAAGGTGCCATATAGCACCTTTTAAAATAGGTGCTATATAGCACTAAAAGTGGTTCCCCTATGATTACGAGCCAAAGAACCACTTTTAGTGCTATATAGCACCATTTGGTTCTGTTCTGGGCAAACACTCCCTGCCAATCCATGCAGCCTAGCATGAATATGAGCAGAGAGAGCATAAATAACCCCCAAAACAAACCAGCTAAGAAGAGCATTAAGCCTGTTTAAGCAGTACCTGAAAAGTTAAAAGACACAGAATACCCACTAGATTGGCAGCCTAGCTGCCAGATTGCAGCAAACATGGTGTACTTCAGCCATAGAAGTGAGCAAAACTGGTTCAGATCGCAGATTCTACCTGGCCTAAAAGCTTTAGCATCTATTTAAAACTTTATCACAACAACATAATAACTCAAATCAACTCATCAGTTTACATGTTTGTCACCTTTTATTGACATTTGTGTTTGTTGTGTTATGTGTCCTCTATCTGACAACCCGCTTGAGCGTAGACAAAATTCCTTATTAATATACTTGATATATACTTGAGAATATTTCAAAAACAATCAGATGGCCTTAAACAGCTTAAACATTAGCCTCTTGCTGTTGAAGTTTAAGCTGGTACTAGCACTTGCAGTAACAAACCAATAGCTTAAAGCAACAGCAGATTAAGCAACAAACATGATACTGAATACTAGATAAGCCTTAACAAGTAAGCAAAATCCCAATACCCTGATAGCTTTAAAGCAAGACCTGAAATAGCATAGACTGGGGAAGCATGCTCTTTACAGAAGAAGAAAATCAGCGAAGGGGTACTCTTCTTTAATAAGCAGCTGAGAAGAGCAACATGCCTCTTTAATGCAGTACAACATACGGTCAGTATCTGAAGTCTAGGCAACTAGCATATTGCCATTATCTAGATAATCGTTAGCATAAATAACAACCTTTAGTAGCAAAATCTACATACTGTGCGTTAAGAATCAAGCACGTTACCGATACACTAGATAGCTTTAAACAACAGCATATCACTGACTTAAACAGTGTGTTGGAAGTAATAGTCAGATAAGTTTAATGAAACCGCATTCCCAATTCTAGATGAGCCTTAAGCAGCAAGCCTGTTTCATATCAGACAGCCTTAAAACAAGCCCCGCTGTGGTAAGTTAACTGGGTAATGTAACCACCGTGTCAAAATACAAACAATTAGCCTAAAGCAACAGCATGCCTAGCAAACAAACATGTTACTGAACAACTGCCTTAAACAACGAGCAATATTTGACCATAGCATATTTGCCAACATAGCATTAGTCAGTGAGAATGAATAAGAAACTTAGCTTAGCTTTGTGAAGACATTCAGAGATGAATACATGGTGAAATGGCCAGTTGTTACATGAATGCAGGGGCGGATCTAGAAAATAATCTGTAGGGTGGCAAAGGGGTGTCATAGGGTCTATGAGGGGTGGCAACACCAAAGCAAGCCCCCATGCATAGTTTTTGGGGATTTATAGTCTGACATACACAGTTGTGTTTACAAATATTGCATTACCATTAAGTAGCCTAATCATCTATACTGTTTAAAATGAAAAATAAATAACATTTCAATATTCATCGTGCCACCAAGTCAATAAACAATATAAGAAAACCTCAACAAGTTATAAATGTTTCTGAGCTTGTATCACTAAAGAAGACATGCAATTCTATTAAATTACTCTTTAGATGGTATAAATCATGTTTTAGTGTAAGTTTAAGATGTTAATGTAGATGATTTAATGTTAATTTCCTAACATTAGAAAGAAATATAATATCAAAGCACTGAAACTCTATCAGTTTTGGAAATAATGTTTGATTTTCTGTTATTAACAGAGGTGGGAATGTCTGTAATCACTCATAACCCACTATCAACCATATCTAGCAACACCCCAGCAACTGCATAGCAAAAGCCTAGCAACCACCCAAAATATCCTAGCAACCAACTAGCAACACTTTAGCAAACATCTAGAACATGTAATAGAACATGTAACTGACCAAACTATTTATGTTTTTAAACAAGACTTTAAGAAAAACCATCTTAAAATTGTCTTGCGAACGTTTCAGTCTAGTTATTACAGGTATTCTTACACACAATTCAAATACAACGATGACTTTCCTGCCCAGTGAACACTCGTGAGATCAATAACACTAACCAAAAAAAAAAAAAAAAACTCTTATTAGGAATTATTTTGGAAGTCAGTGTCTATTACAGTATACAACATAAATTAAATTACAGATTGCTAATTCAGCAATGAATTAGCAATCTGTAATTTAATTAGATACACAAGACTATATCTCTAGGTAGTCATTTCTCAATTTTGCAAAAATGCAGTAGGCTATACACATAAAAAAAATGGGTACAAATAAATTTTGACAAGTCACACTATTGAAGTTGTACAACATGTGCTACAGTTTACTGTACATATAGAATAGTGAAATTTCCATCATCTAATGTATTGTTACTATACTATGGAATTATACTGTATGTGTAAGTATAATACACATGTAGATGATGTGTTAATTTCTCTCCTCTCTACGTTGTTGGATGCAGAGATTCTTATTGGTGTGTCATCAGTTTTGCTACTTAATGTTTAACTTACTCATTGTTAAACTTTTTGAGAAATGTGTCTTTGTTTTGAGCACTGAATGAATGATTTGGGAATATAAGCCAACTAAAATCAGTTACATTTTGTTAACAATCGAGAAAACTGCAATACGACCAGATGCTTACCTAACTCTGCTATTAGTTTCCGTGATCGTCATCTTCTTATTGATTTCATACTATTGAGCGAGCGGTCAGAGAATCGGATCACCAAACAATTACGCGATGAATCTCAGACATACCCGGATGGGATTAGATTTCTCAGAGGACTTCTGAGTTAGCTGAGAAGCAGTAATTATCTGATTCACTAACAAATGTAAAACAATTCGTTAGTGAACCGGGCCGCGCGTTGTGTTTTTGACTCAAAAAGAACTGGTTCATAAGAGTCATTTGTTAATGAAACCGACTACACTGGGTGCGCTGCGTGCGCGTGCAACCATCGTGCACAGTTTATTGAAAGATGTGTTTTTTGCCATTATTTTGCGTTACGCTGTCATCGCTGCGGATGAAAAATAGCACATGAAACACTGCTTACATTTACATTTTATTCTGTGATAATTCTGGGGTGGCAGGTTGGGTGGCACAGCTTATTCTTAGGGTGGCAGTTGCCACCCCGTGCCACCCCGGTAGATCCGCCCCTGCGTGAATGCTTTCTTTATCTTGCTTCTTCCAGTGGAGAAAGCAGGGGTGTATTCCAGAAAGCAAGTTTAACCCTGAACTGTCAGTTGACTAACCGAAACCTTGCTTACTTGAGGTATGCTGGTTCTGAAAACGCGTCCGGGAGTAAGTTCATTCAACTCAGAGTATGTTCCTGGTTAACACGCAAGACGTTCTGAACAGAGCAATGAATCAACGAGTCACTATGGAAACAGACGCTAAGATAAAGTGCGCCATACTGCTTCTTTCTTCTTCTATGGTTCAAAAGGTAATTTACATACTTGGAGCATATCGCCACCTAATTGGTTTGTTTGATGCTAATTATAGAATAAGTCATATCAGATATGTTTTTATTATAAAAATACATTATAGAAAATGCAGTGATGTGTGATAATAAAATATAATAAACATATAATGAAATAAACATTACCTTGTCATAAGTGTTTTATAATTTATACAGATAACTATTATATATGCCAACAGAATAAATATAATAACCATATTAAAATAATATAATATTACCTTATATTTTACTTATATTAGTGCTTTATAATTAACATATCATACAACTATATATATATATATATATATATATATATATATATATATATATAAAACGTGATTGTGATTATATATATTGTGCGCAATCTGTCCCGCCCACTGGAGTCTCGTCAGCAGGTCACGCATGCGCTGATTGCTCTGAAATAAGATAAGATGCCTGGTGGTGTGGCGTCACACCGACAGAGGCCGCTCCCACGATAGTTGATTGACATGAGCGTCTTACCTCAGATCAGCTGTCACAGCTCTATTGTTTCGATGCTGGAGCAGGGAAGTTAGACAAGAATATCTCAGATTGAGCGATTGAGGTGCTGTGTTGCTGGATGTAATAATGAACATAGTGGTCGTCATTTACTCCCCGACATCTGAGCTGCTGAAGATGCAGTGGATTATGTTTGTTTGCGAAGGGAATGCGCCTCCCGATCTACATATATCATTCGTGATCCGCTTCACTTACAGCAGAAGTGAGTATAAGGTTTTTTTTATGAATCTTTGCGATCGCCTTTCCTAATAACGTGCTAGTTAATAAGTTTAGTGGCTAAATGCGGCAAAAGTAAACAGGCTCATCACTCCACAGAGAGAAGAGAGGGGCGGGGTGAGCAGAACTCATTTGCATTTAAAGGGGCAACCCCTTAGAATGGGATGATTTTTGCAGAGCTCATTTTGACAAGGTAAAAAGAGTGTTGTTTTACACAACCATTGAGAATTTTTAACCAAAGTATATTACAGACTTTTCATTAAGACCCTAAAGAATCATATCAACTTGTGGAAAATGGGCATCTGATGACCCCTTTAACTGATTCCAAATTCCAAAAAGCTCTATTGATACTGTGTTCTTTGCTCTCTTTCTCTTTATAATTTATTCACTGTTTAAATAACCGTGGAAATGAAATGATTATAATTAACAGATTTAACTTACAATGTTTTTATTAATTTGTGGTCATGTCAAATACTGTTTCCGTTGTATTAAAAACATTTCATGACATGAGACCCATTATCTGGTACTTGCCTAAAAAAATGGGTTTATGATGTGCATTGTTAACAGATTAAACTAACATTAAATTGCTTAAGCTATAACCTTACAGAGTTGGGTCAACCTCTGCCTATGGAGAGAGAAAAAGTTTTCAAAAGCATCCCCCCTCTACTTTTTTCACAAATTGCACTCTAGTTACATGATCCAAAACAAACAAACAAACAAAATCAGCTTTGAAATGACACTAGTTCAACTAGGAAATGTAAGTATTTTTTTTTTTATAAACGTTCCTTAGAAAAAAACATTACTGGTGTGCATCTTGAAACCAAACAAAGGCACTCATATATTTTAAGATCAGTCAATGTAAGTTTCTTTCAGCTAAAACAGCTCAGACATACATTTTAGTCTGGGACTATGCTGGACTAAGTCTTGATGTATGTAATTGGGAAATTGAGTATGTCATGTTTTTAATTTATTTTTACAGGCAGGTCTGGTGACAGAGTCTGACCCAGAGAGGCTTCTTATTGCTCTAGAGCCTGAGGCTGCATCTGTGTTCTGTAAGGCACTACCAAGTGATGGCTTCATAGCAGAGGAATTTTGTGAAGAAACACTGGAACAAAAACCTGGAAGCCAGTATATAGTTGTGGATTGTGGAGGTACATACATACGATCAGCTTGAAGCACCACATCATTTCTAATATAACTAAAAAAAAGTTCATTTATTTTGTTTATATTGATAAACATTTAAGATATAAATTTAAAAAAATTATAAATTAGAAAAATCAAGCTCAGAATTTATGGGGGCTTGTGGCAAAAATGCCACCAAAATGAACAAAAATGCCCCACAAATTCAATATACAGGGGCAAAAATTGAACCATGCACAATTAAATAATCTATTATAGCTCTCGTAATTAAAATGAAATGTAAAAAAATGAATGAAAATGACAACTTACACAAGATTACATTTTGATTTGCACACATTGCATCAGATTTCTTTTTACGCATTGTTACACAGTGTTGAACCTTAGAACTAATTACATGTTTCGGTTAAGCTTAGGAATGCAATGGCCATGGAAAGTGGATCTCAAGGGCCAGAGTTGAGAACCCCTGGTCTAGGAGCCCATAGGTTGCGCAGTGTATCATTATCAAGGTTGTAAGAAGGTAGTCTATGCCATGGATTCTCAATATATTTTCAAGCCAGAACCCACCCTGAGAGATATAATTTTCCTATAAGGCTACCATTAAGCTGAAAATAACAAACAAAAGACATGACATTTACATGACATCTTTGAATGGAACAGTATTTTCATGGACTTTTAGTTGGTTTGCCCTCAATCACATGCTTCCTTTGTTTACAGCCTTGTTTACACTGTAGGTCTAGATGCCCAAATCTGATTTGTTGTTTCATTTGTGGTCCATATCCGATTCATGTGTTTACACTTGCCATACCATCTGAAACACTGTGCATACTTGATGCCAGCTCTGTGATATATGCAAAGTTTGCCAAACACCATGATGTTGTTCATGTGTTACCATAGTAATTCCTTTAATCAGCACAGGTGTTTGTCTTTATTTTTCCTTTTTGCCCTGTATTTAAGATGTCCATGAAAGTCATACAATACATTTTTTCATGAACAATGTCACAAGAATTGCTGTAATTTCTCATTGAAAGCCACTGTGCTATTTAATGTACAGTCAAACTGCAGATACAGTAAACATGATTATTATTCTAAATTTTGCAAATGAAAATGTTAATAAGGGTCACACAAAAAAAACATATGTTTTGTAATACAAACATAATTTATTTTTGTTGCATACTTTGGTTCTCCAATCTTTCTTACACTACTGACTGGTTATGGTTTGAAAATATTCTCACTGAACATGGCTATATATAGTTGTTCAATGCATCATATTGTCATTTTTGAGTCACAGATTGGATGAATTTTCAGATAGTCAAGAAAAAATATATTTAAGGCACAGAATGACAATGCCATGAAGGGTTTTTGACCCTTACAAGAGGAATTAACTTGATATTTCTGCACTGTCTGAAACAAGACTTTATGCTTGTGTGTTGATTGAGTGTGTGTGTGAACAGCGCCTGAGTAACTGTCATGAATCTGGTCGGTGACCTTCGGTCCGCTCACCACCAGATGTCGCTCTCGCCCTGTCACATCACACAGACTGTTGCTCTCCCCCCCGGACTACGTATCCCGTCACCCATCGTGCCGATTACGTCAACACCTGTGGCCAATCAGGCGCCCTATATAAGACCCGGACTCGGTTTCCGAGTTTCTTAGTTTCCTAGTTTCCTAGTTCCTGAGTTCCCTGTGTTTAGCTTTCTCGCCTGGCCATCTCATTTCGTCTGTCTCGCCGCCTGCCTTTGGACTACTCACTAGTTTGTTTGGATTACGTTCGCCACGGATCGACCCACGCCTGCTTCTCACACTATTCTTGTGTCTCGCCCCATGTCTGCTATTGTTCTGACCCTGCCTGTTTTCACTATGTCTCTGTCTCGTCCAATGAATAAAAGCTTGCATTTGGATCCGCTCGCCTCTCGTTTCTCTCCCCAAGTTACAGAATACTCCGTCACACAAGGATCCAGCAGCTTTCCCAATGGACATGATCCACACCACATTAGAACACCACATCCGTGAATTTTTGGCTATCTCTAATCATTCTGACCTCCCGGACTATCTATTAATTGAAATTTTCTGCAATGGCGTTAATGAGCCTTTAAAGGCGAGGCTGAGACGCGAGGGTCCGCGATTATTGCTAGCTGCTTTCATGGACTATGCCTTATTGACTGTGGGCTCATCGTTTACCATGGGTGTCGAGGAGGAGCAACGCGACATCGTGGTAACGCCGGCCGTGCAACCCGCTTGTCAAATGGCGGCCACGACGGAGCCCGTTCTCAAAATGGCGGCCGCACCGGAGTGCGTTCACATAATGGCGGCTACAACGGACCCCATTCACAAGATGGCAGCCGCGCCGGAGCGCGCTCATGAGTCAAGTCAAGTTACAGTTGTATTTCCTGTGTCAAGCCAAGTTACAGCTGTTGTCCCCAAGTCCAGTCAAGTTCCCGAGTCAAGTCAAGTCACCATTGGTCTTACGAGCCAAGTCAAGTCACCGCTGGTCTCCACGAGCCAAGTCAAGTCACAGTTGATCTTCATGAGCCAAGTCACGTCACTGCTGATCTCCATGAGCCAAGTCAAGTCACTGGTGATCTCCATGAGCCAAGTTAAGTCTCAGTTGGTCTCTATGAACCAAGTCACGTCTCGTCTGACCGCCCAGAGTCAAGTCACGTGGCATCAGTGCCTTCTAATCCAACCATTAAAGAGGTCTTGCCACCCGCTGCTGCTCTTCCCTTAATGGTGGTTGCCATTTGGTGCGTGTGGGCTGCACACTGTGCTTCTGAGGTCACATCTGTTCACAAGTCTGCTCCAGAGGTCTCGTCTGATCACAAGTCTGCTCCAGAGGTCACGTCTGTTCACAAGTCTGCTCCAGAGGTCTCGTCAGATCACAAGTCTGAGGTGCTGACTGCCTGACTGCCTGCCGCAGTTTCCCCGGAGGTGGCAGCTGAGGCTGCGGAACCTCATTCAATGGGGACATCTGTCCTAGCTCCTTGCACGGTGGTAGCGCCCAACAATCCTCACCCAGCCAGAGTCCTGAACCGGCCACGGAGGCCACTTATGAACTCTCACCCTGTCCTGTCCCGGCCAAGTTTGGACTCTCTGCTCCCCCTGTCACGGCCATGAAGGCCACCAACGAACTCTCTGCCTCTGTCTTTGTTATTCTGTCTGCCTCCTCTGTCCCTGCTCTCCCCAGGTCCCAGTTCATGTCGTGGGTTCCTGCTCCACCCTGGAGGGCTCCAGTGCCTCCTGCTTCGCCCTGGAGGGCTCCTGCGCCTCCTGCTCCACCCTGGAGGGCTCCTGCTCTGCCGACACAGCCTCAGTCATCTGGTCCTACACATGGACCTGGCCCTCCAACCCTCGCCCTGTCTCGCCCCGCCCCACCCCACCCCACCCCACCGCCCCGCCCCATTGTTGTTTCCGAGTTTCCTAGTTCCCGAGTTCCCTGTGTTTTGCTTTCTCGCCTGGCCATCTCGTTTCGTCTGTCTCGCCGCCTGCCTTTAGAAACATACATTTACTCACAATAAATAACAGAGCGTCTTATCTACACACATTTTCCTCAGAACGTTCTTGCAACCACGGCCTGGTAGTGGGTCGCGACCTGGTAGTTGGGGACCTTCGTATTACATAATTATTATAGGAGCATTATTGTGTTTTAATTTTCATAAGAGAATATCACAATACACCATTTATAATAATGCAACTGTTACATATTTTGCAGGTGGAACTATTGACATAACAGTACATGAGGTGGTGGAGGAGGGACATCTGAAGGAATTGCATGCTGCATCAGGAAATAACATGGGTGGACAGGCAGTAGACAGGAAGTTCCTCTCTTTTCTGAAAGAAATATTCTCTGAGGAAATTTTCAACAAATTTGAGCAAGAGTACCCAGCAGAGATGCTGAAATTAAAATATGACATTGCTCTGTCAAAATCTTGTGATGAAGTTGTGCTAATCTCATGCCCAGTCTCCTTGCAAGAACTTGCCAGAAAAGAAAAGAGCATAGAAAGTTACTTTAATGGTGTTCAGGGAGCAGAGTGGGATGATGGAGCAATCCTAATTAAAGAAGCAAAACTGAGGTCCTTTTTTGATGACAGTCTCAGAGCAATTTCAGAAAGCATTAAGGAGATAATGAAAAATAATGCGCTTCATATTGAGTACATGCTGTTAGTTGGAGGTTTTGCTGAAAGTCCAATTCTGAGAATGTTTATGCAGAAGCAGTTTGGCTCTAGATGCAAAGTACTGTGCCCTGCTGAACCCCAGGTAGCAATAATTAAAGGAGCAATTCTATATGCCAAACAACCTAAAGTGGTGAAATCACGTGTAAGTGCTCTTACGTATGGTGTCTGTGTAAATTTGCTCTTTGATGAATATATGCACAGAGGGAAGAGTAAATATGTAAACAGTGAAGGACGTGAATACTGTGATGTCTGCTTTGAAAAACTTGTTAGCAAGGGAGAATCAGTCCTCTCTGATGAACTTCGAACGTTCACTTTCTATCCAATAGACCCCCATCAAACAGCAGTGAAATTCCAATTTTATGGCACTAACAGACAAAATGTCAGGTTTGTCGATGAGTGGGGGATGAAGTCCGTTGGCTCTTTCACAGTGGGTACACCAAAAACAGAGCGGGGCTTGAGCCGTAAAATCAAGTTAGAAATAAAATTTGGCTCCACTGAAATGAAGGCAACCGCAACAGATATTGATTCTAAAGAAACAGAATCAATCAAACTTGACTTTATAAACAAGTAAACCTAAATGACTTAAAACAAAGAGTAATCATGAAAACGATAACATGCACTGCATTCACAAGTTCTAAATATCTGTTAATTGCAATCTTAAGACTGTAGCCTGTAGTACATTTAGTATTTAGAGAATGATTTATATGGACTGACTTAGTTTCTGTTATGGCACCCAATCATTATTAGAATAATTTAGTGATTTGTAATTTTTGACTTTCATCTAGTTTACTTTAAGGAGACACTGAATAAGGAAACCAGAATTACACAAAATAAACAAAGTTTATGTTCTTTTTTGTTTTTGTCTTTTTTTATTTTAAATCATTGAACATTTATACAAACAATGTAGAAGAACTAATCTGAGCCACATTTCATATTGGCTATACCTTATTCTGACCTAGTAATTAATTTTTGTTTGAAAACACAGAGATTCTCATGTGCTTTTTAAAATTATGACAGCTGGCATGCTCTTGCTGTCAGGCAACTGCATCAGACTTTGAACAGAACCCTGGAACTTTAAACTCATGTCATCTATTCAGAAATTAGCCAAATAGCTCAAAAAAAAAATTGTTTAGCATTCAGTGATACTTTGCATGGTTATGTGAATAATGTAATGCCTGCTTTGAAAACTTGTTTGCAAGGGAGAATTATTCCAGGAGTGGAGATATTTCAAAATTGAGTTTTCAGATGTAACATTGCAATTGAAAAAAAAAAACCCCAACAACATGGTAGTAGATACAAGTAGTAGAATCTTACAAGCTTATAAGTTAATCAAGGACTAAAAGTAATATTATGTATTATGAATGTTTACCTTTTAATCTGCATATGTGCATGTGTCTTCTTTTTGCAAACCCTAATAAAATAAATTATGTGTAAAAAAATACATGTTTTTGGACTGAAATGAGACATTAGTAATTAGTAGTTGAGTAATTAATATTTTACAATTGGTAGTTAGTTTTGAAATTTGCAGCATGTTTTAATTGCTAAATATTTTGTTGCATATATTTAATATTTTATAACACTTTATATGTGTAAATATCAAGAACGTCTCGGTTACATCTGTAATCCTTGTTCCCTGAAGGAGGGAACAGAGACAAGGTCATGTGAGAATCAGTCAGGCTGAATTCAAAGCACGAATCGTCAACTGAGAATGCATGCTGGTCCCCCACCCTCTTAATGGAAGTGAGCGCGATAAGGAGTGAGGTCTTTATAGACAGATATTTCAGCTCAACTAATCCAAGCTGCTCAAACGGAGCCCTCCGTAGACCTAAGAGGACCACGGAGAGATCCTAAGAGGGGATGAGGTGCGGACGAGGGGGTCTAACCTCCTAGGACCTCTCAGGAACCTGATGACCAGCTGTGTGTCAGTGCATCTCTGCCGAGTGGGGACTCGGTCAGGGAGTAAAAGAGCTGGCACTTGGAGGATTCTGGGAAAGCAAACAGGTCTACCTGAGCTTCGCCGAATCAACTGCAGATGAGCTGGACCACCTGGGGGTGGAGTCGCCATTATCCGGGGAGAGTGAGCTGTCATGAGAGCTGTACAATTCAGCTCCCCCAGGACCTGAACGGTGTTGTAGAATTTTCCTTGCTCAAAATAAATTGCTCTGAAGAGGTTTTGAAATCAGATAGACCTTTATTAACAAGTTAAAAAAAAGGCAGAGTAATGTTCGAACACCACTCCAGAGTTTCGTCTCAAGCACACATACTGTATATACATCCTGAAGCATTCCATATATGCACTGTTGTATTTTTGGACAAGGTATTTTTTACCATATATGAATTCCTGAAGGTTGATCAATAGCTGTCATGTATTTCTAGCTCCTGAACAGGTTCGTTCCAGGCATGAGTGTTTTTCAAGCTTTAAATAGTTCTCTTTGGTCTAAGCTCACTGCACAGAGTTAATACACATAGTCAGATGATAATAGTAGAATAATATCCTCTTATGTATAGGCATAATTCTATGTTTTATATTGATTCAAGATTAATGAAAATCTTCTACAACGGCACGCAGTGATTTAAGCCACGCCTGACTCCAAAGGAGGAGATGGGGGGCAAGTTGTGACATGCGACGGGAGCGCAGACCACCTTGGCGATTGATGTACGCTACTGTTGCGATATTGTCCGTGTGGACTTGCATGTGCTTGTCGCGTAACATCGGTAGGAACTGGCGTAAGGCAAGAAGTACTGCCAGCAACTCGAGGTAACTGATGTGGCACTGCAGTCGAGGTCCTGTCCGGGAGCCCGAGGCTGCCTGCTCGTTGCATATGGCACCCCAGCCCATCTTGGAGGCATCTGTGTTCACTACCACACCTGGCCCAGGGGCACTCCTGCATGTAGGAACGCAGGGTCTGACCAAGGACTGAAGAGGCAGCGACACTCCAGGGTAATGCCGACCCGGAATGTGCCACGGGGCCATGCCTATCTCGAGATCTGGCCGTATAGCCAGTGCTGAAGCGATATGCCCTGTGTCACTGCGGCTGCCATATGCCCCAGGAGCCTCTGAAAGTATATGCATCCAGAAGCACGCGGTCGGAAAGACATCCCGGAAGACGCTCTCGATGATGGTGATTCGTTGGAAAATTGCTTATTTAGTGCCGGTTTGCCCAGGGAAGGAACCGCAGCACAACTGTGTGCTCAGGCAGTGTTCTTCACTGAAGTGCAAAAGTTACCAGCAGAGAGTCCAACGGTGAAGAAAGAATACTTTCATGCTCTCGAGATCTGAATGAGTGGATGCACGCCGCCAACTTATATACCCGTATTCATTGTCCTTTTCCATTTTGCTCAGCGGTGATTGGGGTCCCAAGTGAGACCCCAAATACGTCAGTTATGACGTTACGTCGTAGAGTACAGCTGAAGGGGAACATTTTGATTCTCCATTTAATTCATTGCCTTTTTAATACACTACAAGATACATCAGAATTAGAGAAGAGGAATAGAAATATAAACTATCTACATCACAGTGTTTCTGAAATAAAGACCAACAAGAACCAACAATATGATTTATTTCTGTACCCAGACAGGAGTAGAGGATCTTGGGAAGAGATCTAAAATACTATCTAATGAACATTACTGAACTAGTAATAACTCAAAAAAAAAAACAGCAAAACCATTCCATCCTTGCACCTAGGACTCTGTAGGCTCGTTGCCTACACTTAAGAAGCCAATTGTTTTGTCCAACAGAAAAAGCTAACATATTACACAGATATTGATATATCACGGTAGAACTTTAAGAGTAATTTGACTTGCAAGAAAAAAGGCAGTATGGATAATTACGTAAAGACATTCTTACAGTGTTCAATTAGTGAGCAATGGCTTAAGGCACTGAAGGAGTGAGTTACTGATATGAAGACCTGGAGTGGCCATTGGGAGAATTAGGAAAATTCCCTTTGGGCTGGTGAGAGTTATATATTTATATAGTGTGTGTGTCACCACTTGCTAATAATGATCTAGTAAATAATCACACTGAAAAACGACTGGATGAAAAAGGGTTAACAGAGTTTCCTACTGGCTGGGTGGTACTTTACGCTGCATGCGCCCCTGTTGCATCAGTCAGTTAATGTGTGTAGCCAGTGGTAAGTTGTGTGCTTGGTAGCTCCATAATTCTGTCTGTTATTTTCTATGAAATGTGTGATGTATCATGAGCAACATAATATACTCAATATAAAGAAAAGTGCTAGACATTGGTAAAGAGTGTGAAAGATGTGTTTTATTTTAGTGTGCCAGTCAGTGACAGCTCGTTGGGAGAGGCAGGGGAGGCATAGCCTCCCCAAAATTGAGGTGAAAACGGAAGGAGAGCGATTTATTGTTAATAAAATTCACAATTCATTTCAGTTCATGTCTTAGAATGTGTGTGTGTGTCTTTTTTTTGGTTCATCTTAGGTCAGACAGAAAGCAATAATAATGTAAATACAGTAATATACTATAAATAATATAGATATGTACATCAACTTAAGCATACAACCATATATTAATTCAGCCAGCTTGAATGGTTTTGGGATGGTTTTGGTGGCAAAAGAAGCTGACATATTAGACACTGTAGAATATACATTTGTTATTGTATTTCTGATGTTATCTATTTTATCAGTGAAGAAAGTCATTACTATATTATATTTATATATTGGTGATGTCTAGATTGGGTGATGTCTGATTATTTGTTAATCTAGCCACTGTGCTGAATAAGAACCTTGGATTGTTTTGGTTATTTTCTATGAGTTTGCAGATATGCTCGGCCCTGGCAGCTTTTAGAGCCTGTCTATATCTAGACATACCGTTTTTCCACACAATTCTAAAACCTTCGAAATTTTTTTTCTCCATTTGCGCTTAAGATTACGAGTTTCTTTCTTGAGAGAATGGGTAATACTGTTGTACCATGGCGCAGTACATTTTCTGTAACCTTTTTCAATTTGATGGGGGCAACAACTTCTAATATATTAGGGAACATAGTGCCCATGTTGCTAGTCATTTTGTTTAGTTTGTGTTTATGTATGGGTACACAGAGCAGTTGAGATAAATCAGGCAGATTATTTGTGAATCTATCTTTGGTGGCTGGAACAATAGCTCTGCCCAGACGATAACGCAGAGTGATATAGTTAATATCAGTAATACGCAGCATGCACAAAATGGTCAGTAACATCATCGCTTTAAAGTACAATATCTATATCAGTAAGATCAATTCCATTCAATATAATTAGATCTAGCGTTTGATTAAAACGATGAGTGGGCCCGGTGACATTTTGCTTGACTCCAAAATTTATTAGGCCAGTAAAGTCCTAACACATCATTTGTATTATCAACGTGAATGTTAAAATCTCAGACAATTAGCACTTTATTAAAATGAACCAATAGGTCTGAAAGGAAATCTGCAAATTCTTTTATGAAATCTGTATACGGCCCTGGCGGTCTATATACAGTAGCTAGAGTGAGAGATAGGAGAGATTTCTTTTGCATATCTGGCAGAGTAACATTAAGCAAAAGTATTTGGAATGGATTAAACCTGTATCCTGTTTTCTGAGTAACACTGAGAATATGACTATATATTGTTGCAACACCATTGCCACAACCAGTCTGATGCAGCAATAGTGCCACAATAGTGGACAGAGGTTTGCTACATTTTAATTGGATCTTGGTGAATTAACATAAGCAAACTGTCCAATGCCATCAGATAAAGATGTCAGGACAACAGCCAGACATCTCTTAGAGGGCAAGAAGAAGACCTTTGATACAAAGCCCGGGAAGGACAGAACTTCCTATTGGTCAAAATGAAGTTTCTGCCCTTCACCCACCTTGAGACTGATTCCTAAGGGGTTGGCCTGTGACTGACCATACAAAATTCCTTAGGACCTCCAGATGCAGCAGCAGTGGGTGAAACAAGAACAGATCACAAAGATCCATCCAAATCCATTCATAACTATGTTTTCAAACCTTAAATCTGATGCACACATCTTACACTTATTCAGAGAAATAAGTATTCCTAATATTAACCAAATGTGTTCTGGTTAATGTTAGAAAGTGAGAAATGGACCAGTAAAACTTTAGTGACATTTTTCTAACTTTGTGTTTGGTCTATGCAAATAAATTCCACAGAAGGAAAGAAGGGTGGATCACCACGTGTCCCCCACTCTGATGGAACCAGCCAATCACGGCACGGAAATGGAGAAGCACCAAATTGCAATCTCCTCCTCATCGGAAAGAGATAAAGGTATCCTTCCAAAAGACACTCCTCTTTCTGAGTCTGAGTTCTGAAAGGGAAGGGACTGCAACAGATCACCCAACGTTCTGAGTCTGAGTCTTGTACAAGAAAGGACACTAACAGAACAACCTTCATTCTGAGTCTGAGTCCCATAGAGGAAAGACACAAACAGAACACAAAGTTCTGAGTCTCCGGCATGTCCAAGAGACACTAACAGATCTGCGACCCACAAGGGTGTGACAACAACAGAGACCAAGTCTGAGTCTCCAGTTTTGAGGCAGCAACAGATACAACCACGTTCTGAGCCTCCAGTCTGTGAGGAAAGAGATTCTCTACATTCAGAGTCTTTGCTCAGCGAGACAACAACAGATGCAGCGTCCTGAGTCTCCATCCTAGAGAGACAAAGCGGATTGACCAAGTTCTGAGTCTCTAGCCTGCTCACTCAACCACAGCGAACGTAAATATCACTTCCAAACCTCTTCCAGAGACCTTGGCATTGTTGTATATTATCAGTATATGATTGCAGTTGATAACAAATCTTACACGTATTTGTTTGATATAATAAGGTTCTTCACCTTATTTGTTTCAGAGTAGCAACAGTTTATCTTTCCAGATAACGTAGCTCTGACATAGCAACACCCAACATAATCACTTGTATTTTATGCATCTTATGCACTTTATTCCTGTTTCATTCATGGTATTCATTTAGTAGCTGTTGATTACTCTTGTCTATCTTTTGTTAATAAAATCTATTTTATTACAACTTGTGTAGATAATACAGTAAGAGGTTCTACAAGTTAGAGATCCCACCAACCTTTCTTATGTGATGTACTCATAATCACACATTAATTGACAAATGATCCAAGAATCATAACGTCACCTGTGACATGAGTATCCATCACTACCCTGTTTCACCTCCCTAGGTTGGCGAAAGCAAAACTCACTACATTAATTGGCGTCCCTAGGTTAGTGAAAGCGAAATTCACTACAAACTTTTATTTAATTGACTAAAGTACAAAGAAAAAATTCCCAAAATTTTCAGAGGCCAACTTCAATTTTATTTTGTTAATAAAACCAAATTTTTATTTTCATGGCTGCAACACACTCAAAAGAAGTTGGGACAGAGGTGCGAAGGTACCATTGAAATGGAGGCAAGTATTGGGATTGTATAGACACATACTGCCGTCAAGATGATTATTAGATCAAGGCAATGCCAAGTGTCATTCTACATGTGCTACAGCAGCATTGGTTAGTAGACACAGACTGAATGTGCTAGACTGTCTCCTTTTGAAAATGTATTATGAAAAGGAGAATCAGACAACGATGATCACAGACTGCTGAGCATCTGAAGTTTTTTATCAAGCCAGATTGGACAAGAAGTTTGCTTGTAAAACTTGAAGTATTAGTATCCTTAATTCCCAAACAATTAAACATTGTAATTAAAGGGAAAGTTGATGTGGGACAGTGTTAAACATGCCTCTATCCCAAATTTTTTGGAGTGTGTTGCTGTCACGCCGGGTGTTGTGCGGGGAATGAGGAGTAGATGAGGAAGTCCAGCAAATGAACATTTTTTATAAATTCCACACAATGAGCAGAAACGGACAGGAACAGCAGGGAAAACCAACACAAACACAACGTAAATGACTTTAAGAACCGGCAACAAACTGTGAACACAACCAAACTTAAATACACTGACTAATCAGGGGAGGACAGGTGTAAACGATTAAACAGTGATGTAATGATAGGAAACGGAAAGACCAAATAAGGGCATACACTGGGAAAACACACAAAACAGTCCACAGGGGTCTGACAGTTGCAGACATGAAAATCAACATTTGTTTATATTTACAAAATAAAATTTAAAGTTGGCCAGTGAAAAGATTGAAATTTTTTTTTTATACGTAAGTCAATTAAATAAAAGGTAAGAATGAACAGATAACATATTCTTGATTTTATGGCATTTCACAAAATCTCCCAACTTTTCTGTAATTAGGTTGTACCATCAATGGCTCTTCCAGAAAATTTTACAGGTTCTGGCAGCCTTCTTCATCTTATTTTGAATCTGAATCTCCATCAGTCAGTGTAGTTGATTCCTAACTTGTTTTTCTCTTTCCCTCTCTTTTCCCTCTTTCCAATGATGCACAGGAATACTCAGTCAGATAGTAAAGAGGAGAAATATCTCTTATTCCGTTCTTTTTTTCTTCATGTTCAAGTTTTATGACCACCACATTTACAAAAAAAATAAACAATGCAACATTAATTTGTTAATTATTTTTGGAAAAATATTTCATTCATTTGTACATTTATAAAGCAAGAATCCACTTACTGATTTCAACTGATTTTGACTAGTGACTTTAAGAACTATAAATCGCAGGAAATAATATTTATTTTTACTTTATTTATTTTTATTTTACAGACTTTTTTATTATTATTATCATTATTATTATTATTATTTTAGGGTAACGCAAACAGACTCCTAACATTTAAATAAAGTTAAATATTTTTGGCAACAATATCGTCTTAAAATGATCAATTAACTTAATAATGAAGGGGGGTAATGGTAACATTATTAGTATTGTTCCTGTATAAACATCATGACAAAACACTATTATTGCTTTGTCAAGTATTTACAGTGCTGTTCACAAATTTTGGCACCCTTGGTAAATATGAGCAAAGGCAGCTGTGGAAATAAATTTGCATCGTTCATTCACAAAATTCTAATTCTACTTCTGTTATTGAAGTAAAACATTGAAAGTGGGTGGGTGGATGTTTTTCTCTAGTTCACGTTGACCACAATTATTGGCACCCCTAGAAATTCAAAAATATCTCTTAAGTACTGTATATTCCCATTCATATTTACATTTTTTAAGCACACCAGGGTGACTAGGAGCATGAAATTGTCCAGCCATGACTTCCTGTTGCACAGGAATATAAATATGAGGAACACATAGGCCAAATTCTCTTAATCACCCATCACAAAGAGTAAAACCAAAGAATATAGTTCTGATTTGCAGAACAAGATTGCTGCGCTTAACAAAATAGAAAGTGTCTGTAAGAAAAGAGCTAAAGCATTGAAAATCCCCATTTTCACCATCATGGCAATAATTAAGAAGTTCCAATCAACAGAAAATGTTACAAATTGGGCTGGAAAAGGATGGGTGTCCATATTATCCTAATGAACATTAAGGAGGAGAGTTTAAGTTGCCAAAGACTCTTCAATGATCACAGCTGGAGAACTGTGGAGATTCGTTTTCTTGGGGCTAGAACCCCCCCCCCCCCCCCCCCCCCCCCCTCCCCCCCCCCCCCCCCCCCAAAAAAAAAAAGTTTAAAAAAAAAAAGTCAAATAGCCGCCTCTACTGTGCATCACCACATGTTGTTTAGGAGTGTTTAAAAAAAAATAGAAATAATAATAATTCCTGCTCGGTCATCCAGAAACAAACTCCAGCGTATTCAGTTGTCAGGTACGAAGGGAACTTCAAATAGAACTGGCTTCTATGGTCAGATGAAAAGAATAAAAAGAGAGAGAGAGAGAGAGAGAGAGAGAGAGAGAGAGAGAGAGAGTTGGCAGCAAACACTCAAGATGGGTTTGATGCAAACACATATAAAAAGCACCCCATGCCCAGTTAAATATACTGCCAGATCATTAATGTTGTGGGCCTATTTTTCTGCCGGACGTCCTGGACATCTTGTTCAGATACATGACATCATGGGTACTAAATACCAACAGTTAAAAAAAAATCTAAACCTAACTGCTCTCTTTGAAATATTATAATGGGTCATGGTTTGATCTTCCATCAGAACACCAATGTGTCACTGAGGACAAAATGAAGCTTCTGCCAGGGCCATCCCAGGTTCCTGACCTGAACCCTATAGAAAATGAGTGGGGTGAACTGAAGAAGGGAAGCACCAACATGGAGCTGGGAATTATTCTGTATGAAATAGTAGTCCCTGATGTTTAGCCCGGTGTTTAGTAAACTCATCAGGCATTATAGCAGAGACTCAGAGCTGTTATATTGGAAAAAGGACTTTGCAATAATTGGGTGCCAATAATTGTGGCCAACATGAACAAAAAACAAAAAAAAACATTTATTTTATATTATCAATATGAGATTATAATGATAATTATATTAGATAAATATGTTATGAAAGAATTGACCATTGTAACCAGTGTAAAACTTTATATCCCACCCAGCAAAAACTCATCGAAAATACGTCTTTAAAAAGACGTTCAAATTACGTCTAAATGTGGTTGCAAAGTGAAAGTCGTCTTTTTCAGGCCGAATTTCAACCGTAAATTCATGATTATATTTATCTCATATTCAAAATAAGACAATTCACAAAAGGGTACTAAAACATTTATTGACACATTAAATACATCTTTCAAGTAAAAAAACACTTTCCTGATCATCAATTAAGCCTGCATTTGATTAAACATACTGTAAAAACAGTAATATTATGAAATATAACTACAAAAAGATGTTTTCTATATGAATAAATTTTGAAAGGTAATTTAATCATGTGAACTAAATTTTCTGCATAATTACTCAGTGTCACATGACCCTTCAGAAAACATTTTAATATGATTTGCTGCTCAAGAAACATTTCTGATTATCATCAGTGTGGAAAAAAGTTGTGCTGCACAATATTTTTTGTGGAAACCATATTTTCAGTATTCTTCAAATAGAACTTTCAAAGGAGCAGTATTTATTTAAAACTGATTTTACAAAACAATAATCTTTGAAATACTGAAAATGTTTATAAAACAGAACAATGACCAATTCTAACCACATTAGAACATATTTCACACAAAAAATGCAAATCTTGCCATTAATTACTTACTCTCATGTCACTCCAAACCCATAAGAAACTATTGTGCAGAATACAAATAAAGATGTTTTTAACAGATGCCTTGTGTATGCAAAAAACAGCAACAACAACAATAAAATTACTCCAATGCATTTTCACAAAAGCACCATAAGATGGTCAGACAGCTCTCATGCCAACACAACACTGATGCATCATAAACATAAACTGAAATAGAGGGACAGAAATTTCTTAGATTTCATTAAGATCTACATTTATGTTTCGAAGATGACCAAACGTTTTACAGGTTTGGAAAGACATGAAGGTGAGTGCTGTAAATTTTTGGTTTAAATAACACATTAGTTAAAAGGTTCCCTCGGGGGCATCAGTAGATCTCTGCCTGATCTCTGATCTTCTGGTTCTTCTTCTCCTTCTACCATCCCAATCCTGGATTTTTGAGCCACAACAAAAGTTTCCACTTTGAATGCTTTAGCCTGGCTGCTTTTTCTCCAGCATCTAAAATGAGAAAGAAAACAAGCACCTAAATGTAAATGTTAAAAACAAACAAACAAATAAACAAAAGAGTGGGAACTGACTTACAGCACGAGAACAATTTTCTAGAATTTTCAACAGTTTTATGTCACTTCCTATTTATGCATTGCAAATGTGGTACAATTTAAATTACTATGCAAGCACAAAAAAAAAAAAAAAAAAACCTGCTGAAATGTTAAATGGATAGTACATAAGAACTGTACAGAAACAGTGATTCCTAAAATGGTTGTAAAAACCAAAACAAATATAAATACTGAGAATGTGTTTGACATTACAAAAAAAAAAAAAAAAAACTGTGGTTGAATGGTTTTATTTAGCTGTGATTGACACACAAACAAAAGGGAATAGAAGATAATAACATCACTGAATAGGAGTCAAATTTCTGTTCAAATGAAAGTGTGCTCATTCTTCATGAGTGATTATTAATTAATTAGTGTGTCAGGGGTTCTTCTCAACTCTGGCCCTCAAAGTCCACTGCCATACAGAGGGTGTGTCTCAATCACCTTAATAGTTTGCTAGGTTGTGAGTTGATATATTGTGTTCACAAATTCAGACATTGATAAGGACAGTAGGTTACTACACACTGGTGACTATTTCCGTCCTCATTGTACAGCATCACCGCTGATATTTACACACAGCATTAAAATGAATCAATCTTTTAATGCTATTTACAGTGCATTATGATAAATACTTTGTTACATGAATGTGCAAGATTTCAGCTGTAAATAAATTGTAAATGTTTGCTAGATTAGACATTACCTGTCTAGAGATGTATGTTTATGCTGAAATATGATATTGGTTTGTGTTTTAAAATCGGTCACATGTCATTTTGTAGTGAATTATCTCTTAAGTTTTGAGCTTCAGAACTTCCTATAAGGGAACGTAGTGAGCATCGACGCTTCCTGGTTTTCACAGCTATTTAGGTAGCACACATTTCAGTGCACAGTACATTTTTTTTAAATGAAGACAGCCCATAACCACTGACTAATGAGCAAGGGACCTGAGAGATACACACCCATAGTTAAGGTAACTTTAAAGTTATTAAAACTGAAGACCCTGATTAGTTTGTTCAGGCGCACCAGACTAGGTTGGAGCAAAATGCTGCATGTAAGTGGACCTCAAGAGACAAGAGATCTCCTGCAATATGTTCTGAACATGACAATTCAGAGAGGCAGGATCACTGCTAGATTGATGACTTACAACTCTGGTTTTTTAGTCCTGGGCATTGAGGACCAAAGTTCTGCAGAGTTTCTGGTGATCCTTGATCAGCTGCTCAGGTCGGCTTGATTGGCGTTGGAGCTAAACTCTGAAAAGAGAAAGAAGACAATCAATTATTATGTTGTAAAGTAAAACAGAGTGTTTATTTATTCCTGTTAGTCTTATTATTATTCTTAAAACAAGTTATTACCTTGTGTTTTACTGATGATTTTCAGCCTCTGAAATAAAAAAGTTCTATCAGTTATGAATAGCATCATACACAGATCATATGTACCGATATTTAATAACAGTTTTAACACCGTGAACAAAATACATACAAAATACGACAAAATACAAGAGAACCTATTATAATCAGTGATGCTGTCTACATTGGATGAGGCACAGTGCAACACTACAAATCCCCGACAGCAAACTGATGCCGCGTTCTATTTACCATGTACTGATACAAAGTTCAAATGATTTTCAACGGTCGCTTTGGTTTGCATCCAGCATAGACAGACAATCTACGTCATTGTGTATTGCATTCTTGGTATACAATACAAATCACCAAAGGAAAAAAGAAAATCTAATTAGGTTAATATTTTTAAGAGCTTCTTGCACTTTATTAGAATAAATGGACTAATATTTGAATCCCTTGTGTTATTAACATTTGTGGTCAGTTTTGTGTTTTTTGAAGTAAGTCTCTTATGTTCACCAAGAAAACTGCATTTATATAAATGCAGTCATAAATAGAATGCGGTAGCAGCTTACCGTCGGGGATTTGTTGTGTCATGCCGCGCCGCATCCAGTGCAGACAGCATCCATTATTATAATGGGTTCTACTGTATTTTGTAGCGTTGCGTCATTCGTGTCCAGTGCAGACACGGTGTAAGCATAATGATGCTGAAAAATCAGGTTTGATCACTTTTTAAAATATACTGTAATTGAAAAGAGTTATTTAAAAATGGTAATTTCACAATATTGCTGTTTTAATGTATTTTAATCAAATAAATGCAACAGTTGTTGCCATAAGAGACTTATTTCAAATACATGATAAATCTGACCCTTAAACTTTTGAATGGTAGTATATGTTTAAGATATTACTTACTAGGCATATGGTTCATAATGTCTAGAGATGTTCTTCGACAGGAGATATGCTCCAACTCTGGTGCACGTCATAAACAAAAGCTCAAGTCAATAGTTAACCTAACTTACCTCTTATAGTTTGCATTACAGTTCAGATGCTAACAGACTTTTTCCGAAGACACTAAACCGTTTCTATAAAGTAAATATTCAACAGAAGCGTGTCATTTACATGAAGGAAAGTGTCAGGAACACATGTATGTACTATCTGTGTAATATTAGAGACTAAACTTACTTGAAATTTGTGAAAACAACAGTGAGAGACATGTTTTGCTGCTTGACAGTTGAGTTTCCACCCCATTTCCATGGTAACTCCTACTGTTCCAGATTTGAATGTTCAGTGCATGCGCCCATTAAAGTAAGTAGATGTCACGCAGAATTTACGTAAATATAATAATTAATATAATGTAATATAATATAGCTTTAGAAATGGTAAACGTGGTGTAGAAATAACACAGAAAAAATATGATCTTTGTCAGGTGACGTCACACTCACGAGAATCGAACTGCATTTTGGGTATCGCCGCCATTTGTAAGGTATCAAAGCCGAGGTGTTCTGTCTTTTTGATTTGCTTCAAAATTGTACGTTTTTGTTGTGTCAGAGTCTGCGATGGTAAATTACACGATAGAAAAGGTTAAAAACTGACCTCAAGGAAAGATGTTTTAGGTCTCCCACTTGAAAGAAACACTAGACAACATGCAGCGGAAATAACCAAGAAGTGTCGGATGGCCTGGATAGCAGCGGTGATACGCAAAATCATATTTGCCAACATATCTCAGTTTATGTTCGTTTACCCTCGACATTCTCATAAAGGTAAGTAAGAGATTTTTTAGGATGCTTATTTTGTTTTCTTTAGTACCTATTGAGGAGCGTCTCGCTGCAGCCTGTGGTGGACATCCAACCCCGCCCACATCCAAGTGCGACATCACAAACCACGCCCGTGTCCAAATACGTCACATTCATTCACTAGGCTCGTGCACCTCGCCTCACCTGAAATGTAGGCGAGAGTATAGGCAGCTGCAGTGAGGGGAGGAGTGAAATAAGTGCAGTCAAGACGGACAGTTCTGACCTCTCGATGTAGAACAGACACCTACGAGATCAAAGGCGGATATCGCGTTATCACACTCACTTGCTGTGTTGCTGATAAAGCCTAATTTCAGAGCGTAATTTCCGCTCTGTTGTTTTTATGTGAAAATAAATATGATGAACAAGACACTCGAAGTGTTTGCTATTTAATTTCATACGAAAGGTGTATTTATCATCAATTTTTACTTTAATACAAAGGTATATTTTCAATTTTTATAGAAATATGACAACAATTATATATTTCTCACAGAGATCGCACTGGCATAGTGTTTGGGAATATTCGTGCATAATTTAAACACATAACCACATTATATTTGACTAAAAAATAACACATTTTAGAAGCAAGCGCAACATTACTTTTGGCACACGTCAGCATGACATCAGAGCAAGGAGGATGTAACTCGGACACATTTCTAACTGGCATGCATCTTGCGCTGATCACCGGTGATCGGTTCTGCACAGATTTTGCTCATCTCAAACAAGCCTAATTTCAGCTCTGTTGTTTTTTCATATGAAAATAAATATGACGAACAAGACACTCAAAGTGCTTGCTATTTAATTCCATACGAAAGGCGAATTTGTCTTTGAAATACAAATGTGTATTTTAGGTTTTTATAGAAATATGACAACAATCACATATCTCACGCAGAGAGTGTTTGAGAATATTCATGCATAATTTAAACATGACCACAAGATATTAGATAAAAAATAAAACATTTTAGAAAAGAACGGCAACATCACGGTTGTCTGAACCAATGAGCTTTAAGCTGTGTCGTCATCCAGGCGTTTCCCATCGTGCTTTTGGTCAGCGCAGTCGGTGGAGAGCTATTGCGCTCGACTGCGCAATCCGACACAGCCGCCTCGCCGTCGCGAGAGTTTTTTGGCACACGTCAGCATGACATCAGATCAAGGTGGACGCAACTCGGACACATTTCTAACCGGCATGCATCTTGCGGTGATCACCGGTGATCGATTCTGTGCAGAATTTGCTCATCTCAAACGAGCGTATTCTCTCACCTGCTCACGCGAACACTTTTATTTTTGTCAGTTGTGGAGAGGGACTTGCTGTTTTAATTGTAATCTCAAACGCCATTGGTTGCCTCCTCTTTTCCAGAAGTCAGCCGTGATTGGACGCCTGTGAAGACATGAGACATGGCTTCATCAACAGACCAGATACTTAGTTGTCATTTATTTATTTTTTCTGTAAATATAACATATCTGTTTTAATGAAAATGTCAGTTGTCTATAGAATGCATCAGGGGTGGGCAATTAATTTTCCCAAGTGGTCACATGATAAACTTGGGCAGCTGCAGAGGCCTGACCAATATACTTAACTCAGTTCTCCCCAGTATATTTTATATCTCTTTTTAAAAAATAAATAAATAAACATTAAATGAAACATTACAATCAAACAATGAAAATGTGGAGCACATATTTAGATTACTCCTTAATGAACATTCCAAAAAAAAAAAAAAAGTTTTAAAAGTGTTTTAAGAACTACCATCACAACTTTGTACAAAAAAGCAAGTATTTCAAAGATTAGCATGACGCAGTTTCAGCTTTATGGACGTGACATTTGCAGTCAAAAGTTGAAACAAATTCTCATAGAATGTATTCATTACCAATAACTTGTACAAACTATTTATATTTTTCTAAAACCCTGAGAAAAGTATCGGTATAAAAGCAACAATATCTGCCGGATGGAGAAAAGGTTGGCAATTCACAAAACATAGGCTATATGCCTTTTTTGTTTTCTTCAATAAATTTGTTTTTTGTGAATTTAATGAACATTCACACACACACACACACACACACACACACACAAAAACAGTTTAAAAGTGTTTCAAAAACTACCATTTGCTCATCTCAAAGGAGCCTATTCATTTTGAAACAGGAAGAAGCATTGATAAGATAATTCGTATTGTTTGCTGACCGCTAAAAAGAAGAAGTTGTTTGCCGTGTGGGTAATTAAAAAATGTATCTTTGATCTTTACCATAACTAAAATCATTGACAACTTTTAAGAATGTGTGCGTCGTTGTATTCATGTACATAAACAACAGTTTGGCACGCTTAGTATGTGTTTTAAACTTCACACAGACACGTTATTACTTAGCTAACAACAAATTTACATATATATTTATATATATTATATGTGTGCGTGCGTGGGTTAGATGAGTGTTGTTATGTGTTTGTGTTTTGGGGCGGGGGGGGTATAAAAAAACTGCACGTTCATTCAGCATTTATGTCGTCGTAAGAATCAGTGCACTGTGTGTGTGTGTGTGTGTGTGTGTGTGTGTGTGTGTGTGTACACACACACACACATACATACATACATACATACATGTGTGAATAGATAGTGCACTATCGATTCTATGTCTTATGCCATAAAGTGAATGCTAAATCAGTATGCAATTTCAGTCATCTCACCCACTCAGACACACACACTTCATTACTCTCACACATATATACTTACCTGGCCCCCCCACACAAAACATACATATGACATCTTTAATGATTAACACCAATCACAGTACCCATGCACAGTAAATCAGATGAGTAACCGCATCATTTCACTACGTCTTGCTGGATAACTCTGAGGGGTCCCTGCTGCAATTTTACCAGTGAAGAAAATGACTTGGTAACACTTTATAATAACGTTCAGTTGTAAGTCATTTATAAGTGATTAGCTAATGATGAAATAATCATTTACAAAACATTGACAAATGATTAATAAGTGATATGCTAATAATTTGTGTATGTTTTGTTAATTCATTTACAAGTCAGTTACAAGTTAATTTACAAGTAGTTAAAGATGAACCAATCATTTACAAAACATGACTGTGTTTATAAATGATTAATAAGTGATGTGTTGAAAAGCACAAAAATGCAATTATTCTAAAACTATTTTCTTTTGTTTAAATAATAATAAATTATTTGCTGTCAAGTGAATAACCGTGTAAACCCTTTCTCTCATCAGCACAGACTTGTGTTCTGTGTGGAGTGTGTGGGATCTAGTGATAATGTGAACCAGTTTTACCCTCCACTGAAGATCACATCAGGTGGGCAGCGCTAAAATACTCCATGTGTTTACCATCTTTACCCTCACTAGTCAGCCCTTACATTGCAGTACACACAACAAATATTCAAAACTTGTTGTGCAAACACATGAGTAAATCATTTACAAATCTTTCTGCATCCCCTAGTCTAAAGTGTAAACTACTCATCAGTTGTAAATGTTTTACAAACCTGCCGGTTACAGGTTGTGTGGGTATACACACTGGTGGGAAAGATCTACGAATGATAAGTAAAACATTTACAACTGATGAATTGTTTACACTTTAGATTAGGGGATGCAGAAAGATTTATAAATGATTTATTCATGATGTGATCTTCTATATATATATATATATATATATATATATATATATATATATATATATATATATATATATATAGTGATGTTTTGTAAATTATTAGTTTATCATTGTCTAATCACTTGTAAATGATTTATAACTTAATCTGCAAAACATAGATAAAAATAGTAACATCACTTATTAATTGTTTATGAATGCAGTCATTTTTTTGTAAATAATTAGTTAATTATTAACTAATTACTTGTAAATGACTTGTAAATGAATTAACAAAACATACACAAATTGTTAGCATATCACTTAGTAATCTTTTATAAATGTTTTGTAAATGTTTATTTCATCATTAACTAATTGCTTATAAATTACTTACAAGTGAACGTTATTATAAAGTGTTACCAATGACTCATTACAATTCACTTGGAGGACCACATAAGCCATGCAGTGGTGCATGGAGGAATGGTGAGAGCATTTCTCTAGATATTGATATAGATAAATAAATATATAAATCATACATATGTTTGTACGTAGAAGGATGAGGTAGCCTAAATGATGACGTAAATACTTTTTAGTGGACACATATACCTGTATATGTAATTGTAATACATGTATATTCTCTATTTTTATCAGGAGCGCCAAGAGGACATAAAGTGGAAGTTTGCAAAGGTCCATCGTGGTGCTGGAATCAGAGTCACTGTGAGTTATTCTGTGGGGTGGTGAAAGGTCCTGCCTTTCTACAGATGGACAGTAAAATCAACAGAATGTCATCAAAGACTACCGGGGGAGAATCGGATGAAGCAAGAGATGTCTTTTTATTCATCTTTGAGTATCTGGAGGAGCTGGACACATTCATATCAAATTGTCTTGATGAACAAGGCCTCATGCCATGTTCTGTGAATAATCTTTCAGAGCAAGGAACCTCTCTGTGTAGCCTATGTATGTAGGTATGTGTACTGCATAACAAACTGTTTGTCTGATCATTCAACTGATCATTCAACTGCTCAGACTTATGATATTTGGAACATTTTGTTAAACACAATCAGTCAAAAGTTTTTGAACAGTAAGATTTTTAATGTTTTTTTTTTAAAGAAGTCTTGTAACGTCTCTGTAGTCTCTGTTATCACTCGCTCTGCTGCTTCTTAGGTTACTTCATGTTTGGTGGCCATTTAAGGAGGCCTATACCAAACAGGCCTCGTGAAGTATTGTTTTGCCTGTGCGGACTCTACCAAGCGGTTTTCCCTGATTTCATTGCCTTGTTTTTGCTAATTCCATGGTTTTGTTTTATTGTCATAGTTAGGGCCTGAGCACTGCAGTGCGAGGACCCTATTGGAATTGCTCCGTTTATTATTATTCTTCCGCTTCTTCTTCTTCTCCAAAATGAAAAGTCTTTTTGAGGGCCTAAACATGCTTGAAAACTCACAAAACTCTGCACACGCGTCAGACCTGGCGAAAATTTATCTGATCTGATATGGTTTTCAGAAGTGGGTGTGGCAAAATGGCTCAATAATGCCACCTATAAAATTTCAACGGAGTGCGCCTCGAGCTACGCTTCACGTACATGTACGAAACTCGGTACACACGTGTAACACACCAATACCTACAAAAAAGTCTCCTGGCACAACATCTGAAACCCAACAGGAAGTCCGTTATATTGAATTTCCTGTACAATTTTTGTGCAGTTTTTGCCATTTTCAGGCCTCGTACTTTAACGAACTCCTCCTACAGTTTTTATCCGATCATCTTCACATTTGCTGAGTGTTATCATAAGGCCTTTGCGATGTTAAATTGCGAAGATCTTGAGTTTTCGTCGAGGGGCGTGTCCGTGGCGGTCTGACAAAGTTCGATGTTTCGCTATGAAAAAGGAAGTTGCTGTAACTCAGGCAAACAATGTCCAATCTGCCTCAAACTTCACACGTTTGATGAGAGTCATGTCCTGAACACATGTCAGTGCCCATATTCAGTTATAGTCATAGCGCCACCTGCTGACAACAGGAAGTGACATGTTTAACACTATTACGGACTCCTAGCAACATAGTAAAAAGCATTAGCAAGTTTTAAATAGGCTAAAAACATGCTAGAAATATGCTAAAACATATTAGCAACACTTAGCTAAGTGCTAAAGCATGTTATTAATGCAATGAAACAGGAAGTTACTGTAACTCAGGCATGCAATGTCCAATCAGCCCCAAACTTAACAGGTTTCATATGAGTCCTGGCCTGAACACATTTACATGCCAATATTCAGTTATAGGCATAGCGCCACCTACTGTCAATGGGAAGTGATGTTTAACACTGTGATACACTATAAGCAACTCATTAAAATAAGCAATTGAGTGCTAAACTTGCTAAAAACACGCTCAAACATTCTAGCAACACTTACTAAGTGCTAAAGCATGTTGTTAAAGCCATGAAACAGGAAGTTTTTTTTAAATCATGCAAACAATGTCCAATCTGCCCCAAACTTCACATGTTTGATAAGAGTGCTGGTCTGAAGATATCCACATGCTCATATTTGGTTATAGTCATAGCGCCACCTACTGGCAACCGGAAGTGACATCCCACCCAGCACCAGACGTCACTTGGACGTCGTTTTTTGGGCTAAATCAAGTCGGCCCGTCATGGACTTCTTTTAGCCCAAAAATCGATGTCGAAAATTGGTTGTTGTTTGGTCCGTCGGATTTAGTCCTAATTTAGCCCAAAAATCGACATCGAAAATTGGTCTTTGTTTGGTCCGTCTAATTTTGGTCCAAAGTTGCCCTAAAATCGACATTGAAAATTGGTCGTTGTTTGGTCCGTCGGATTTAGTAGTAATTCACATCTGGGATATTTCCTCGTGTGCGCGCCTCACCCATTTGAAATATTTTTTACAGACGCCATTTTCTTTCCTCGCGATGCAGAGCATATGAGGACGGGAAACAATGAAACAAAGTGTTTAATCTTACGCACAAAATGTGTTTTGTAATATCATATCGTTTTATAACGATATTAATGTGCTGTATGCCACTAAACTTTTCTCAAAGACATTTTTTTTCCAATCGCCATGCAGAACAGACGAGGTAACGTTATTTCCTTTCACTCGCGATGCGGAGCAGACAGGGCAGTTCGTTTTATCAAGGAAAACACAGAAAGTAAGTGTTTTACCTCATTTACATTATGTATAATAATTATGATCACTGTATTTCTGTGTTGTGCTCTCCTGAACTTTTCCTCAGAGAGATATTTTCTTTCAATCACGATGCGGAGCGGATGGGAAAGTTGGTTTTATTAAGGAAAAGTGTTTTACTTAATTTACATTATGTGTAATATTACTGTATGATGATATTAATATGCTGTGTGCACCTAAACATTTCTCAGAGATCTGAATTGCTATGCAGTGCTGAGGTGGAGGTCGCTTTTAACAGGGAAACACTAGAAGTAAGTGTTTTATGTCATTTAAAATATGTTTTTTATAACGTCATATTGATTTATAGTGATGTTTATGTGCTGTTCTCTCCTAAACTTTTACTCAGAGAGATATTTTCTTTAAATTACAACGTGGAGCAAATGCCAAAAATAAGTTACTTCGTTTACATTATGTGTAATATTACTTTATGATGATATTAATATGCTGTGTGCACCTAAACATTTCTCATAGATCTGAATTGCTATGCAGTGCTGAGGTGAAGGTCACTTTTAACAGGGAAACACTAAAGTAAGTGTTTTATCTGATTTAAAATATGTATTTAAGTAAGTGTTTTACTTCATTTACATTATGTATTTCATAAGATAATATTACTTGATGATATTTATATGATGTGCGCCCTAAATTATCCTAAATTTTCTCACAGATATTAATTGCTATGCAGTGCTAACGTGGAGGTCGCTTTTAACAGGGAAACACTTTAAAGCAGGGGTGCTCAACCCTGGTCCTGGAGATCGACTTTCCTGCAGATTTCAGCTCCAACCCTGACCAAACACGCCTGTACCAGCTAATTAGGATCTCAAGGAGCGCTTGATAAGTACAGACAGGTGTGTTTGATTAGGGTTGGAACTAAACTCTGCAGGAAAGTCGATCTCCAGGAACAGGGTTGGGCACCCCTGCTTTAAAGGAACCGTATGTAGGATTGTGGCCAAAACTGGTACTGCAATCACTTTCAAAATACTGTAGAACGGTGTATCCCCTCCCCCTCCCCCCTGACTCGAGGTTGCCAGCTAAGCTGCAGGATTCCGCAGGAACGTAGGCTGCTATAAGGAGCTTCCAATGGCAAGTGACGAGTCCTACACAGTAAGTTTTTTTTTCTTCTGTTACTTATGTTTATGCTTCACGAGAGATGTTTTGCGAAGTAATTATGTGTCGCAAAAATTTACTAAAGGCAATTAGCCAAATATTTCGTAAAGATGTACTGTAATACCACATTTCAGTCGGAACATAGATTGTTTTCATACCGTGCTAGTGGTGCGATATAAAGCTTTTTATGAACGCATTTAGCACGGGCGACCGTGGAAAATCCACTGTGTACAGAAGCTTCGGATTCATAACGAGGTCTTTTAGGTTTCGTAACTTTATACATGTTTTATCCGACACGTTCGTAGCTGCAGCTGTAACTAGAGCAGAGCTGGCAACCCGGATGACGAAACTCTACTGACTTCGTGATTGGTAGATAACTGGAGGGTGGCGCCTCAGACCAAAACACAACACGACAACATCAACATCAGTTGAGGGCTGCAACTTTCACTTTTAAATGACAATATCCTGGCCGGACCACTGTTGTCAGTGATATAAGTATTTGAAATGAACATGATTTCTTAATGTCTAGTGACATGTCAGGGCCATTTTATGATTAACTGAAATAAATTTCTTACATACGGTTCCTTTAAGTAACTGTTTTATCTCATTTAAAATTTGTGTTTTATAACGTTGTATGGATTTATAGTGATATTTATGTGCTGTGCTCTCCTGAACTTTTTCTCAGAGAGATATTTTCTTTCAATCACAATGTGGAGCAGACGGGAAAGTTGGTTTTATCAAGGAAAATGCCAAAAGTAAGTGTTTTACTTCATTTACATTATGTGTACTATTACTTCATGATGATATCAATATGCTGTGTGCACCTAAACACTAGAAAGGAAAACACTAGAAGTAAGTGTTTTATATTTATTTAAAATATGTATTTAAGTAAGTGTTTTACTTCATTTACATTATGTAATATTACTTTATGATGGCATTTATACATTCTGCGTGACATCTGCTTGCTTTAATGGGCACACACACTGAACATTCAAGTCTGGAGCGGAAGGAGTTACCATGGAAATGGGGCAGAAACTCAACTGTCGAGCAGCAAAACACATCTTCCACGGTTGTTTTCACAAATTTCAGGTAAGTTTAGTCGCTAATATTACACAAATAGTACATGCATGTGTTCCTGTCACTTTCTTTCATGTAAATGATACACTTCTGTTGAATATTTACTTTATAGAAATGGTTTATTGTCTTCAGAAAAAGTCTGTTAGCATCTGAACTGTATACTAACTATAAGAGGTAAGTTAGGTTAACTATTGACTTGAGCTCTTGTTTATGAAAGTTTTAATGTCATCTTAATTAACGTTACTTGCTGTTTTGCTTTTTTTTTTTTATAAAGGTTTTGCAGGCAATTTGTCATTGGGTGAAAGGAAGTAAGCTAATTTATTTAACCTAGAAGTATGCAATATACGGTTAATCAGATACAAAAGTACTTTAAGCATGTTTTGACCTTTCATGGTAAACAAATATTGATTAAACTTGTCCTGTGACTTCAGCAGTTTCAGAAAAAAAACTTCTATGACACAGGAAAAGTTCCTGATTCTACAATTCCTGAAGGGAGCTGCTGACAGAGATATAAAAAACACAGGTGATCTGAGAAAGCTTATTAAATTACTTTAAATGTATCTTTCATAATATATTTAGCCTATATCACCACGCATCTGTAATTTTCTTTTGCAAAATTACATATATCTATATACTTTTATGTTTGTTTGCTTGTTAGATATTTTAAAAGGACTTTAACATACAAACGTAAGTAACACTGTAAATGAGCATTAAATAAGTAAAAGTAAAAATGTAAATTCTGTTATTAAACTGTATTGTTTTGTATATTCTATATATTATTTATTTTTCTTTTCTGCATTTCACCTTTGCTATAGTTTACTTCTAATAAACCTGACATTGTATAATAAATATTGTTGACAGATTGTTTATGTTCCAGATTGTTTGTGTTCCTTCCTGGAATGGCTGTGCACCAGAGTTGGAGCGTATCTCCTGTCGAAGAACATCTTTAGACATTATGAACCATATGACCAGTATTTGAAATAAGTCTTTTATGGCAACAACTGCTGCATTTATCTGAATAAAATACAGTAAAACTGTAATATTGTGAAATTACCATTGTTAAATAACTATTTTCTATTTCATTATGTTTTAAAAAGTGATCTAACCTGATTTTGCAGAATCATTATGCTTACACCATGTCTACACTGGACACAAGTGACGCGACAAAATACAGTAGAACCCATTATAATCATTGATGCTGTCTACACTGGATGCGGCGAGGGGCGACACGACAAATCCCATACAGTAAACTGCTACCGCATTCTACTTATGACGAATTACATTTTACAATGTATTCGCATAGAAAACAGTTATTTTAAATTCTAATAATAAACATTATTGTTTTTATTTATGATCAAATAAATGCAGTTTTCTTGGTGAACATAAGAGACTTATTTCAAAAACAAACAAAACTGACCACAAATGTTAGTAACACAAGGGATATTAGTAAATATTAGTCCATTTATTCTAATAAAGTGCAAGAAGCTCTTAAAAATATTAACGTAAACAGATTTTTTTTTTTTTTTTTTTTTACCTTTGGTGATTTGTATTGTATACCAAGAATGCAATGCACAATGATGTAGATTGTCTGTCTATGCTGGATGCAAACCAGAGCGACCATTGAAAATCATTTGAACTTTGTGTCAGTACATGGTAAATAGAACGCGGCATCAGTTTGCTGTCAGGGATTTCTGGTGTTGCGCTGTGCCTCATCCAGTGTAGACAGCATCGCTGATTATAATAGGTTCTATCGTATTGTGTCGTATGTTGTATGCATTTTGCTCACGGTGTTAAAACTGGTATGATGTCATTCATAACTAATAGAACTTGTCTATTTCAGAGACTGAAAATCATCAATAAAACACAAGGTAATGATAACTTATGTTAAGAATATAGTAAGACTAACAATAAATAAAAATGCATCTGTGACTTAATATTGCTTCTTATTTTCCAGTGAATTGATAGTTCCAACACCAATTAAGCAGACCTGAGCAGCTGATCAAGGATCACCAGAAACTCTGCGGAACTTCAGTACCCAGTCCGCAATAAGTCCTCAATAACCAGGACTGGAAACCAGAGTCGTAAGTCATCCTGCCTCTCTGAGTTGTCATGTTCAGAACATATTTCAGGAGATCTCAACATTGTCTCTCGAGGTCCACTTACATGCGTTTTGCTCCAACCTAGTCCAGTGCGTCTGAACAAACTAATCTTCGGTCTTCAGTTTAACTATAAATTTACCTAAACTATGGGTGTGTATCTCTCAGGTCCCTTGATCATTAGTCAGTGGTTAAAGGAGAACTACACTTCCAGAACAAAAATTTACAAATAATGTACTCACCACCTTGTCATCAAAGATGTTCATGTCTTTCTTTCTCCAGTTGCAAAGAAATTATGTTTTTTGAGGAAAACATTTCAGCATTTTTCTCCATATAATGGACTGATATGGTGCCCCGATTTTGAACTTCCAAAATGCAGTTTAACTGCGGCTTCAAACGATCCCAAATGCAGTTGTATACAATCCCAGCCGAGGAAGAAGGGTCTTATCTAGCGTAACAATTGGTTATTTTAATAAAAATAATACAATTTAAATACTTTTTAATGTCAAATGCTTGTCTTATCTTGCTCATCCTGACCTCTGTTTTGTTCCGGTTCATGTCAGTTAGTGTATGTCGAAAAACTCCTATCTCATGTTCTCCCTCAACTTCAAAATCGTCTTATATCGCTGTTTTACCTTTTTTGTTAAGGGTGTTTAATCTTCTTTGCATGTTCACTTTGCAAACACTGTGTCGGTACTTCTGCAGCGTTGTAGGATGATTTCGAAATTATTTTTCAAGTTGAGGGAGAAAATACGATTGGAGTTTTTCAACATACCTTAACTGTCTTGAGTCAGAATACAGAGAGTTCAGGGAGAGAAAGGCAAGACGACCGTTTGAGATTAAAAAGTATATAAATTGTATTTTTTTAATAAAAATAACCGATCGTTTCGCTAGATAAGACCCTTCTTCCTCAGCTGGAATCATTTACAACCGCATTTGGGATCGTTTGAAGCCGCATTTAAACTGCATTATGGAATTTAAAAATCGGGGCACCATATCAGTCCATTATATGGAGAAAAATCCTGAAATGTTTTCCTTAAAAAACATAACGACTGAAGAAAGAAAGACATGAACATCTTGGATGACAAGGGGGTGAGTACATTATCTGTGAATCTTTGTTTTGGAAGTGGACTTCTCCTTTAAGGGATGCCTTAATCACAAAATTTTTACTGTGCACTGAAATGTGTGCTCCCTAAATAACTGTGAAAACCAGGAAGCATTGATGCTCACTACGTTCCCTTATAGGAAGTTCTGAAGCTCAAAACTTAAGAGATAATTCACTACAAAATGACATGTGACCGATTTTAAAACACAAACCAATATCATATTTCAGCATAAACATACATCTTTAGACAGGTAATGTCTAATCTAGCAAACATTTACAATTTATTTATGGCTGAGATCTTGCACATTCATGTAACAAAGTATTTATCATAATGCACTGTAAATAGCATTAAAAGATTGATTCATTTTAATGCTGTGTGTAAATATCAGTAGTGATGCCGTACAGTGAGGATGGAAATAGTCACCAGTGTGTAGTGAGCCACTGTCCATATCAATGTCTGAATTTGTAATCACAATTTAGCAGTTCACAACCTAGCAAACTATTAAGGTGATTGAGACGCACCCTCTGTATGGCAGTGGACTTTGAGGGCCAGAGTTGAGAAGAACCCCTGACACACTAATTAATCACTCATGAAGAATGATTACACTTTCATTTGAACAGAAATATGTAATTTTTGACTCATATTCAGTGATGTTATTATTTTCTATTCCTTTTTGTGTCAATCACAGCTAAATAAAACCAAAGTCCATTCAGCTACAGGTCACTGCATCTTTTGCTGTGTAAGTTTTTTTTTTTTTTTTTTAAATGTCAAACACATTCTCAGTATTTATATATGTTTCAGCTTTTATAACCATTTTAGGGATCACTGTTTCAGTACTTATGTACTGTCCATTTAACATTTCAGCAGCTGAATTCTTTTAGTACTTGCATAGTAATTTTAACTGTACCACATTTGCGATGCATATATAGGAAGTGACATAAAACTGTGTTAAAAATTCTAGAAAATTGCTCTCATGCTGTAAGTCAGTTCCCACTCTTTTGTTTATTTGTTTGTTTTTAACATTTACATTTTGGTTCTTGTTTTCTCTCTCATTTTTAGATGCTGGAGAAAAAGCAGCCAGGCTGAACCATTTAAAGTGGAAACTTTTGTCGTGGCTCAAAAATCCAGGATTGGGATGGTGGAAGGAGCAGAAGAACCAGAAGATCAGAGATCAGGCAGAGATCTACTGATGCCCCTGAGGGAACTGTTTAACTAATGTGTTAGGTTAAACCAAAAATTTTCAGCACTCACCTTCATGTCTTTCCAAACCTGTAAAACTTTTGGAAAGGTAGTAAAGACAGCATTAAAGTAAGCCATGTGACTCCAGTTGTTTAATCTTAATTTTATGAAGTGATGTGAATGGTTTATATGCACAAAAAACATTGCATTTTTATTCAAACACACAAACAAAAATCTTATGGTGCTTTTGTGAAAATGTGTTGGAGATACCTAATGTATGAATAAAGACGTAATGTTGTTGTTGTTGCTGTTTTTTGCATACACAAGGCATCTGTTAAAAATATCTTTATTTGTATTCTGCACAAAAGTTTTTTATGGGTTTGGAGTGACATGAGAGTAAGTAATTAATGGCAAAATTAGCATTTTTGGGGTGAAATATGTTCTAATGTGGTTAGAATTGGTCATTGTCCTGTGTTATAAACATTTTCAGTATTTCAAAGATTATTGTTTTGAAAAATCAGTTTCAAATAAATACTGCTCCTTTGAAAGTTGTATTTGAAGAATACTGAAAATATGTTTTCCACAAAAAATATTGTGCAGCACAACTGTTTTCCACATTGATAATAATCAGAAATGTTTCTTGAGCAGCAAATCATATTAAAATGTTTTCTGAAGGGTCATGTGACACTGAATGGAGTAATTATGATGACAATGTAGTTCACATGAATAAATTACTTTTCACAATGTATTCATATAGAAAACATATAGTTATATTTTATAATTTTACTGTTTTTACGGTATGTTTAATCAAATGCAGGCAGGCTTAATTTGTGAGCAGGAAAGTGTTTTTTTACTTGAAAGATGTATTTAATGTGTCAATAAATGTTTTAGTACTCTTTTGTGAATTGTCTTATTTTGAATATGAGATAAATATAATCATGAATTTACGGTTGAAATTCGGCCTGAAAAAGACGTCTTTTTAACTTTCACTTTACAACCATATTTAGACGTAATTTGGACGTCTTTTTATAGACGTCTTTTCGACGACCTGAAAAACACATCTTTTCGTCTTTCACTTTTCGACCAAATTTTCACGTTGTTTAGACGTCTGGCATTGTCGTCCTTTCGACGTCTTTTCGACGAGTTTTTGCTGGGTGGGATGTTTAACACTGTGATGGACTATTAAAAGCACAGCAAAATATGCCATATTTGGCTAAGCATGCTAGAAACACTTACTAAGTGTTAATGCATGCTATTAATGCCATGAAAGAGGAAGTTGTTGTAACTCAGCAACACAATGTCCGATCTGCCCCAAACTTCACATGTTCGATAAGAGTCCTGGGCTGAACACATCTAATGGCCAATATTCCATTACAATCATAGCGCCACCAGCTGGCAACAGCAAATTACTTGTTTTACACTAACTTAAACATGCAATGTCCAATTTGCACTTAACTTGACATGTTTGCCAAGAGTCCTGACCTGAACACATCTAAAGGCCAATATTCCATTATAATAATAGCACCACCTGTTGGCAGCAGGATATGTCACATCTTACACTAACTCAAGCATGCCATGGTCAGTCCGCACCAAACTTCATATGTTTGATAAAAGCGCTGGCCTGAACACATCTACATGCCAATATTCAGTTACAGGCATAGCGCCACCAGCTGGCAGCTGGAAGTTTTGCACATTTAAATGACTCCACATTTAAATGACTCTTACATATTCCTCCTATGTTTACTATATTAAAAGCATAGTGCCCACCGTTCGCTGTTTCCCTAAAGCCACCGGTCGGCGGTGAGCCCGGGTGTGAGGGCCCTTTCATCGCTGCTTGCAGCTTTAATTTTGTCTTGTTTTTTTTGCCATAGTTTTGTCTTGCTCGCATCTGGATCTAACACGCTTCACACGCTTAACACGTTTCACTGGAGTCCCGTTACAGAATACTTCGCCTCCCAAAGATCCAGCAGCTTACAACACACACAACCAGCAATCAACCATGGATCCAGCATCACGCCTCATCAAACTCCGTCAAGGTAACCGGCCCACTGAACAGTATGTTATGGACTTTTGTGAACTTTGTCACTTGGTGGATTTTAAAGAAAGCTTTCTTAAGGACATTTTCTTCTTTGGTTTGGACAAAGACATTTCAATCAAAATGCCAGGTCATCACTGCCACTGGTCATGTCCGGTATCGTTAACATCATGCCAGAGCCTGCTCACGTCACATCTACCAAGCCACAGTTTTTCATGTCACGTCTTCTGCTCCAGGGCCTGCTCACGCCATGCCTGACGCTCCAGAGTCTGCACCCGTCCACAAGATGGCCGCCATCCCCGAGCCAGTCCACAAGATGGCCGCCATCCCTGAGCAGCTCACAGCTGTTCTCCATGAGTCAAGCCAAGTCACAACGGTTGTTCCTGAGTCAAGTCACGTTACAGCTGTTGTTCATGAGTCAAGCCAAGTTACAGCTGTTGTTCCTGAGTCAAGTCAAGCCACCGCTGACCTTCATGAGCCAAGTCGAGTCACAGCTGGTCTTCACGAGCCAGGTCAAGACACAGTTGTTCTTCATGAGTCAAGTCAAGTCACGGCAGACCTCCCTGAGTCAAGTCAAGTCACGGCAGACCTTCCAAAGTCTCATCATGTCTCAGCTGATCCTCTAGAGCCTCGTTGTGTCTCAGGTGACCTCCTAGAGCCTCGTCACGTCTCAGCTGACCCCCCAGAGCCTCGTCACGTATCAGCTGACATCCCAAAGCCTTGCCAGGTCTTGTCTCAGCTCCCAAGCCACATGTCCACAGCGTCCACACCCTCAAGATCGGCAGGCATCCCACTATCTACTGTGCTACCTGTATTGGCTGTTGCCATTTTGAGCGTGTGGGCTACACACTGTGCTCCAGAGGCCTCGTCTGACCACGAGTCTGCTCCAGAAGCTTCGCCTGACCACGAGTCTGCTCCTGAGGCCTCGTCTGTCCACAGGTCTGTGCCAGAGGCCTTTCCTGCCCACGAGTTTGTGCCAATACCTCCTGAGGTGTCAGCATGCACTGTAGAACCTCCTAAGGAGGTGGCGTCCATTAATTAACTCACTGCCACGTCTGACCACGAGTCTGACCACGAGTCCGTCTTTCTATGAACTCTCTGCCCATCATGTCACGGCCAAGGAGGCCAATCACGAACCCTATGCTCTGCTATGGATGTCATTAGTTCCACTGTGGATATCGTTGTTTCTCTCTGCTCTGCCTGCCCCGCCATGGCTCCCTGCTCTGCCTGCCTCGCCATGGCTCCCTGTTCTGCCTGCTCTGCCTGCCCCGCCATGGCTGCCTGCTCTCCCTGCTCCACCATGGCTCCAGGCTCCTCCGAATCAAACATGGTGGACTTCTGCTCCAGTGTTACACTGTCTGCCATTTCTCCACGGCCCAGGTCCTCCAAGGTTTCACTGTCTGCCACAGCTCCACGGTCCAGGTCCTCCAGTGCTTCACTGTCTGTCCCTGCTCCACGATCCAGGCCCACCTCCTCTGCAAGGACCTGGCCCCCCACCCCACCCCACCCCACCCCACCCCACCCCACCCCACCCCACCCCACCCCACCCCACCCCACCCCACCCCACCCCACCCCACCCCCTGTTTTGCCTCTGTTCCCTCACCCTCCTGGACTGTTGTTGTTTTGGGCACCAGGAGTCGCTCCTACAGGGGGGGATTCAGTAATTCCACGCCAGCAGAGGGAGCCCTTGCTCATGGACTGTCTGTTACCGCTCGCTCTGCTGCTTCTTGGGTTACTTCCTGTTTGGTGACCATTTAAGGAGGCCTATACCAAACAGGCCTCATGAAGTATTGTTTTGCCTGTGCGGACTCTACCAAGCGTTTTCCCTGATTTCATTGCCTTGTTTTGCTATTTCCACAGTTAGTTTCATTGTCATAGTTTTGTCTTGCTTCATTGCCATAGTTTTTGCCTAGTTTCATAGCCTTGTTTATTTTGCTACTTTGGACTCCTCACTTGGACTTTGACCTTATGTCTGTTTATTTGGATTATGCTTTTGTCTTGCCTTTGTATTACTGTTTGTTTGGATATCAACCCTGCCTGTCTTGACTACACTGTGTTTAATAAAGCTTGCATCTGGATCTAATACACTTCCCTGGAGTCCCATTACACTTCTGCCCACCAGGCCTGGATTTATTTGATCCAAAGTATAGCAAAAACAGTAACATTTTAAAATATATTTACTACTTAAAATAACTTTTTCTATTTGAAACAGTTTTCTATATTTCTGTTAAAATGTAATTAATTCAATTGACTTCAAATATGTCATTTTGCATTACTCCAGTCACACAATCCTTCAGAAATCATTCTATATTTTAATTTGCTGCTCATTATTATTATTACTATTATTATTAAGTTGAAAACAGCTGACTAGATTTTTTTCAGGTTTCTTTGATGAATAGAAAGTTCAGAAGAACAGCATTTATCTGAAATAGAAATCTTCTGAAACATTATAAATGTCTTTATCATCACTTTTGTTCAATCTTATTTAGCAAGGATGCTTTAAAGTATTAATTTCTATAATCTATTAATTCAATATTAGTGTATATATATATACACACACACACACACACCGACTCCAAGCTTTTGAATGGTATAGTGTATAATGTTACAAAAGCCTTTTTATTTCAGATAAATGCTGATCTTTGGATCTTTCTATTTATCAAAGAATCCAGTAAAAATGTACTCAGCTGATTTAAATATTGATGATAATCAGAAATGTTTCTTGAGCACCAAATCAGCATATTAGAATAATTTCTGAAGGATCAAGTGACAGAAGACTGTAATGATGTAATGATGCTGAAAATGTAGCTTTGATCACAGAAATATATTCAAATAGAAGCTTAAATTTTATGTTATTGTGCATCTAATAAATACAGGCTTGGTGAGCAGAAGACTTCTTTAAAGAAAAAAAAAAAAAAAACTATAAAAATCGGAGCACGGAGAGCAGAATCCTCAAACAAAGCATAAAGGGTCAGGAGCTAACGTAGGAGGTGTAAACGGTAGACCTGACAAGGTGCAAATGGAAGCCAGTCTCTATTTATAGGGAGGAGTTAATCAGGGAACAGGTGTGCGTGATCAGAACTCCGGTGACAAGGAACGAGTGGGCGGTGCTCCGGGGGGTGTGGCAGGTGAGGGTGGCTGCGGTGAATGCCTGACACTTGGCTGGTAGTGTATATTTTTGTAACATTTTAAATTGAATTATTTTTGTAAAATAATAATTATAAAATGCCCAAAGAAGTAATGTATGTCTTTTTATTCATCTTTAAGTATGTGGAGGACCTGGAAACATTCCATATCAAGTTGTGATGAACAAGGCCTGAAGGTCAATGTCATGTTACTTATTTAAACTGTCAAAGCAATCAACCTCTATTTAGCCTATGTATGTGTAGCTACTGCATATGGAAAACTGTTGATTCTGTCATTTAAATGTTAACACTTTATGATAAGTGAAACACATCTTTAACTGACAATTAACTGACAATTATACAATACCAACTTTTACAATAATTTTACATACTTTTACAATACCTAGCCTGCAGCGAGCCCTGCTTGTTCTTAGCTTCTTTTTCACACTCAACTTAGGGACCATCTCTTTTTCAAATACGAACAATAAAGTATTATAAAATGTAAATAACTCTGAGATAAGAGCGAAAACGGTCTGTCAACATGAAATCTAATTACATTATTCGTTAGTTATTGAACGTATCATCCTTTGACGTGTCAATTTTTTTCAACTCTAGCCTCTCTAGACCTAATATGGCCAAGCACCTGTGAATAGATTACAATAATTTTACATACTTTTACAATACCAAAATCGAACTGCCCCCTTTAAACATTACATTACACTTAAAATTAGCCTAAAATCATAATAAATGTGAATTTATTTCATTACATAAATGAACAAGGTAAGGTTTAAAGGTTTTTATTAACAATTACCCTAATGTAGTCAATGCAAGCGTATTACAGGCTGTCATGATGACGAAATCAGCTCCGTATATTATACAAATTAAATATATTAGATTTAAGTTGTGGCATTTTAGCCTAGACATCCTTTACACAAATAAGAAAACGTGTATTAGTAAAACGAAGACAATAGCCTATTATTTAATATAGATCCCTGAAACAACCATAAGTTGCTTCGACATACTTCCGGGTTTCCCCGGTATAGGGATTGGGGAATCACAAGGTGACGTATTTAATATGGGCGTGACTTTCGACATCACGCTCGTACGCGGGCAGGGTTGTATCAGCGATGGGTGGATATGGGCGGTGTTGGATCTCCACCGCCCACACTGCCCTGCTTGTTCGTAGCTTCTTTTTCACACTCGACTTAGGGACCGTCTCTTTTTCAAATACGAACAATAAATTATTATAAAATGTAAATAACACTGAGATAAGAGCGAAAACGGGCTGTCAACATGAAATCTAATTACATTATTCGTTAGTTATTGAACGTATCATCCTTTGACGGTGTCAATTTTTTTTTTTTTAACTCTAGCCTCTTATGAAGAACTAATATGGCCAAGCACCTGTGAATAGATGACACCTACCCCTGCCAGGACTCCAGATACAAAATGATGGCACTTTCATTGCTTTAAAATGCATAAATGCTTAATGCATAAATGGTATTTGCTTAATGCATAAATGGTATTTGTAAATATTATCATTTTTTACAAGATTTTGTAAGTACTACAATTTGTTCTTTCTAATACCTACTCCTATAAATACTATTCTGGTTTCGTAACAGAAAAAAAAACATGCATTTTCTGTCAAGCTGTTCTGAAAACAAAATGTGATGTGAAATACATTATACAAATGAATGTAAATTAAACTGATTAAGCCATTGCATTGTTGGTTACTGTACACTGTACAAAATTACAGTAATTTCTATGGTAGCATTTTGAAGTTATGGACTCATGAAATTGACAGTAACGGCAATTCAGTAACAGGTCAAATTGCATTATTGGCCCAATTGGTGGCGCTATATCTTAGCTGCCTTTGAGGGTGCATTTGAAATTCCACTGGGGGCTTACTGAGATACTCTTTGCTAAAGATGTGCGGTGTAGAATTAACACTTATTTAGTCATTTTTGCACCTGACCTTACTGAATATGTACTGTATTTGTAGGAGTTTCCCTTTTAGACATAAAAGTTATTGGGAGGAGAGTATTTAGATTCAAATTTACTAATGTTTGTGCTCATCAAATTACTGGTATTTGTTGCCCAAAGAAGCATGTCTTAAACTATTTTGCACTTGAAATGGCTGCAGTTGTTGTTGCTAGGAGGAGGCACCACAGAGAATAGAGAGTGTGTGGTAGAAGGAAGAGGATGTTTTAAATTTTTATATCAATTTATTTGGAATGCCATAAGAACAAATTATCCAAACATGTAGTTCGCCAAGCCGTGTTATTTTTAATTTGCTTCATGGAACGACTTGGAACCCTCAACTAGGAGGAGTCATGCAATACCAGGTCTATCGAAATATCTTGCAACCTTTCATTTTTTGGCCTCCGGTTTGCGTTGGTCGATATGTAAATGAGATGTTGGATCTGTGTTCTTTAATTTGCACGTTGTCAGTAAACCACCCACAGAAATTTCCATACCCACCTGGCACTGTTTTGGAATTTGCCCTGTTTAGTAAATGTGGCCCTTCGTATTTTATTAGTGTAGGCTCTCAAAACATTCTCAGTACGGCCGCTGTCATCTTGCAGAAATTACTTCATTTGGAGCCAGAGCCTGCACAGTAGTGATTGTGAGGTGGAACCATGGTAACAAAGTCCTGCCCAAACCCCCACAGACCCAATCCCAAGATCACAGTCATGACACCACACCCTATTTATATAGTATCAAATAACTAACTAAATGCAGACTTGTTAGAAAAACGAAAACTTGAACATATATATGTCACACCCCTGTGGACTGTTTATGTTGGTTTCTCCCTCTTGTGCCCATATTTGGTTGTTCCTGTTTTCTGTCCTCGTTTAATCATCATTAGTTACCCTTGTTTCACCTGTGCCTTAATTATGTTCATCGTTATCACCTGTCTTTATAAGTTGCATTGAGTTCAATGTTTTTCGTCCGGTCTTGTCAATGTATGCGTGGCTTTACCCTCCTGCTGTGGATTTACCTGTTTTGGGTTTACTTGTGGAATATAATAAAGACTTTATCTTTGACCTTTGTCAACTTTGACCTTTGAACTCAAAAAACATTCCAAAGTCATTTTAAACATTCCAATTTCCTATTAGCAAATTTAATAAGAAAAATTAACTGGAAATGTTGAACAGTCAAAAAACTGTCACTCCAGTCTTGCAAAACTAACTCTAAGAGCTCTTGCCTTAAATGACATCAGCATAATTTTCAATATTATAAGAAACATTTTAAACTATTAAAATGCAATCATTAAACAGTTACTCAATCCAGACAGTTGTTTTTCACACGTTAATATAAATAAGTTAAATAGCAGGGCCTTTGCCACACCCTTTGTCAAAACAGTTACCACAGATCTCAGTGAAAGACCCCAAACTCTACTGAATTAACTGTTGGCCAAAAAACCCCCCCAAAAAACATCTGTTCACTTGCATAATTACGAATCTCTAATGCACATTTGTAAAACTTGTTTGCACAACTCTTCAATCTGCAATCAGTCCTCATCCATCTTTAAAAGCTGCTACCTTTTTTCTGCTATTTGCATGGATAAAATGGATCAAGCATCCATTGTCAGGCTTTTTCGGAATGAGAACAGGTAAGCCACAGTGTTGCTCTATATTACTGTGTATTTCAGATTTTCTGTATTGCCCTGTTGGCAGAACAAACTGTCTCTACAGTAATGCAGCTGTTTCATCAATCCCATATATGAATGTGACTGTCAATGTCAATTTTGACATGCTCTGCTTAGATTTGTTATTGTAATGGCTTGTTATACCATTCAGTGATATGCAACTGGGATAATTTGAGTTTGTATTTTTTTCTTAGAGAATAGTGTACTCGAAGTTGAAGGGGCACATCACAAATTTATTTATGTGAATGAAGCCGGCTTCAACCTCTGTAAAGTGGGGAGACGCAAGAGGGATATTATTGGATAGAGGGCCACTGTTACAGTGCCAGTTCAGAAGGGCACCAATACCACCATGTATGCTGCCATCTCGTTGACGTTGTCCTTTGCCACATACAAGCTATAGGTTCAATAAAGAATCACGCATTTTGATGCACTAAATACAAGATAAAGACAATAAAAGGTGCCACCTTAAAGGGGTCATCGGATGCTAAGTTGACTTTTTCATGTTGTTTGAACATTAATGTGTGTTAGCAGTGTATGTACACATCTACCCTATAATGATAAAAATCCATGCAGTGGTTTTTAATTAATCTGTAAAAATAAAATCCCCTATTTCAGATCGAGCCATTCTCAAATGCCTGTCGTTGTGGCGTCACGCTCCCTTGATTGACATGAGCGTTTTACCTCAGATCAGCTGTCAGACTCCATCCTCTTTGTTTCGATGCCGGAGCAGGGATGTAAGTTAGACAAGAATATCTCAGATTGAGTGATTGAGGTGTTGTGTTGCTGGATGTAATAATGAACGTAGTGGTCGTCATTTACTCCCGACATCTGAGCCGTTGAAGATGCAGTAGATTACGTTTGTTTGTGAAGGGAATGCGCCTCCCGATCTACATATATCTGTCTATGATCGCGCGAATCATTCATGATCCAGCTTCACTTACAGCAGATGTATAAGGGTTATTTTTTATGAATCTTTGCAATCGCCTTTCCTAATAAAGTGCTAGTTAGCAAGTTTAGCGGCTAATGTAAACAGGCGCGTCTATCCACAGAAAGAAGAGGGGGGCGGGGCGAACAGAGCTCATTTGCATTTAAAGCAGCCTCGACCAGAATGAGATGATTTTTGTAGATTTGATTTTGGCAAAGAAAAAGGGGTGTTGTTTTACACAATCATTGAGAATTTTTAACCAAAGTATATTATAGACTTTTCATTAAGACCCTAAAGAATCATATCAACTTGTGTAAAATGGGCGTCCGATGACCCCTTTAAGACAGAGGGCTGTTGATGAATTTGCTGTGCAAGGAGGTATTTTCCTCATTGCATTGCAACACAGTAAGGAAACACATCCAAAGTGAAGCTCTGAGCATTTAAACTAATTTATTTTATTATTATTTTTTTTTTTAGATATTTCCACCCATAAGTACAACGCAAAAAGGGCTGATCTTACTTAGTACTTTTGTTTCCAGCCAAAATATCTAAAAATTCTAAAATCAAGAAGGATTTTCTAGACAATCAAAAATTATTGTCTTGTTTTCAGAAAAAAAGTCAAAATTAAGTGAGTTTTTGCTTACCCCATTGGCAGATTATTTTGCTTGTTCTAAGCAAAAACTCACTTAAATTTGATGTCTTTTTTTCTGAAAACAAGACAATAATTTTTGCTTGTCTAGAAAATCCTTCTTGATTTAAGGATTTTTAGATATTTTGGCTGGAAACAAGACAAAAAAAATCTAAGTAAGAAAAGCATTTTTTGCAACGTATATTTAAAGTTTCATATTTTGCACTGTATTAATTTGAACACAGGTTATTTGCTTTTGAAGTGTGTTTTTTAAGTTATGTGAGTGTTAGAGCATTTTGCAAACGAAATTAGTCATTTTGGCCAGTCAGCTTCAGTTTCATCTGCTGTGTTAACGGTTTTGAAAAGGTGATGTCAGAGCTGACAAATGCATCAGCATGTCTGAGATCATCTGCAATAAATCTGTCCTGCTTTTACAGTTGAAAATGAAAGCAGACAGTACATGCACAGATGTTCACCACTGCCAGAACACATGTAACTGACTACAACACAAACACAGCATCACAGTTCATCACTTTTGTTGCTAATTTGGTTGCATCTTCACTTTGCATGTAGAGAGACACAGGAATAACTGATTATTTCTCTTATCATGCCATTATGTTTTGAAGTAATCAAGAGAAGCGTTATCATCGCTGAAGAAATGGCAGATGTTACTCCTTAGAAAGCATGACCACTACACCATGTTATTCTCTGTAGTAGCTGGGGGGAATCTTAACTGAACAGACCAAGTGTGGCAGATTGAGCCAGGCCAAGGTGCAAGTCTCCAGCATCCGATAATCTAACCGGAACTAACCCAAGTGTGTTTTGCTGTCTGTTAGTTAAAACATTTCAAAATGCAGACTGTTTCTCCAGTCATGTATTTCATCACTGAGGATTTCTTTAAAATACTGTGTAAAAATCTCAACTTGTGTCCTGTGGGCTAAGTTTCTTGACGAATGAATGAATTGATAAATGAATGTATGTATTTACTTGGCTGTCAATTCAGAAACTTGTGTATCCAATGGATGTTGGACAATACAATAATTGCACTTAAATGCAACTACCCTTTTCAAGCCATTTTGGCTGGCTTTCTACTTTGCAGGTGTCTGACAACGTTTTATTAAATAACTTCCTGTCTTCTGAGATATTCAATTTGTCTTCGTTTCCACAGCTAAGCGTTCACAAGAGGCCCCCATCTCAGTCTTACTATTCATGTAGCATAACCACAACGCTTGCTTTTGTGCATGTTTATTTCACACTATGCTGAATATTTTTTCATGGCTGGGACTAACCTAAAACCACTTCCTTGCAAGCAGATGTTGTGGGACCGTGAGATACATTTCCTTTTTGCTTCTTTGTTTTCATTAAAAGTACGTGAACTGACTACCATACAAGTTGGGTGAATAGGTAAAGTTTGAGACAGGGGTAAAAAGGGTCTCTATTTTATCCACCAACTCTACTTTGTGAGCTCCACAATCAAAGACGAAACACAAACACGAGCAGAATACATTTTTGTGTAAATTGTTCGTAAAGCCTTTCTTGGCGTAAACTTTCAAAATCATGAAAATGTTTGTATTTTCAAATTGTTGAATAGTATGAAAGAAATGTATTTGTGTAACTGTAATTTATAGGCAGGGATTATGCTAGTTGTGAATGAGCGTGGATGAGCGCCCTATTTATGAAAGATTGTAATTCATTAACGTACACGTTAACTATCAAATCATACATTTACGAAGGGTGTGTGAAATCGGAAGAGAGTTTTTGGGAAGGTCTGTTTTACGCGCAAATTACTCAGAATTTACTCATATATTTATGCAAGTTTACGAATGCCCATTGATTGTAGGAAACACCACAAACTGGATTCGAACCTGGGTCCCTGCCAGAGAAGCGCACTCGCTTCATCAGTTGCACCATCAAAGCAGACATGCGTTAGGTAAAACTGCAGTCTTTTTATAGTGTTTCAAGCAAGCTTTTTTTGTTGTTTTTTTTTTTTTAAATCAATGACGGCACAAATTATATGGACTGTGAATCGCAGAGAAAAGACTTCATATAGTGGTCATTACATGTTTTTCTTGTTTTTAGCATCCTACCAAAATAGTGACATGTTTAACTATTAGGAATACATACTGGCCAAGCTCAGGAACTCCAGAAATAATAATTATGGGTAGATTGTTCAGACACTGCCTGTGAAAGTATTCCATCGTATACATAATTATGACAAAATGTTAATAATGTAACGTTAAACAATCATGAGCTTTTCTTGGATGGTATATCCCTTATGCCATAATAGTATTTTTTATTCTTGAAATAACAAAACAATTACTGATGAAGAAAATGTTTTGATTATTAAGAACAGGTACTTTTCGTGCCAATTTTTGCCAACAGGATGGTAAATAAACATTTTGTTCAAAACACATGCTTTAATGCTCCTCACTTCACAAAATAAAACAAAAGTATGTCAAATATTTAACTTTGCTGTCAAATTATTGTTTAAAATGACTTGCCTAACAGGTTGGCATGGAGCATAACAGGGTGGAAGACCAGTGTTAACAGGTTCTAACAGTGGAAGAGCTTTCCATCATTGTCCTGCATTGCATGGTTTTTGCATCTGTAATTTGTGGAACTGCACCCATATAATATTGCTTTAACACAATACAAAAAAATAAAAATACAGATGTCCTTTGAGTGAGGGACAAAAAAAATAGCTAAGTGGTTTCTTATCACAATCAATCATAATGAAAAGTTCTCTGTTCAGGTGGCTAGAGAAATAATTACAAATTAAAGCTACAAGCAGCGATGAAAGGGCCCTCGCACCCGCCTCATGGCCAGCCGGTGGCTTCAGGAAAACTGCGAACAGTTGGCAGTGTTCTTGTAATATATATTGCAGATCTGGCCACTGAAATTGCATGTGTGGAGTAAAGGGATAACTCGTGGCCATGACATATTGTGGAGGGTCTCAGGAAATGCTCCAACACAGGAAAGACATGATCAGTAAGGTCCCTGCCAGAAAAGACTGCAGTTTTACCCACCGCATGTCTGCTTTGATGGTGCAACTGATGAAGCGAGTGCACTTCTCTGGCAGGGACCCAGGTTCGAATCCAGTTTGTGGTGTTTCCTACAATCAATGGGCATTCGTAAACTTGCATAAATATATGAGTAAATTCTGAGTAATTTGCACGTAAAACAGACCTTCCCGAAAACTCTCTTCCGATTTCACACACCCTTCGTAAATGTATGATTTGATAGTTAACGTGTACGTTAATGAATTACAATCTTTCATAAATAGGGCGCTCATCCACGCTCATTCACAACTAGCATAATCCCTGCCTATAAATTACAGTTACACAAATACATTTCTTTCATACTATTCAACAATTTGAAAATACAAACATTTTCATGATTTTGAAAGTTTACGCCAAGAAAGGCTTTACGAACAATTTACACAAAAATGTATTCTGCTCGTGTTTGTGTTTCGTCTTTGATTGTGGAGCTCACAAAGTAGAGTTGGTGGATAAAATAGAGACCCTTTTTACCCCTGTCTCAAACTTTACCTATTCACCCAACTTGTATGGTAGTCAGTTCACGTACTTTTAATGAAAACAAAGAAGCAAAAAGGAAATGTATCTCACGGTCCCACAACATCTGCTTGCAAGGAAGTGGTTTTAGGTTAGTCCCAGCCATGAAAAAATATTCAGCATAGTGTGAAATAAACATGCACAAAAGCAAGCGTTGTGGTTATGCTACATGAATAGTAAGACTGAGATGGGGGCCTCTTGTGAACGCTTAGCTGTGGAAACGAAGACAAATTGAATATCTCAGAAGACAGGAAGTTATTTAATAAAACGTTGTCAGACACCTGCAAAGTAGAAAGCCAGCCAAAATGGCTTGAAAAGGGTAGTTGCATTTAAGTGCAATTATTGTATTGTCCAACATCCATTGGATACACAAGTTTCTGAATTGACAGCCAAGTAAATACATACATTCATTTATCAATTCATTCATTCGTCAAGAAACTTAGCCCACAGGACACAAGTTGAGATTTTTACACAGTATTTTAAAGAAATCCTCAGTGATGAAATACATGACTGGAGAAACAGTCTGCATTTTGAAATGTTTTAACTAACAGACAGCAAAACACACTTGGGTTAGTTCCGGTTAGATTATCGGATGCTGGAGACTTGCACCTTGGCCTGGCTCAATCTGCCACACTTGGTCTGTTCAGTTAAGATTCCCCCCAGCTACTACAGAGAATAACATGGTGTAGTGGTTATGCTTTCTAAGGAGTAACATCTGCCATTTCTTCAGCGATGATAACGCTTCTCTTGATTACTTCAAAACATAATGGCATGATAAGAGAAATAATCAGTTATTCCTGTGTCTCTCTACATGCAAAGTGAAGATGCAACCAAATTAGCAACAAAAGTGATGAACTGTGATGCTGTGTTTGTGTTGTAGTCAGTTACATGTGTTCTGGCAGTGGTGAACATCTGTGCATGTACTGTCTGCTTTCATTTTCAACTGTAAAAGCAGGACAGATTTATTGCAGATGATCTCAGACATGCTGATGCATTTGTCAGCTCTGACATCACCTTTTCAAAACCGTTAACACAGCAGATGAAACTGAAGCTGACTGGCCAAAATGACTAATTTCGTTTGCAAAATGCTCTAACACTCACATAACTTAAAAAACACACTTCAAAAGCAAATAACCTGTGTTCAAATTAATACAGTGCAAAATATGAAACTTTAAATATACACTGCAAAAAATGCTTAAATCAAGAAGGATTTTCTAGACAAACAAAAATTATTGTCTTGTTTTCAGAAAAAAAGACATCAAATTTAAGTGAGATTTTGCTTAGAACAAGCAAAATAATCTGCCAATGGGGTAAGCAAAAACTCACTTAATTTTGACTTGTTTTTTTCTGAAAACAAGACAATTTTTGCTTGTCTAGAAAATCCTTCTTGATTTTAGAATTTTTAGATATTTTGGCTGGAAACAAGACAAAAGTACTAAGTAAGATAAGCCCTTTTTGCAGTGTACTTTTCAAAATCAGAAATGTTGAATACTGTTTTTTTTTTAAGGAAATTTATGGGTGGAAATATCTAAAAAAAAAAATAATAATAATAAAATAAATAAAGAGTTTAAATGCTCAGAGCTTCACATTGGATGTGTTTCCTTACTGTGTTGCAATGCAATGAGGAAAATACCTCCTTGCACAGCAAATTCATCAACAGCCCATCTTAAAGGGGTCATCGGACGCCCATTTTCCACAAGTTGATATGATTCTTTAGGGTCTTAATGAAAAGTCTATAATATACTTTGGTTAAAAATTCTCAATGGTTTTGTAAAACAACACCCTTTTTTCTTTGCCAAAATCAGCTCTGCTAAAATCATCTCATTCTGGTCGAGGCTGCTTTAAATGCAAATGAGCTCTGCTCGCCCCGCCCCCCTCTTCTTTCTGTGGATAGACGCGCCTGTTTACATTAGCCGCGTTTAGCTGCTAAACTTGCTAACTAGCACTTTATTAGGAAAGATGATCGCAAAGATTCATAAAAAAAACCCTTATACTCGCATCTGCTGTAGGTGAAGCTGGATCATGAATGATTCACGCGATCATAGACAGATATATGTAGATCGGGAGGCGCATTTCATTCACAAACAAACGTAATCTACTGCATCTTCAGCGGCTCAGATGTCGGGAGTAAATGACGACCACTACGTTCATTATTACATCCAGCAACACAACACCTCAATCGCTCAATCGGAGATATTCTTGTCTAACTTACATCCCTGCTCTGGCATCGAAACAAAGAGGACGGACTCTGACAGCTGATCTGAGGTAAAACGCTCATGTCAATCAACTATCATGGGAGCGTGACGCCACAACGACAGGCATTTGAGAATGGCTCGATTTGAAAAAGGGGATATTATTTTTACAGATTAATTAAAAACCACTGCATGGATTTTTATCATTATAGGGTAGATTTGTACATACACTGCCAACACACATTAATGTTCAAACAACATGAAAAAGTCAACTTAGCATCCGATGACCCCTTTAAGGTGGAACCTTTTATTGTCTTTATCTTGTATTTAGTGCATCAAAATGCGTGATTCTTTATTGAACCTATAGCTTGTATGTGGCAAAGGACAACGTCAACGAGATGGCAGCATACATGGTGGTATTGGTGCCCTTCTGAACTGGCACTGTAACAGTGGCCCTCTATCCAATAATATCCCTCTTGCGTCTCCCCACTTTACAGAGGTTGAAGCCGGCTTCATTCACATAAATTAATTTGTGATGTGCCCCTTCAACTTCGAGTACACTATTCTCTAAGAAAAAAAATACAAACTCAAATTATCTGTTGCATATCACTGTATGGTATAACAAGCCATTACAATAACAAATCTAAGCAGAGCATGTCAAAATTGACATTGACAGTCACATTCATATATGGGATTGATGAAACAGCTGCATTACTGTAGAGACAGTTTGTTCTGCCAACAGGGCAATACAGAAAATCTGAAATACACAGTAATATAGAGCAACACTGTGGCTTACCTGTTCTCATTCCGAAAAAGCCTGACAATAGATGCCACAGTGCATGATCCATTCTTGCAAATAGCAGGAAAAAGGTGGCAGCTTTTAAAGATGGATGAGGACTGATTGCAGATTGAGTTGTGCAAACGAGTTTTACAAATGTGCATTAGAGATTCTTAATTATGCAAGTACTTTCTATCAGCTGTGAATAGATGTTTTTTTTTTTGTACAACAGTTAATCCAGTAAAGTTTGGGGTCTTTCACTGAGATCTGTGGTAACTGTTTTGACAAAGGGTGTGGCAAAGGGCCTGCTATTTAACTTATTTATATTAATGTGTGAAAAATAACTGTTTGGATTGAGTAACTGTTTAATGATTGCATTTTAATAGTTTAAAATGTTTCTTATAATATTAAAAATTATGCTGATGTCATTGACGGCAAGAGCTCTTAGAATTAGCTTTGCAAGATTGGAGTGACACAGTTTTTTGACTGTTCAACATTTCCAGTAAATTGTTTGTTATTAAACTTGCTAATAGGAAACTGTAATGTTTAAAATGACTTTGGAATGTTTTTCGAGTTCAAAACATCCTCACACAAGTAAGAAGCAATGGAAATCAGAAATTGGACAGATTACCATCACAATCCTCCTCTGTTTCCAGGTCGTACAAGTGTTTCACAAAAGTCTTGAAAGAAGTAAAGCCAAAATGTTTCAATTGTCCACAGGTGACTGGACCCAGAATAGGTCATAAACCCCACCCTCTCCATGTAATGTAATAGAACATGAGACAAACTAAATAATCAATATACACTTGAAATAGTTTTTTTCCAAAGATGGTTTCCATCATTTTAGGTAGTTCTTATGATGCTTATTTTCTTACGTATCGTGCAAGGAAGGGGCAAACGAAGACGGAGGTCAAAGATAAAGTCTTTATTATATTCCACAAGTAAATCCACAGCAGGAGGGTAAAGCCACACATACATTGACAAGACCGGACGAAAAACACTGAACTCAATGCAACTTATAAAGACAGGTGATAACGATGACCATAATTAAGGCACAGGTGAAACAAGGTTAACTAATGATGATTAAATGAGGACAGGAAACAGGAACAACCAAATATGGACACAAGAGGGAGAAACCAACATAAACAATCCACAGGGGTGTGACATATGTATGTTCAAGTTTTCGTTTTTCTAACAAGTCTGCTTTTAGTTAGTTATTTGATACTATATAAATAGGGTGTGGTGCCATGATTGTGAACTTGGGATTGGGTCTGTGGGAGTTTGGGCAGGACTTTGATTCCATGGTTCCACCTCACAATCACTACTGTGCAGGCTCTGGCTCCAAATGAAGCGGCCATACTGAGAATGTTTTGAGCGCCTACAATTATAATATACGAAGGGCCAGATTTACTAAATAGGGCAAATTCCAAAACAGTGCCAATTGGGTATGGAAATTTCTGGGGGTGGTTTACTGACAACATGCAATTTAAAGAACACAGATGCAACATCTCATTTACATATCGACCAATGCAAACCGGAGGCCAAAAATTGAAGGGTTGCAAGATATTTCGATAGACCTGGTATTGCATGACGACTCCTAGTTGAGGGTTCCAAGTCGTTCCCTGCAGCAAATTAAAAATAACACAGCTTGGCAAACTATATGTTTGGATAATGTGTTTTTATGGCATTCCAAATAAATTGCTATATAAATTTAAAACATCCTTTTCCTTCTACCACACACTCTCTATTCTCTGTGGTGCCTCCTCCTAGCAACAACAACTGCAGCCATTTCAAGTGCAAAATAGTTTAAGACAAATACCAGTAATTTGATGAGCACAAACATTAGTAAATTTGAATTTAAATACTCTCCTCCCAATAACTTTTATGTCTAAAAGGGAAAGTCCTACAAATACATATTCAGTAAGGTCAGGTGCAAAAATGACTAAATAAGTGCTAATTCTACACCGCACATCTTTAGCAAAGAGTATCTCAGTAAGCCCCCAGTGGAATTTCAAACGCTGCCTCAAAGGCAGCTAAGATATAGCGCCACCAATTGGGCCAATAATGCAATTTGACCTGTTACTGAATTGCCGTAACTGTCAATTTCATGAGTCCATAACTTCAAAATGCTACCATAGAAATTACTGTAATTTTGTACAGTGTACAGTAACCAACAATGCAATGGCTTAATCAGTTTAATTTACATTCATTTGTATAATGCATTTCACATCACATTTTGTTTTCAGAACAGCTTGACAGAAAATGCATGTTTTTTTTCTGTTACGAAACCAGAAAAGTATTTATAGGAGTAGGTATTAGAAAGAACAAATTGTAGTACTTACAGAATCTTGTAAAAAAATAATAATATTTACAAATACCATTTATGCATTAAGCACACTTTGAGCGCATTTTAAAGCAATGAAAGTGCCATCATTTTGTATCTAGTGTCCTCGCAGGGGGTAGGTGTCATCTATTCACAGGTGCTTGGCCATATCAGGTCTTCATAAGAGGCTAGAGTTAAAAAAAATTTGACACTGTCAAAGGATGATAACGAATAATGTAATTAGATTTCATGTTAACAGCCTGTTTTCACTCTTATCTCAGTGTTATTTACATTTTATAATACTTTATTGTTCGTATTTGAAAAAGAGACGGTCCCTAAGTCGAGCGTGAAAAAGAAGCTAAGAACAAGCAGGGCTCGCTGCATCCTGCGGTGGAGATACAACACCGCCCACATCCACCCATCACCGATACAACCCTGCCCGCGTACGAGCGTGACGTCGAAAGTCATGCCCATATTAAATACGTCACCTTGTGATTCCCCAATCCCTATCCACAAGTTTCCTATGCCCCATGAGGCCTTGCGTCAAAAGTGGGAGCGTCTTCCGGTTCAAAGTAAACAAGCGGTACGGGACACTCATTCATTCAACAGTTGACAGGAGTGACGGGCAAATGAAGCCTCGTGAAGCACCGAGACTTTTTCCTGACTGTTTCGGGAAAAGATTCAAAGCCTAGAGAGTGTTGAAAACAGCGCGATCTGGTGGTTAGTAAAAAATAAAGCAGCCCAAAGCCTGTGAACTCTGTCAGAAGACGCATTCACCACAATTTCCATAGATCGATCCATGTTATATGCACAAATAAAAGCCTAACCGTGTGTGTGTTGGTTTGTTGAATTTCCTGACTCTGACAAATTAATTTACCCATTGAACAGTGCCATTAAATGCCAATACGAATATCAATATGATGTAATAGAAGAATAATGTACACGTATATCACGTATATGGAATATATTTAATTTTTCTGAAATAATTTGTATTCTTCATATTTCTTAATAGACTGGGTATTTAAAATGTAATTATTAAATAGGTCCCAATGAAAATGTACTCGCAAAGTAAGATCTGGGGGTTGAACATTAGGACACGCAAAGTGAATCACGCACATGACAGAAAGGGAGGTTTCTACAAAAGGGATTTCTACGTTAACAAGCCTCAAATCAAGACTTCATCTGGCATGCCCTTTAACACAAGCTCTGATGTCTCAGTTCAAATGTCATTTCACTAGCTGACAGTCATTCAAGATTTAGCGATCCAAATTGGCTAATGATGTGGGAACACAAATTCGAAAAGCATGTTGTCCATAGGAACATAATGACATCTCTCATAAAGGTGTGCATCTTTACAAAGTAAACAATGGTCTAAAAAACAGCCTCTTTGCTAATTAGCACACAAAATACAATTGTATACTACGTCCGCCGCCTCACCGGAAGTTGTACCCATGTTCTTTTTTACAGTACCTGGTAGTTTTTATTGTAAAAGTTGGTATTGTATAATTGTCAGGTTTTTTTTTTTAAAGATGTGTTCCACTTATCATAAAGTGTTAACATTTAAATGACAGAATCAACAGTTTTCCATATGCAGTAGCTACACATACATGGGCTAAATAGAGGTTGATTGCTTTGACAGTTTAAATAAGTAACATGACATTGACCTTCAGGCCTTGTTCATCACAACTTGAACAATGAAATGTTTCCAGGTCCTCCACATACTTAAAGATGAATAAAAAGACATACATTACTTCTTTGGGCATTTTATATTTATTATTTTACAAAAATAATTCAATTTAAAATGTTACAAAAATATACACTACCAGCCAAATGTTTTTGAACAGTAAGATTTTTATAGTTTTTTTAAAGAAGTCTTCTGCTCACCAAGCCTGCATTTATTAGATCCACAATAACACAAAATTTAAGCTTCTATTTGAATGTATTTTAAAGTGTAATATATTTCTGTGATCAAAGCTAAATTTTCAGCATCATTACATCATTACAGTCTTCTGTCACTTGATCCTTCAGAAATTATTCTAATATACTGATTTGCTGCTCAAGAAACATTTCTGATTATCATCAATATTTAAAGCAGCTGAGTACATTTTTACTGGACTCTTTGATAAATAGAAAGATCCAAAGATCAGCATTTATCTGAAATAAAAAGGCTTTTGTAACATTATACACAATACCATTCAAAAGCTTGAAGTCAGTGTGTGTGTATATATACACTAATATTGAATTAATAGATTATAGAAATTAATACTTTTATTTAGCAAGGATGCTTTAGATTGAACAAAAGCGATGATAAAGACATTATAATGTTTCAGATTTCTATTTCAGATAAATGCTGTTCTTCTGAACTTTCTATTCATCAAAGAAACCTGAAAAAATCTAGTCAGCTGTTTTCAACTTAATAATAATAATAATAATAATAATAATAACAACGAGCAGCAAATTAAAATATAGAATGATTTCTGAAGGATCGTGTGACTGGAGTAATGCTAAATTACATATCTGAAGTCAATTGAATTAATTACATTTTAATAGAAATATAGAAAACTGTTTCAAATAGAAAAAGCGTTATTTTAAGTAGTAAAAATATTTTAAAATGTTACTGTTTTTGCTATACTTTGGATCAAATAAATCCAGGCCTGGTGGGCAGAAGAGACTTCTTTAAAAAAAAAAACCCATTAAAAATCTTACTGTTCAAAAACTTTTGACTGATTGTGTTTAACAAAATATATGTTCCAAATATCATAAGTCTGAGCAGTTGAATGATCAGACAAACAGTTTGTTATGCAGTACACATACCTACATACACAGGCTACACAGAGAGATTCCTTGCTCTGAAAGATTTTTCACAGGACATGGCATGAGGCCTTGTTCATCAAGACAATTTGATATGAATGTGTCCAGCTCCTCCAGATACTCAAAGATGAATAAAAAGACTCTCTTGCTTCATCCGATTCTCCCCCGGTAGTCTTTGATGACATTCTGTTGATTTTTACTGTCCATCTGAAGAAAGGCAGGACCTTTCACCACCCCACAGAATAACTCACAGTGACTCTGATTCCAGCACCACGATGGACCTTTGCAAACTTCCACTTTATGTCCTCTTGGCGCTTCTGATAAAAATAGAGAATACACATGTACTGGAAGGTATATTTGTCCACTAAAAAGTATTTACATAATCATTTAGGCTACCTCATCATTCTACTGTAACAATTCCGCGCAGAGCGTGGAATTTACACATTAAAAGGGAAGATTTTTATGCATGTATGAATGAACGGACGTACACAGACAGCCACCGTAGCCAACCAAGTGTATTATACATATAAAGATAAAGTGCCAGAGAAAGCTGAAACAGTAGAATACAACAACAAATAAATATATATGTATGTGTGTGTGTGTATGTGCGTGTGTTTTGTCTCTCAGCGTCCAAATGGTACACTATATACAAGATAGAGTTCAGATCGGTCTCACCGGGATTTATTCCCCGGGAGCGCAAATCCACACGGCTCCGGCTGTTTTAAATGTCCTTCAAGGTAAGTATCCAAAAAAAATATAGATGAACACTCCACAAGAAGACACTGTCTAGGAAAAAAAAAATATGCAGCCGAAAAAGTATAATCCACCGGATCGATCGCCGGAAACACTTCCGAAGCCTTTTGAGCAACGCCGCTCTCGAACGCCGGTAAGCCGGTTCCATATATGGAAAATACAACACATACTTCCCGCTAAAGTGACGCAACGTCACATGACGACGGAGCGCCAACGGAATCTCGCGAGAATCACGTTCGGGGACAAACAGACAAACAAAAGGGAGATAACAGCGCACAGGGGAAAGCAATAAACATAATAAATAACCCCTTCTTATTGGCAAACGATGCTATAAATAAACTTCCCCTTATGTGGCTACCCTACACTACATACAAACATATGTATGATTTATATATTTATTTATCTATATCAGTATCTAGAGAAATGCTCTCACCATTCCTCCATGCACCACTGCATGGCTTATATGGTCCTCCAAGTGAATTGTAATGAGTCATTTTCTTTACTGGTAAAACTGTAGCAGGGACCCCTTAACCTGGCAGAACTGTCCTGCATCAGGCTTGGACTGAAAATGTGTAGAATGCACAAAAACATCGACAAACATTATGTGATCTTTCCATTAATATAAAAGAATACAAAGATAACTTGTGACATACACAGAATTATCCAGCAAGACGTAGTGAAATGATGCGGTTACTCATCTGATTTACTGTACATGGGTACTGTGATCAGTGTTAATCATTAAAGATGTCATATGTATGTGAGTGTTTTGTGTGGGGGGCCAGGTAAGTATATATGTGTGAGAGGAATGAAGTGTGTGTGTCTGAGTGGGATTGAAATAGAGATAGAGATGATTGAAATTGCACACTGATTTAGCATTCACTTTATGTCATAAGACATAGATAGAATCGATAGTGCACTATCTATCTATTCACACATGTATGTATGTAGGTATGTATTTGTGTGTGTGTGCGTGTACACACACTTATGTATGTATACACACACACATGCACACACACACACACACGCAGCTGTAGTGATTGTTGTTGTGTTATAAATGTGTCTGTTCTTGTGTTCAGATGCCTGTTTTCTCACACTGGATCCAAACACAGCAAACAATGATCTCAGACTGTCTGAGGAGAACAGAAAGGTGACATTTGTGGAAGAGTCTCAGTCGTATCCTGATCATTCAGACAGATTTGATGTGTGGCAGGTGTTGTGTAGAGAGAGTGTGTGTGGACGCTGTTACTGGGAGATTGAGTGGAGTGGATATGTGTTTATATCAGTGTCATATAAGAGCATCAGCAGGAAGGGACGGGGTGATGAGTGTATGTTTGGATATAATGATCAGTCCTGGAGTTTGATCTGCTCTCGCTCCAGTTACTTATTCATACACAATAACAGAGACTGATCTCCCTGTGAAGCCCATCATCAGTAGAATAGAAATGAATGATGATTATATCTACAGAGTAGGAGTGTATGTGGATGTGAGTGCAGGAACTCTGTCCTTCTACAGCGTCTCTGACACAATGAGTCTCATCCACACAGTCCAGATCACATTCACTCAGATGCTCTATCCTGGGTTTAGGATTTATTGGTCTGGATTATCAGTGAAACTGTGTTGATGAATCAGAATAGACTGATGAGAGATTCTACCCATAATGCTTTGAGCTGGTGATGAATCAGTAACAGTGAGATGTTATTGAGTCTCTTCATGACATTAATACTGCAGCTCAACTTCTGTCACTCAAATAACAGAATAAATGTGTGTCATAAATCCTCATATAGACAGTAACATCAGTGTGTGTCTACATTTGTGTTTTTATTGTTGTCTCATCAGTCATTCGTTTTAGTGTCAAAATGCAAAAATGTCACAATCATGATTGATGAAGATGATGTAATAAATTTCTCTCTATTGTTTTTTACAGAAATAATAAAACAATGAAAAATCAACTTGAGATTTTAATTGATGTTTGTATCATGAATATAATCGATTCCTCACAAGACTGAAATGAGTTTCTGACATTCTAAAATATGACATTAATCACATAATTTAATAAAATATATTATTGTAACTATAGTAAAGCTGTATTAAATGATTATAAGATCTCTTTTAATAAGTGAATGAACCTGTCAAAATACATTTTAAAATATTTTCTGAGTTTTATGTTTTATGACAGTATATTTATAGAAAAAAATCATATTTTGTATTTACTTTTTATTTATTTTTTTGTATATTGAATTGATATGAACAAGTATTATATTATAAATATAATGTAAACATTACTTAAGCTGACATATTTGTGTCACGGTTCACAGATCTGCCGTGTTCTCACGTCTCGTGATCTGTTGGTTTGTCATGTGATCGTGTGCTCGCTCAGCTGAGCTGCCAATCAGTCCGGCACAGGTGTTTCCCATTTCCTCAGCCTTTAAATACTCACCTCATTCTCTCTCCCCTCGTCCGATAGTTCATCTGGATGTCGCGGTGTTGGATTGTCTTCGTGTGTGTCAGTCGTTGGTCTGGATTATCTTCGTGTTGGATTTCGTCGTGTCTTCGTGTTTTGCACCACCTGGACTTCAACCACCACGGGACTCACGCCACTTCACCATCTGCCATCTAGCCCCTGCCTCACCCAGCCGAGAGATTTCTTCGTTTTGTGTTTTCACTCTGTTTCCTCAATAAACCACCAATTTCATCTGCATTTGCTTCCTCCCTCATTTATATCGTCACAGAACTATCGGACCAATCATGGAAGCAGCAGGCACCCCACGACCCACTCTGGAGGATTATGTTCAGGACTGCATCTCTCGGCTGGAGAAACAGGAGAAGTGCACGAGCGATGTTGGTTCCGCAATCCGTGCACTTGTGGGGCAGGTGTCCGAGTTGACCCAGCGTATGCAACAGCTGCAACTTCCCGCTGCGCCAGCCACACCACCCACGCCGCCCGCCCCTCTCGCTGCGGTCGGATCATCGGCCGCGGCTCTTCAACCAGAGCCCCGCCTCCCCCCGCCGGAGGTCTATAGTGGTGAGCCGAACTTCTGCCGAGCTTTCCTCACTAAATGCTCTATGCATTTCGCTCTACAACCGCGCACGTTCCTTAGTGAGGAAAGCAAGGTGGCGTTCGTGCTCACCCTATTGACGGGGAGGGCGGCACTTTGGGGTACGGCGGTGTGGGAAAATCAAGATCCCTGTTGTGCCTCGTTCGCGGCTCTCTCCGCCGAGATGAAGAGGGTGTTTGACCGCGCGGCTTCAGGAAGGGAGGCCGCGCGGACATTGATGGATCTCCGACAGGGGGAGAGATCCGTCTCAGACTATTCCATCGAGTTTCGCACCCTGGCGGCAGAGTGCCAATGGAACGAGGAGGCGCAGTGGGATAGGTTCCTGCATGGGTTGGCTGATCGCATCCAAAAGGAGATCTACGCCCTGGATCTACCCGCCGACCTCAACTGACTTATAGACCTTGCTTTGCGGGTAGACTCTCGTCTCTCCCGAGCCGAGCGGCGGGGATTATCCGCTCGGCTTCCCCCTGGGGAGGGAGTTCCACCTCGAGCCAGCGGCCGCGACGCGATCAGCCAGTACGACGAACACGAGCCCATGCAGGTGGGTCGAGCTCGGCTTTCTCGGGAGGAGAAGGAGAGGCGGAGATCCCAAGGTCTTTGCCTGTACTGTGGTGCAGGAGGACATTTTGCATTTAACTGCCCGGTAAAAGGGCCAGCCCGACAGTAAATTTGAGGCTACTGTCGGGTGGGATCTCCGCTAAGAAGACCTCATCCAGCTCGACCTCCACGCTCCTCCCGGTCAGGTTAAGATGGCAGAATTATGATCATCACTGCACGGCACTTCTGGACTCTGGGGCTGAAGGTAACTTTATGGACTACAGTTTTGCACTCCGTAATCATGTTCCCCTCTCTCCCCTCACCAATACCATCGCCGTCTCCGCACTCAATGGCCAGATTCTACCCAAGATCACTCTCACCACAGACCCCATCACTCTCACTGTATCTGGCAACCACAGTGAGAGTATCCCCTTTTACATCCTGGACTCCCCTCATGCACCCGTTGTTTTGGGACACCCGTGGCTAGTCAAGCACAATCCCCGGATTGATTGGCAGCTTAAATCTGTGTCTGAGTGGAGCATTAAATGTCATGAGTCTTGTCTTGTGTCTGCTTGTTCCTCTGTTTCTACTTCTATGTTTCAGGAGAAGACGGTGGATCTGTGTAACGTGCCCGTAGAGTATCTCGACCTGAAGGAAGTGTTCAGTAAGTCTCGGGCTGCTTCTCTTCCTCCTCATCGTCCCTATGACTGTGCGATAGAGTTATTGCCAGGTACGTCTCCGCCTAAGGGCAAATTATATTCGCTCTCCATTCCTGAGAGAGAGGCTATGGAGAAATACATTTCTGATTCTCTAGCAGCCGGGTTCATTCGACCCTCCTCTTCTCCAGCGGGGGCGGGGTTCTTTTTTGTGGGGAAGAAGGACGGATCTCTGCGACCTTGCATTGATTACCGAGGACTGAATAATATCACGGTAAAGAATACCTATCCTTTGCCGTTGATATCTTCAGCTTTCGAGAGGTTGCAGGGAGCGTCAGTCTTCACTAAATTGGACTTAAGAAATGCATATCATTTGGTCCGCATCAGGAGGGGAGATGAATGGAAGACCGCCTTTAATACCCCCAGGGGGCACTTTGAATACTTGGTCATGCCCTTCGGGTTGTCCAACTCCCCAGGGGTCTTTCAGGCACTCGTCAATGACGTGCTGCGAGACATGGTCGATCAGTTCATTTATGTCTACCTGGATGACATATTGATTTTTTCCTCATCTCTCCAGGAACATGTGCAGCACGTTCGACGAGTGCTCCAGAGGCTGCTAGAGAATGGGCTTTTTGTCAAGGCGGAGAAATGCATTTTTCATGCACAGTCTGTTCCTTTTTTAGGGTACATCTTGTCGGCTGAGGGAGTTCGTGTGGATCCAGAGAAAGTTAAGGCTGTGGTGGATTGGCCAACTCCAGATTCCCGTAAGGCCCTACAGAGGTTTCTGGGGTTTGCCAATTTCTATCGGCGCTTTGTTCGCAATTTCAGCCAACTAGCCTCACCTCTGACCGCCTTGACCTCCCCCAGAACTACGTTCAGGTGGTCAGACGCAGCGGAAGCTGCGTTTGCGAAACTAAAGAGCCGCTTTGTTTCGGCCCCCATTCTAGTGACCCCTGATCCATCACGTCAGTTCGTGGTGGAGGTTGACGCGTCAGAGGTGGGGGTAGGAGCAGTCCTGTCCCAGCGTTCGGCCACGGACGACAAGATGCATCCCTGCGCGTTTTACTCACATCGTCTGTCACCTGCAGAGTCAAATTATGATATTGGTAATCGAGAGTTGTTGGCAGTCAAGTTGGCATTGGAAGAATGGCGTCACTGGTTAGAGGGGTCGGGGGTACCTTTCATTGTATGGACCGATCATAAAAACCTCGAATACATCAGAACTGCTAAAAGATTGAACTCTAGGCAGGCTCGGTGGGCATTGTTTTTCGGACGTTTTAACTTTACACTTTCGTACCGCCCGGGTTCCAAAAATGTCAAACCCGATTCTTTATCGCGAATTTTTGACCATTCCGATCGCCCGTCCACTCCCGAGAGCATTTTTCCAGAAACGCTTATCGTTTCAACTCTCACATGGGAGGTCGAAACGAGGGTTAAAACAGCCTTAGAAGGGGTAACGCCTCCGGTCGCTTGTCCACCGAACCGCTTATTTGTGCCAGAGGAATTACGGTCCGAGGTTATTCAGTGGGGACATTGTTCTAATGTGGCTTGTCACCCAGGAGTTAATCGAACCTTACATGTGGTTAAGCAACGATTTTGGTGGCCGCTCATGGCTCGTGACGTTCGCAGTTTTGTCTTGGCTTGCTCAATTTGTGCCATTGGTAAGACTTCTAACAGACCCCCTGATGGGCTCCTTCAACCGCTGCCGGTCCCTTCGAGACCCTGGTCCCACATCACGCTAGATTTTGTCACCGCCCTCCCGCCCTCCCAGGGCAACACGGTAGTTTTGACCGTGGTGGACCGATTCTCGAAGGCGGCCCACTTTATTCCCTTGCCCAAATTACCCTCAGCCAAGGAGACGGCGGTGACTGTCGTTGACCACGTTTTTCGGTTACATGGCCTCCCGATGGACGTGGTCTCCGACAGGGGTCCCCAATTTGTGTCCAAATTTTGGCAAGAATTCTGTAAATTATTGGGGGCAACTGTTAGTCTCTCTTCAGGATTCCATCCGCAGACCAATGGTCAAACTGAGAGAGCCAACCAAGATTTGGAGAGAACGTTACGATGTATGGTCACCAGAAATCCTTCCTCCTGGAGCCAACAACTCTCAATGGTGGAGTATGCCCACAATTCATTACCAGTATCATCTACGGGCCTATCACCATTTGAATGTAGTTTAGGGTACCAGCCACCAATTTTTCCTAGTCTGGAATCCGAAGTCGCGGTCCCCTCTGCCCACGCCTTTGTTCAGAGGTGTCATCGCACTTGGACTAGAGCCCGCGAGACTCTACTCCAAGTGGGAGCACGCACCAAGGCCAAAGCTGATCGCCACCGGTCGAGGCCTCCCGTATACGTCGTCGGCTCTAAAGTGTGGCTTTCTACCAAGAACATTCCGCTCCGATCCGTGTCGAATAAACTTGCTCCTAAATTCATTGGCCCATTTCCTGTCACCAAGATCATTAGTCCGGTGGCAGTCCGCCTCAAACTTCCTCCAGTATACAGGAGGATTCATCCCGTCTTCCATGTTTCCAAAATTAAACCCGTGTTTTTCGCACGTATTAATCCGCCAGTCCCGGTTCCCCCACCGCCGTGACTCGTAGACGGGGAAACCACCTATTCGGTCAATCGCATTCTGGACTCTAGGCGGAGGGGACGCGGATACCAGTACTTGGTGGACTGGGAAGGTTACGGTCCGGAGGAGAGAAGTTGGGTACCTGCCAGGGACATCCTGGATCACTCTCTTATTGATGATTACAATCAACAGGTAAGGGGCTCTGGGAACGTCATGGGACGTTCCTAGGGGAGGGGGTACTGTCACGGTTCACAGATCTGCCGTGTTCTCACGTCTCGTGATCTGTTGGTTTGTCATGTGATCGTGTGCTCGCTCAGCTGAGCTGCCAATCAGTCCGGCACAGGTGTTTCCCATTTCCTCAGCCTTTAAATACTCACCTCATTCTCTCTCCCCTCGTCCGATAGTTCATCTGGATGTCGCGGTGTTGGATTGTCTTCGTGTGTGTCAGTCGTTGGTCTGGATTATCTTCGTGTTGGATTTCGTCGTGTCTTCGTGTTTTGCACCACCTGGACTTCAACCACCACGGGACTCACGCCACTTCACCATCTGCCATCTAGCCCCTGCCTCACCCAGCCGAGAGATTTCTTCGTTTTGTGTTTTCACTCTGTTTCCTCAATAAACCACCAATTTCATCTGCATTTGCTTCCTCCCTCATTTATATCGTCACAATTTGTATCAACACTTTTTATTAATTTAAATTATTTCAACTTCAATTATTGCAATTATAACAAATCAATAAAAATATGTTATGATTATAATAATACTCCTGTTGTCACACCCCTGAACTATTTGTATTGTTTTTTCCCTCATGTGTCCATATATGGTTGTTCCTATTGTTAGATTTTGCTGTATTTGGTTGACCAGTGGTTTGGATGGCTCGCCATATGTATTAGATTTCTCCAATACATAAAATAAGTAAGCTTGACCAAAATTCAGGGGAAGAGAGTTTATTGAAGAAAGTCATGTAGCATAGCCGTCTTCTAGATCTTAACCCATGTAAGGGTCCGAAGCTTCTTCCTAGTTTCTTCCAAGTTTCTTCATAGCTTCTCCTTAGCTTCTCCCTAGCTTCTCCCATAGTTCTGTCTTTAAGACAGAACTTTATACCTAAAGACAAATGGCTAGAAACAATAGATACTGTCAGGACCCCTGCTGGGGATCCTGTAATCTACAAGAAGTTCCTGAGGAATGCTGTTCCTTTGTTATTCTAAATGTATGGACCATTTGGTTCACACCTTTACAGAGACAGTTCCTGTTGATTGCATCTGGGGCACAGTCACAATGTAAATGCATCTGTCTAAAATTACACATAATCTTTCACTGTCCTCGTTGAGTCATTATTAGTTAATCACCATCACCTGTTCTGTGTATCATTAACCACCCTTTATAAGTTGATTGAGTTCTATGCTTTGTGTCCCGTCTCGTCAGTGAAAATGTGTGTTCCTGGCTCCCTTTTGTGGATTTACCTGTGTGGATTACATTAAAGACTTTACATTGCATTTCATCATCGTGTTGCGCCATCCGTGTTGTGACACGTGTGCTCTTAAATAAACAGTATGCATGCATGTATGTAAAAATGCATTAATTAATATTAATAACAATAATAAATATTAATTTTATATAAGTAAAAAAACAATGACTATTACAGCAATAATATTACCCTTAAAAAAAAAACTAATAATAAAATAAGCTTATTTTGTCTATTTTCATAATGTAAATTAAAACAAATATTATAAGAAATAATAAAAGCAATTGGAATAATCATAATAACAAAATAATCAATAATTTTAATTATAATTCGCTTATTCAAATTACAAAAACAAAACTTAATGCAATAATACTATTTCAATATTTTCTTCAATGGAAAGTCAATATATATATATTTTTATTCAGTAAAAGCCAAATTATGAATTATTATAAGATGATAAAATAAAGTTGATGTAATTGCAATAATAATATTGTAATGTAAAGTAAAAACTCAATATTCATTAATAATAATAATGAGAATTTAAATACTTTTTTTTTTCTTTTTTTTTATTTTACAGCAACTACAAATTTTATGGATTTGTTATCATTTAAATAGTATTAAAGCAAAGCTCATATTATTGTTGTTGTTGTTGTAATTGTTATATTAAAGAAAAATACAATTACTATTTTAGATATTTTTATTACATTATTATATACTCCCTTTTTATTTAACAGTACAGTTGAATTATTGCAGTTGTACATTTTTTGCTCATTTGTTAAATTGATTAAAATAAAAAATACATATAAAATAAACAGAAAACAAAATAATATTAAATATTATACATTTTGTTTATTTATTATAATTTTTGTTATTATTATTATTATTATTATGATTATTATTATTAAATACTGAAATTTTATTTTACAGTGCAATATGTAACAGTAATTTAGGAGTTTTTATTTATTTGTGTAATTGGTATATTTACAATAAAATAAAAATATTTTATATAGTATTACTATAAATTGCAATAATAATAATAATAATAATAATAATAATAATAATAATGACAATAATTGATGTTGATGCACATATTGCATTTACAAAATAATTTGTTATCTTCTAATAATAAAATATAATAATAATAATACTTTTTATTGTATTTTTCCTTAATATTATAACAAGTACAATGAATAATAATAATAATGCAATTCTAACACAATTTGTTCTTTTAATAATAAAATAAAATTAATAATAATAACAATGACAACAACAATAATAAATTAAAAACAACCATCATATATATTTTCTTATTATAGCATTTAATAATGATAAGAATTATAAGAAAATAAATAATAATAATAATAACAATTGATATTAATGTACAATTACAACATAATTTATCTTTAATATTTAATATTTAGTATTTAATAATAACCAAAATATTAATTATACATTTGAATAATTTCAATTATAACAGTTATTGTTACAATAATCCTGTTGCACTGTAAAATAAAGTCAGTATTGTTGTTGTTATTATTATTATTATTATTATTATTATTATTATTATTATTATTATTATATACTGACCTTTTCTTTACAATACAATATAATTATTACAATAAGAAGTTTTATTGTGTTTAAATTTTATTTAAAAATAAAGTAAAACAATATTTTGTTGTTATAATTATTAACAAAATATTATTTTTATTTTATTTTAAATATACCAATAAACAAATCAATAAAAAAACTTAGTATTGCAGAAATCATATTGCAATTAAAAACAGTATTTAGCAACAACAACAACAACAACAATAAAAATAATAATAATAATAATAATGATGTATTATTATTTAAATTTAAATAATCTCGTTGTCCTGCTGTCCGCTCACCACCAGATGTCGCTCTCACCCCTTCATCACACTCTGACTGTTGCACCACACTCCGGACTGCATCTCCCATCCTCCACCGCACTGATTGCGTCATCCCCCGTGACCAATCAGGCGTTCTATAAAAGCCCCGGTCCTTCCCAGTGCACTTCACGGATTGTTGTATTGTTGTTATCCCCATTGTTAGCGTTTCCTAGTTTCTTGTGCCCTGTTCCTAGTTCCTGGTTTTTAATCTCTCGCCTGGTTTTCTCGTTTTCTTCTGCCTAGCCGCCTGCCTTGTGGATTATCGCTTGTTAAAGGATAATTCTTCTCGTCTTGCCTGCGTTTTACCTGTTGCTCCTGTTTGACCCTGCCTGCTCGACTATGTATCTGTCTCGTCCATATAATAAAAGCTCGCAAATGGATCCACTCGCCTCTCGTCATTCACTCCCCGTTACAAATACAACATTATTTGGTACAATTAAAATGGTACAATTGCTGTAAAATAAAGTCAGTATTTTAATTCTATTATTATTGTGTGTTATTGTATATATTGTATTACTGACTTTGTTTACACAGGGTATAAGCACTTACTGAGAATTTTTTTTTCGAATTTTTGTTATTTTTCTTGAGTTTTATTTCACCTACTCACACTTGTGGTGTTCCCAGTCAAAAATGACCGGACTCCACACAATTGCTTATAAATCTGTCATTATGCTATATTATCACTAAAGACTGAATTCAATCTTTTTTTCAACTTGTTTTCTTTCATTTAGGACTGGTTTTGATTCTATTTGCTTAATTTCGATTAATCATAGGCCTCATTTATCTGAGAGTAGGTACCTCGTTTTTTGAGTGAAAAAATCTTTTTTTATGAATAATTTTCACAATATGGGATAAAAAAAAATATATGAAAATGTTTCTCACACTAGTGTGCTTTAACCAAAATAAAAGAATTTAAAATCAAACTTCCTGATTAAACATTAAAGTTGTACAAAACAAAAAATGGCCAGCCATTGAAAGTGAATAGAGAGGATCACAAAAAAACAGGACCTTTATTTTGAAATGATTTTATTTTCTGAAAAGCAGCACAAAATAACACTTATGCTGTTCCTATAAAATCTGACCATCGTGACATACAAGAAAGAAAACATTAAGATTATTTACATCATAACATTTCATGGAACAAATCAAAACTGTTATTTTAGTTATATATATCCTGCACACTGACACTGTCAAACTGAGACAATATTATGAAACAACAAGCTGAAGCTCTCTCTGTGCTAAAGCATTTATTTGTAAACTTTCGAGAACATGAAAGCCTCAAAACCTAGGCTAAAGACAAGCCAGTTTGAGCGTGTGAGTGTGAAAGATGTTTATCACAGAGAGAGTTATCATAAAAGCATATTGCATGCAGTTCAAGGTAGCATGAAATGGGTATAATACTCACAATAGTGTGTGCGTGTGTGTGCGTGTGCGTGTACTTGCTTTTGCTACATTGTGGGGCCTGCAGTCCCCACAATGTTAAAAAATGATTAAAAACAGTAAATGATGTTTATCTGAAAGTGTAACGATGCAAACATGTTTTCTGTAAGGGGTGGGTTTAGGGTTAGGGTTGGGTTAGGGGATAGACAATATCGTTTGGTCAGTATAAAATCTATAGAAGTCTATGGAAAGTCCCCACAATTCACAAAAACAAACGTGTGTGTGTGTGAGAGAGAGAGAGAGACAAAGAGAGAGAGAGGGAGAGAGAGAGAGGTCGGAGATTGCAGATTGTGCTGTGCACACACATAAACTTGTTGTCAGTGCTTTCCTGCTATTTTTATTAACAAAATAGCCTATATAGTAGATCACTACAATATATTCCTCAGCAACAAGGTGGTAAAATCACTATTTTATAATTAAATTAATCAACAGGTGGTTCTTTGTCTCCACGTTGTGCATTTAAAATCCTTAAATGCATGGTGAGCTGTTGATTATCTCTTACTTAAACCACAAGTTCAATGCTCATTTGGCTACCTGGTGACACTAGGGAAAACCTTTAAACTGTCCAACTTGTCTACATGGAAGTATAGTTTTTTTTCTAGGATTTATAGGATACTTAATTACAAAGACAGAAACAAACATCAAGCAAGTTGAAACATATAAATTAGTCACCAATTTGCCAAAACATAAAATAGTTATGGATTGCCATGAGACTCTGTTGGATGCAAAAACTGACTGCAAAAAAAATGATTTTCAGTTTTTGTCTAGTGACAACCACAGAGCAGGTTACACACAGGTACCAGCTACTACTGAAAACATTCACAAAGCTGAAGAAGAGTGTCCCTGAAAAGTTTGACAAAACAGTCCTAGCCTTGTCATGTGTCACTGTATAAATAAGGATCATATTTTCATATAAATACATACACATAGTTATTTATATCACTGAGGCTAGGTTACATAACAGAATCACTGTTCTTTATTACAGCACAGTTCAATAACAGCATAAACTACTGTCTCCAGTAAATCAACAACTCTCTAAAACTGTCTGGAAAAATAAGGTATATTTTATTAAGGAAAATATTGTAGGACAGTAGTTGTACAGTAACTTTAGCTAGGTGTGCCTAATAACTGACTGGTGTATAACCAGGGGTTAAGTTGGGTTGGAGCCCAACAGAGCTGAGCGACACCTCATTGTCATCTGTTCCCTGTTTTGTGTTTGTACATTTATTTTTAAGTTCTTGTTTTTTAGTTGCCTCTTTCCTTGTTGGTTTTGTACATCTTGTTCACTTGTTAATCCTCATGTCATTTTCATGTCACACATTCATGTTCTGTTTCCAGGATTTGTTCATGTTTAGTTCCACTTGTATTTTAAGTTCTACTTTCATTTCATTAAACTACCCTCAGTTAGATACTTTATTATGTCCTGCTTCCTTTATTTTGTGATGTTTGCATTACACTAACATTTACACAGCACCCCGCTTAAGTTTTTTTTCACTTTCAATATCAAATGTTTTCAACTCTTGCATTTCTATCCTGAATCATTCACTGTCACACTAGCACCAGTCTTCACAATTTTTTTTTTTTGAATCATTATATAAGCTATGGCCATCAAACTGCAGCTCACACAAAGCAATGTTTTATTATCTGATACCCTATAAAATGAGTCTACTAATGCAACATATATATTTTTATTTTTATTATTATTATTTTGGATATTTTGTAAACTATATATATTTCTGTACTTGTGATCACAAAAATAAGTTATGAAGTTAAGTTATGAAGAAAGCAAACAAGCTGTTGCCTATAAAAACTTAAGGCGATGATGTTTTTTTTTTTTTTTTTTTTTCTTTTAAAAAACAATGTTCTTTTGATTATTTATTGTTGTTTTTACCATTTTGTACCATTAGTCCTGTAGTAATTTTATTTAATGTATTATAGTTCTATTAAGAAAATTAATTTTGTTAAGATTTCTCTAAAATCTTTTGGGGTTTCAGTTTCTACTGTGCTTTAAAGATTGTAATTCAGTACTTTGTTGATAACTTTGTGGCACAGAGCTAACAATGAAGCTAGGTTTATCTGTTCTAGCATAATTAAAATGGTTTAATGCTGTACTTACTCTCTATGTGAAACAAGGAGTAATAAGCACAGAGTATATTTTATACTCTATAATATATTTTTGCAAAAGCAGGCAGTTACTTTAATTAGCCTATATGCATTTATATTGTAATTATCACATTTTCGAGTCAATCTCTGTTCATATAGCACAAACAATGAGCTGTCACTTTAATTCAGCATGTCAAGCACAGCAAAATAGACTTACGAAACAGTGTTACCAAGTCGGTTTTCCCGCGGAATTGGGCTACTTTAACACTGTTGCTGCGGGTTGTTTTTGATGTCCGTGGGTTGAATCGACCCCAATAACGGCATATTTAGCTCCTGAAATGCAAATGTACCAAGGGAACTCCAACAAAAAACGTGTATTTTTCCCCCAGAACACGATTTTTAATGGGGGACCCCCCTTTCGAAACGTGATTGGGCTAGTTTTGAGTAGCAATTGGGCGGGTTTTGTTGCGAAAACCTGGCAACCCTGGTGCGGAAACTCACTGAACTGCTGCAGACGCATCGCTTCTGGAACACGCTGCCGGACCGCAACCGTGTGGAGTGTGAACGCTCAAATCCATTAACATGAGCGCGGAAAAACACGCACGTTTCTGTTCCATTCCAGCGTAACCCCACGTATGTGTCACAATATTCTCAGGTTATAAAGACTAAAGAAGGGAAAAGTTAATCTTCTGAAACAAAGCAGCAATATCTTTTCAGGTAAAAGTTTTTAAAACCTTGTCTATGGACAAGCTAGCCATCACACTGTTCTGACCTTATCAGCCTGTTTGTATCCTATTATTTTATTCGCTCTTGTCACTTATGACAGAACAGCCAACCAGTCACGATAATTTTTTTCGGAAAAGATTATTTTATTCACCTACATCAGAAACAGCGAATCTCTTTAAAAACTGGCTGTTGCATTGCATCGCATTGTAATTTGTAAAAGTTTTACCTGCCAACTGGCAACTGACACAGTTACATATACTTGCCAACACTGATTTTCACTCACATTTGGTGCTTGGCGAGTGTTAATTTTAGGCCCTGCATTTAAGTATTGACTAATATTAATTAACTGCATGAACTTACTATATGGTTAGACTTTGGATTAGGGTTTGAGTTAGGTTTACTTGCATGTAATTATGCATAATTTATTGATATTATAATAGTAAGTACAGTTCAGGTAAAAAATTTACATCCCCCTTTCAGAACCATTAAAAATGTTAATTAATTTTACCAAAATAAGAGGAATCATACATGTAAGCATTTGAACCTTCTGTAATAGTAGCATATGAGTCCCTCAGTTGTCTGCAGTGTGAATAGATAGATCTCAAAATCATACAGTCATTGTTGAAAAGGGTTCAAATGCACAAAAATTCTGGAAAATCAAAGAATTTGTGGGACCTGAAGGATTTTTCTGAAGAACAGCAGGCAGTTTAACTGTTCTGAAAAAACAAGGGACTCATGAACAACTATCACTAAACAAAAAATAAATAAATAAATACAGTTTTGGATCATTCAGGTAACAACACTGCATTAAGAATCAAGTGTATGTAAGCTGTTGAACAGTCATTTTTATGAATGTAACTATTATTTTCTCTTGTGAACTATATGTAAACATCTTTTATGCGAAATATCTTATTTAGGTTAGTACTAAATAAACAATAACATGCATTTTGTATGATCCTTCTTATTTTAGTATAGTTAACATTTTTAATGATTCTGAAAGGGGTATGTAAACTTTTGACCAACTGTACATGTAACAAGCAGTGTTTGGGAGTAACTAGTTACATGTAACATAATTACATAATTTAATTACAAAAAAATTGTAAGTAGTTACAGTTACTGTAAGTAGTTACAGTTAAAATTGTTAGTTACAGTTACTGAGAAAAAATATGTAATTAAATAACATTTACTTTCGAAAAAAGTTAATGATTACTAAGGGTTACATCTGAATTTTCACACACACACACACACACACACACACACACACACACACACACATGTTGGGTTTACATGTTTTATGGGTACATTCCATAGGCGTAATGGTTTTTATACTGTACAAACCGTACTTTCTATCGCCCTACACCTACCCTACACCTAAACCTAGCCCTCACAGGAGACTGTGCACACTTTTACTTTCTCAAAAAAACTCATTGTGCATGATTTATAAGCCTGTTTCCTCATGGGGACCTCACAAATGTCCCCACAAGGTCAAATTTTACTGGTATTACTATCCTTGTGGGGACATTTGGTCCCCATAACGTGATGAATACCAGGTGCACACACACACACACACACACACACACACACACACACACACACACACACACACACATACAGATTTAATTGACTTCTTTCATAAATTGCATTGACTGCTCTAAAATGAGACACCAGTGTTTCGGGAGTTTAGGACACAGAATAGGACATGCTTATTCGATAACTGTTTTATTTTGTATTTGGGTTTATAGTAATATAGTACAGTAGTTTTTCAAGGCATTGTTAGATGCCAGCGTTTCCTGTCATAACTATGCAAACATTTGATTTCAAAACCAGCATCATAGCTATTAAACTATTTCTTGTTATGATTTCAAATCTGTATTTAACCTCAGAAATACTGTCATGTTAATATCACTGGATAAAGCATTACAATGTTACACTGGTTAATAATTAATTTCACTAGTGATAGGTGCGCTCAAAACTGCTTCATGAAGCTTCAAAACCTTTACAAATTTTTTGTTTTGAATCATTGATTCAGAGAGTGTTTAAAACTGCAAAAGTCATGTGACTTTAGTAAACGAGTCATCTTTACATCATATTTCAAAACTTTTCAAAATTTTACCAGTTCACTGGGGGACATCTATAAGAATACACATCAGGGGTAATTCAGATGTATAGTTATATAAGTAAAAATAATTTAACATAATTTATTAACATAATAGTTATAATCATGAAATAAACTATAAGATGATTTTTACCATCACTGAGTTTGTGACGCCTGAAGAGCAATGGCTCTGTGGCCACGTTCACACTGTCAGTTTTTGGGATTTTGGGGAACCGCATTTACTTACAGGTGTGAGTCTCGAAATGTCCCGTTCACACAGCAGCTTACAGTCGCTTTTCGAATACTGTCTGTATGAACGTGCAACAGGAGTCAAGCCCATATTCCTTAGTAGTAACCATACTAAGTAACCATAGCAACAAAGACCAAAGCAATGATTGTGAATTAAACATTTCCGATGGCGTTCGTTGCTGTGAATTTTATCTAGTTACAAGAAAAGGTTGAAAAGGGATCTAACTGCGAACTGTTACTGATTTTATGTGTAATACATGCTATGCTGACACAGCATTCCAGTCCTCACAAATGTAGAAGTGGGCAGCCCCAGACTAACAGCTGGCACTGAGTGAATAATGAGTAAAAAAAAAAAACTTTAAAGATTATTTACGATTAATTACTGTTGCCAATTTATCTAATCATTGCTTGCTTACAGTGCTTTATGGAGCAGTTTGTTATCTCATTTGTTTGTCTAATGAAGTGCCGACTGATGTATGAAAGTCAACAAGGCTTTAAAAAAGTAAAAAAAGGCAGAATAGCGTAGAACTCCAGGGCAGCACAGTAATATTGATGAACAGCTAAATAAATGCAGAGCACTGTAACTTAATTTGAGCGTTCCATAACAAGTCAAAAAGCGGTAACTCGTGTACTGTATTCTGCCTTGGTTTCTCCTGGGCTTTTCTCACGGCAGCAAGTTTGATTCAGTTCCTTGGTCCCAGTCCGATCTTAATGTTATGTTAGTGTGTGTTCCCCTGCTGTTTCTATCCTGTACCCTTGTTTGGATTTATTCATTAAAGCCTGTTTGTTATATTTCCTTGTCCTCTGCTTCTTTCTACACACACAGCCTGACAGAAGATCGGACCAAACAAGATGCCGGCTGAGGAAGCTCTGTGGGGTTTGCAGCAAGGCGGACGGAAGTTGGAGCAGTATGTGGAGGATTTCCTCGAGCTTGCTAACCAGCTGAGCTGCCACGACGCTGCTCTAGGTGCGTGTTTTCAGCTGGGGCTGGACGATGATCTTCTCGTGTGTGAGTATCCCCTGATCGAACTGATTAATCTTGTCCTTTATTGAAGCGGTTCTAAATTCGAAGTCAAAGAAATAAGGGAGGATTATATATCTCGTCGTCCGCCCCCCTCTGGAACACGCCGCATTGTGTCGGCTCACACCTCACCGGGAACCCCCACATACCGCACCAACGGCTTGGACCGCCTACCCCGCCCCAAACGACCCCATGTCATCCAAGGCTTCATCCGCTTCCTCAGCCCGGAACCCCTGGCCGCGGCCTGCTCAAAAGCTCCGGCCCGCTCAAGGCCGCCAGCAGCCGCCTCTCGCTTAGGACCGCCGGCCTCTCATATGGCAAGCCACCAATATATTAAGGATATTATGGACCTGGCGCTCCCCATGAGGTTTGATGCCCCTATCCTTTCTCCTTCTCCTACGTCTCAGCTGGTCCCGTCCAGCCCTCCTATGTCTCCGCTGGTCCCATCCAGCCCTCCTGAGCGCCGTCCAGAGCCCGCACTTCCAGAGCGCCCCCCAGAGCCCGCGCTTCCAGAGCGCCCCCCAGAGCCCACGCTTCCAGAGCACCTTTCTGAGCCCGCACCTCCAGAGCTCCCTCCTGTACTCTCCCGGGCTTGCAGTACGCTCCGTCATGGCCTCCCGAACTGTGTGCCCCACCAGGACTCCCTGATCTGCCATGGCCACCCGGACTGTGTGCTCCGCCATGGCTCCCCGAGCTCCTTGATCTGCCATGGCCTCCCGGACTGTGTGCTCCGCCATGGCTCCCCGAGCTCCCTCACCCGCCATGGATTCCTGAGCTCCCTGATCCGCCCTGGAGTCCTTACTCCTCTCTGTCCTGTGTCTGCCCTGCACGAGCCTCCAGGGCACTCCTCTCCCTGGTATATATGTTATGGCGCGAGACGCACCTTCAGGGAGGGGGGAGTAATGTCACACTCCTGTGGAATGTTTTGTTGGTTTCGCCCTTTTGTGCCCTTATATGGTCTTCCCTGTTCCGTTTCTTGTTAAGTTGTTATTGGTTAATCCTCGGCTCCTTCCTACACACACAGCCTCACAAATGCAGCCGTAATAATAGAGCATTTAGCTTAAACTTAGATTTAATTATCTGGTTATTCAGCTGGGCTTACAGCAATTCTACTTCTTTCATAGAGTGTGGCAGCAGTATCCGTAGAAATTCAGATTACGTTATTAGCAAATCATTAATAGCTGTATGCATAGCAATTAAATGTTTTTATTAGCAGCGTAGTTGAAGTTTCAATGACTAAACATGGATGATACGTGAACTCTTTAAGTTAATAGGAATTATTTGCATTTTGTTTATTTACAAAGGGGCTATAGCAATTCTGTACAGCTGTGGCAGCAGTATGCATAGCTAGTCAGATGCAATGTTGGACCTGGCGCTCCCCATGAGGTTTGATGCCCCTATCCTTTCTCCTTCTCCTACGTCTCAGCTGGTCCCGTCCAGCCCTCCTATGTCTCCGCTGGTCCCATCCAGCCCTCCTGAGCGCCGTCCAGAGCCCGCACTTCCAGAGCGCCCCCCAGAGCCCGCGCTTCCAGAGCGCCCCCCAGAGCCCACGCTTCCAGAGCACCTTTCTGAGCCCGCACCTCCAGAGCTCCCCCTGCACGAGCCTCCAGGGCACTCCTCTCCCTGGTATATATGTTATGGCGCGAGACGCACCTTCAGGGAGGGGGGAGTAATGTCACACTCCTGTGGAATGTTTTGTTGGTTTCGCCCTTTTGTGCCCTTATATGGTCTTCCCTGTTCCGTTTCTTGTTAAGTTGTTATTGGTTAATCCTCGGCTCCTTCCTACACACACAGCCTCACAAATGCAGCCGTAATAGTAGGGCATTTAGCTTAAACTTAGATTTAATTATCTGGTTATTCAGCTGGGCTTACAGCAATTCTACTTCTTTCATAGAGTGTGGCAGCAGTATCCGTAGAAATTCAGATTACGTTATTAGCAAATCATTAATAGCTGTATGCATAGCAATTAAATGTTTTTATTAGCAGCGTAGTTGAAGTTTCAATGACTAAACATGGATGATACGTGAACTCTTTAAGTTAATAGGAATTATTTGCATTTTGTTTATTTACAAAGGGGCTATAGCAATTCTGTACAGCTGTGGCAGCAGTATGCATAGCTAGTCAGATGCAATGTTAGAAATAATTAAATAAATAAATAATAAATAAATATTAGCAACAGCATGCTTAGCGAACTAATTATTATTTTGCTAATATAGCAACAGTAGTTAAAAGTACTTAGTTGGATTATATTTTAACAATTACGCATGGATGGTAAGTAAACTTTTTTCACCAGGGATGGATGGTAAACAAACTCTCAGGTGAATAGGCATTTTATTACTTTGCTTACTTAACAAGGCTTACAGCAGATTTGTGAACTCTCCAAAGTGAAATAAGTATTATTTAATTGAATTTGTTTATTTAACCCTTTCACATGTACGATCACACCGGTGTGATCAGTCTTGGCTGGTCCCTGAAGCGTACGATCACACCGGTGTGATTCGAACGTTCAGCACATCACGTGATCAACTGCTGAATTCAAATCTGCTTTGGCTGGCGCTAAACCAGACCAGATATTAATCGCAACTATTCAGTGTTTTCAACCATAAAATGCTTATTTTAGGTTCCAGACATTTAAATACACATAAGTCCTAGTAAAACGATGCACTAATAGTTTGCAAAATACACGCCGATGTCTGTGGAAGTGGCAATAATGATTGTAGCATCTGGACCATTCAGACATACATTAATTGTTACATTTAACAAATAGTCTTTAAATCCAACAAGCCAGCTCTATGCTGGAGCTCTGGAGACAACCCCCCAAAGCAACTAAAACCCCAAAAGGACTCAGTTGCCAGGACAACTATCTGATAAGAGGTTTTATTGCCCAGAGGAATGCACATTTGCCCATGCTACATTTGCCATAGGAAAGACACAATGCCTATAGAAATAGGCTCTTTTCTATTCATTCACAGACAAACCTTTCGTTGACCTTCCTATCACACATAGCCCAGGTCATTGTGTACAGTATTACTGCATTGTATTTTAATTTCTGTCTGTTGTATTTGTATTTGTCTTTCTACTGTTTTATGCATGTGTTACGTTAGATGACTAATCATATAACCCACCTATGCCATGTTTGGTCTCTTTGAATTCGTATTTTGATGATCTAAAAGATGGTGTAAATTAGATGTTGATACCTATGCAACATATTAGTGTTTTAAGAAACCTTAGTAGTTTTTGCATCAGCACCCAATCGAATTACATATGCAAAATACTTTCCCTCCAAAGGTGAAAGTTACCATTGGTTCGTGGACCTCCTGGAGGCACAGCCTCCAGAGAGCTTAAAGGCATCAAACGATTGATCGCCTCTCTTCTCTTTACTCTCTTCACTCGTCTGCAACATCTTCCGATTGCTGCCCATGTAGAGGAACCCATTGTAGAGCCTGAGCCTGAGCCGGCACAGGGCATGCCCAGCGGGCCCGACAGACCCCAACATTCAGAGCTGTGGCTCTCGACCACAAAGAGCCAGACATTTTCACTCAACCCTAGAATTCATCTTCATGACTCGCCTCAATCAGCCAGACGTTCTTTTAGAACCTAAGAAGATGAGCTAGAACTCTTCAGGACTTCCCTAAACACCCGCCAGGCCTTGCGGCCTTGTCTTTCCATTCCCCAAATATCACAGGACTTCAGCTGGGTCCGTCTCAGCTCTTGGTTCTTCTTCACTTTTCACATGGGAAGAAACTCCCAGTCACCATCGAGTCAGAACATCTTTGGAGTTCATCACTCTTCAGTCCCGGAAGAACGTGATCACGATTCCAAAACCACCACTGCTCCAAGCATCAAGACTTTCACCCGAGACTGCATTTGGACACTTGTTCAACAACCAAGGCAATGCAAGTATCGTACATTTAACTAAACAAACAGAGGTTTAGTATAAGCTGTAGACAGCACTGATGGTTTCACTCAGGTGGCTGACTCTTTTCATAGCTTCATTTCCTTGTCTCTCTCTAACTGCTTCTCACTGACCCTTCCCCCATGTATAAGTGACTTTGTGTTTGTTTGTTTAGATTAGTTATGTGTTAGTCCTTCGTTAATAAAACTCTTGTGCACAAATCACATGAGTGTTGATTCTGATTCTGCCTTGCAAATTAATGTCCCTTTACGATTCCGATTCGAGCTACATGCTCTAATGCAATAGTACTTTAAGAAAGTTATTTTCTGTGGCCAAGAAAATACCATTTCTTAGAGTTGATATAAATTAAACTGAATGTTCGCTGGGCGAACAGATTAGTTGATGGAAAATTAATTCTGCTACAGTTATGACTGGCAGCTGATATAAATAATTGTAATTAATCATAATTAATTGTAATTATTTATACACATTTCCCTTTGAGCTAAAATCGCTACATGATCCTTACAAATGTAATCTGACGACATGTTTTATTGATATCATATACACATTGTGTAGGTAACTATAAAGTTTACTCTACTCTTCACCCAGCTCACCAGAGACTTACTTTAATGTTTTTCGGGAGGAGAGGATGAATTTGCGTCTTGTAAATCCCACAACTTGGATTCAGCGCTAACTAACATGGCGGCGCCCATCACCCGGTATAGATCAACTAACGCGGTCATTATAAAAGTGTTTAAACCTCCAAATACATTTACTTTCACATATTTCAAAATTGGAATATCAGATATTTCATAGCACAGTGAGCACTTTGTGAATAATAGTAATAAAAAAGGAAAAGCGATGTAAAAGCGATACATGTGTCATACAACGCTATTGTGGCTGCATTGTGTCACGTGACAAACACGATGCGTCGCCATGGAAACAGTAAGGCGATACATTCTAAAATAATGGTCGCCTAAAGAAACTCACCCTGGGGGCTCAGCTAGAATATTTTAAACTCACGTGTGAAAGGGTTAATAAAGGGGCTATAGCAAAAGTCCTTTATGCAACTGTAGTAGCAGTATGCATAGCTATTCGGATTGCAATGTCTGCTAATTTTACAGCATGCCATACATAGCAAATTAATATGCAAGGTTAGAAATAATAATTTTAGCAGCAGCATGTATAGGAAATCCAATTGTTATTGCTAATATACTGTAGCAGTGGCAGCAGAAAGCGCTTTAGTGAAAACTCATGGATGGTAAATTAACTCTTTTAAGTGCAATAGGCATTTTATTACTTCTGCTTATTCAACAGGGTTTACATCAGATTTCGTGCAGCAGCAATAGATCATGCTTAGCAGATTCTGATTAAATATTGTAACTGCAGCAGCTCGCACAGTAATCATACTACAACATTGCGAATAGCATTAACAGCTCACGTTGGTGTCAATACTGTATGAGAGTAAAACAGACTTTGCATAGCTACTTGTATGCCTAATTAACGGAGCTTACAGCAGTTTAGTTTTCTTTGTGCAGTAGCCGCAGCCTGCATAGGCATTTAGTCATCGAGAACGTCTCGGTTACAAAAAGGTTCCAAAGATCTGGGCGCAGGTGCCAGACTGTGCCCTTCCCCTGAGAGAGAAAAGGGCTTCCTCAGAGGAATGCACCAGGGAGGAGCTGATGCTAGGAGCACCAGGTCTGAAAACCAGGTTCGGTTGGGCCAGAACGGGGCCATCAGGAGAATCTGTTCTTTGTCCTCCCTGACTTTGCACAGGGTTTGTGCAATGAGGCTCACTGGGGGAGACGCATACTTGAGCAGGTCACTCAGCCAGCTGTGTGCCAGTGAATCTATACTGAGGGGAGCCTCGGTTAGACCGTACCACAACTGGCAGTGGGAGGATTCCAGTGAGGCAAAGAGATCTACTTGTGCCTGGCCAAACCAACCCCAAATCAGCTGGACTGACTAGGGGTGAAGCCTCCACTCACCTTTGAGCAAAACCTGTCGTGACAGAGAATCGACCACACGATTGGATTCGCCGGGAATGTGAATGGCACGCAGAGACCTGAGTCTGTGCTTGCTCCAAAGTAAGAGATGGCGGGCTAGCTGTGACATGTGAAGGGAGCGTACACCGCCCTGGTGGTTGAAAACCACAGTCGCTGTGTTGTCTGAACAGAGTGCTTGCCCCGAATCAAAGGTCGGAACCTCCTCAGAGCCAAAAGCACTGTCAACAACTCTAGGCAGTTGATGTGCCAAAGCAGTGAGGGGCCTGTCCAGCCCCCGGAAGCTGCATCCCCGTTGCACACGGCGCCCCAGGCTGTCTTGGAAGCATCTGTAATAACAATGATGCGTCTGGACACTTGTTCCAAGGGCACCCCTGACCGCAGGAACAGAATGTCTTGCCAAGGGCTGAATGTCTTGCTACACAATGTTGTGATGGTCACACAGTACGTGCCTCGGCGCCATGTCCATTTCGGGACTCGGGTATGAAGCCAGTGCTGTAGCAATCTCATGTGCCCCAGGAGCCTCAGTTGTTTCAGGGGAACCGTTGACCCGCGTCTGAGTGTTTCCACACACCTCAGCACCGACTGTGCACGCTCTCCGGAGAGTCATGCAGACATACTGACCGAGTCCAGTTCCACACTGAGAAAAAAGATACTCTGCGCTAGGGAGAGTTTGCTCTTTTCCCAGTAGACCTGAAGTCCCAAACGAGCCACGTGGTTGAGAACCACGTCCCTGTGAGTGCAAACCAAGTCCCGCGAGTGAGCTAGGATTAGCCAGTCGTCGAGATAAGTGAGAATGCGAATACCCACTTCCCTGAGGGGGGCAAGGGCAGCCTCCGCTACCTTCGTAAAGACACGGGGCGACAGGGAGAGGCTGAAGGGAAGAACCTTGTACTGATAAGCCCGTCCTTCGAAGGCAAACCGTAGAAATGGCCTGTGTCTTGGAAGGATCGAGACATGAAAGTACGCATCCTTCAGGTCTATTGCCACAAACCAATCTTTTAAACATTTTAAAGGGGAGCTTGAGCAGGGCCCGATTCAAAATTCTCAGATCTAAGATTGGCCTGAGCCCACCACCCTTCTTGGGTACAATGAAGTAGGGGCTGTAAAACCCTTTCTTCATTTCGGCTAAGGGGACAGTCTCTATCGCATCCTTCCACAAAGAACCACAGCGTTCTCGCACCGAACTGAGGTAGAGAGAACACCGTGGTACCTGGATGGACGTCTCGCAAAGTGAATCGCATAGCCGCGTCGAATGGTCCTGAGGAGCCAGCGGGAAGGATTGGGGAGGTTCAGCCAATCTAAAAAATTCTCCGCTAGGGGTCTCAAAGGAGTTACACTCGACGTACCTGGAGTGGGGGAACTGTGGCTGGAAAAATGGCCTGTGGCTGGAGATAAGAAGCCCTGAAGACCACTGGCTGTTTTGCCTGGCGAGTTTGTGTGGTGAGAACCGGATCGGGGGGATTGTCTGAGCAAACTAGCAGTTTCAGAACATGGGGGAACACAAGAGGTGTGCGACCGCATGTTCTGATTACAGAAAACAGTGTCCGACCGTCGCATGGAGGGTTGGAAAAGCTGTGAATAATCCCCAGAGAAGAAGGAAATTGCTATTTTATTGACCATGTGGTGGCCGTCTGCAGGATGGCAAACAGCCGAGATAGAGCCGAATCCAGTGTTCGTCCCCTCGTCGAGTGTGGGCCTGGACAGGTCAAACGATCCTCCTTCCCTGGGCTACCCGTCTCAGGAACGCATTGAAGCCTGATGGGGGTTCCTTGTGGCCTGTGGACGGGTTGGTGGTGCCACATTCCTGTGAGAACTGGACCGTTGGGTGGGTCTAGCTGCAGGACCAGCTTGCTGCAGGGCCTGAACTGTTCTTGCAGGGACTTGAAGAGTTCACGTATCATCCATGTTTAATCATTGAAACTTCCTGGACCACCATAGTTTAAAGGTAAGTATTTCCATTCCAAAAAAAAAACTCTTAAAAGACTAATTTAAAACTATTTGCTCAGGCCACCCGAGCCTGAGTCAGGTGGTTGCTGGGGGTTACTTCATCTATCAGCCTACGGCGCGTTTCCTGTTTGTGAATGACACACATAGTGTGCATTTGTACCTAGGTAAGTTTGACCTATTGCCTCAGACATGCATAGTTATTTAAGTTATTCGTTAAATAAATGACTTTTATAAAAAAATAAAAGGGTACAGCACCCAGGTTCACATTGCTAAGCAACTAGTTTAATTTATCTTTGCTTCACTAGCCCAGAAACACATTCATTTAGGTCACTAGTTTAAGCTATCTGGTCAAACAATCAGGTACACACAGCAATAGTCCACTAGCGTTAAGCCATTCAGCAAAGCTGGCCTAGGCTCACATACAGTAGATAGCACACACATGGTCTCATGGATCTTTGGAGCAGCAGCAGTACATATGTCTTGGCAGTAGATCTGCCTATTTTGGGGGGGGGGGGTTGTCTCTCTATTTTGCCTTTATAGGGATGATTACAAGCATTTTATTGTATTGCAGCAATATGCTTTCATGCTTATAACAGCATGCATAGTTTCATTATCTCCTTCCAGCTTTGTTGGGGAGTTATTTTGTATATTTGTGCAGCAGCAGTATGTCTTAAAGGGGTCATCGGATGCTATGTTCACTTTTTCATGCTGTTTGAACATTAATGTGTGTTTTACAAAACCACTGAGAATTTTTAATCAAAGTATATTAGAGACTTTTCATTAAGACCCTAAAGAATCATATCAACTTGTGGAAAATGGGCATCCGATGACCCCTTTAAATACTCACAGCACTGTATCGTCATATCCTTTGGCAGTAGCAAGTTTCTGTACTTGCTTGCAGCAGCAGCAATAATCTACAGCAATAACCAACAACAGCAGCGTAGCAGATCTATTCTGCCAAGACCAAATACATTATCATTATCATATCTATTCCATGCTAAAATCTTCCAAGAGTTCCAAGATGTTCACACCTGGCGCATAAAAATCCACCCACTATCTCTATATAAAATAACAGGTATTGTGTAAAAAACAAACAAACAAACAAAAAAACATAGGAATAAGAGGGAAAATGAAGCTTTAAATGAAGAACAAATGTAGTTTATTAAATTTGGTGATCAGTTTAAAATATAAATATAAAAGCTATGTGGACATTAGAAAGAGGATTTACAATTGTATATGTGTCTGTGTTTAATCTGACAAAGAGACACTGAAGAGTTCACTGGAGATTCATAATCAACCCTAAATCCAGCATAGAGGGGTTCAGTGAATGTGGTGTTGAATGTATGTAAGTGTGTGAGTGTGTATGTGTCAGAGACACTGTAGAAAGACAGAGTGCCAGCCATCACATCCACATACACTCCTGCTCTCTTAGAGGATAAAGGGACAGCAGGTATGTGAGTGAAGTTTTTATTGTGACGGACCAAAAATCTGTCACTTTCGTAGTACAGACTCCAGGACTTGTCATTGTATCCAAACACACAGTCGCTCACTCCTTTCCTGTTGATCCCTTTGTACGTCACTGATATTTCAGCATGTCCATCCCATTCAGCCTCCCAGTAACAACGTCCAGTCAGACTCTCTCTGCACATAACCTGAAGCTCCTTATTAAATCTCTCCGGGTGATCAGGATACAGCTGATGCTCAAACACATGAATCATCTTCCTGTTCTCATCAGACAGCATGAGACGAGTGTGTGCCGTGTTTGGATCCAGTGTGAGATCACAGGCATCTGAGGACAAAAAGAGAGAAACACCTATAACAACAAAACAACAGTCGCTAGACAAAGTGTTTGTGTACTTGTTTAACTACTTGTGAGAGCCACATGCATTCTATTTATTATTTACAGGCCTCCAAAATATTCTCCAGCCTTTGTTGAAGAGTTCACAGAAGTGTTATCAATGATTTCCTTAGAGTTTGACCGTTTTGCTACTGCAGGGGATTTTAATATTCACACAGGTAATGCAGAATTCAATACTACAAAAGAAACTACTTTACTCACATCTTTCTGGAACTTTTCCAAACTTCCAAAAAACTTATGCTCCTCCACACCATATTGAGCAAAGCCTAACACATCGGTATGTCTACAATATAATGTCTACAATGCCTTTATCACCAGCAGGGTGGATTACTGTAATGGTCTCCTCACTGGCCTTCCCAAGACGACCATTAGACCTCAGTCCTCAGGTCCTTACACTGGCTTCCAGTCACATTTAGGATTCATTTTAAAGCACTATTACTCATTTATAAATCACTTAATGGCTTAGGACCTAAATACATTGCATATATGCTCACTGAACATAAGCCTAACAGACCTCTCAGATCATTCGGATCAAATCAGTTAGAAATATCAAGGGTTCACTCAAAACAAGGGGAATTCGCTTTTAGCTATTATGCCACCAGCAGTTGGAACCAGCTCTCAAAAGAGACCAAATGTGCTAAATCAGTGGCCATATTTAAATCCAGAATCAAAACACATCTGTTTAGCTGGGGATTAAATGAATCTTTTAATTCATTTTTTTTTAATCAATTTTAAAATCATTTAATTTCTCTTATATGTAAAGCACTCTGAATTACCATTGTGTATGAAATGTGCTATATAAATAAACAAATAAATAAAAAGTTTTAAAAAAGTAAAGCTTTTTTTTAACCCTCTGGTATTAAAGACTGCACCAGTGTGGTCTGTCTTGTTTTTTCTTTTTCTAAATATTCATTATCACTGCCTCATGCACCTCATGTCTTACAAAAGTTAAATCAATATATTGCTTTGAGTGAGCAGGATGACTTTCACATCATTTTGTAGCAAAGACTCTATTTCAGTCATTTAAATAATAAAAAATAATAATAATCAGACTGTATTAAGACTTTAGGTATTAATGTTTTTAAAATACTGAAAAAGCACAAATGTCAGTGCATGTCAAAACTTCTCCAGGGCCTCAAAGCCCTTCAGACCTCAGAGGGCTAATTTGTAAAAATGCACAAAGTTTTTTGTTAGGGTAAGGCTGTGGGTTAGGGATAGATTATAGCATTCCTAACAAAAACAGTAAAAGTCTAAGCAATAACCCCATTTAGATAAACTTGTGTGTGGTTCAGGTACAAAATGTCCCCAGAAGGATAATAATACCCAAAATTTTTAACCTTGTGGGCAGCGCCATGTTAACCATTGGGCTAGTTGGGGCTGAAGCCCCGGGGTCCAAGCAAGGCGGGGGCCCGTGATTGCCTGTGGAGCAGATTGACAGGCCATGGTAGCTCCGATCGCCAAAGCCTAACCACGCCTCCTACATATTAGCGCTATTAGGAGCTTTTCCCTAAATTCTATACTACCATTACAGATTAAAATGTCACGTTTGAATTTGGTTTACCAATCAAATGCATTTATTCTGTATTTTAGATCTTTCTGTGTAAGATCCAATTGCGAGCTTTTATTAACAGATCGTAGTCAAGACAGGCAGGGTCGATAACCAAACAAACAGTAATATCCAGGGCAAGGCGAGAACGTAAATCCAATAGAACGGGCAATGGGTCAAAATACCAGAGAGAGCAGTCCAAAGTAACAAATGAACAAGGCTATGAAACGAGGCAAAACTATGGCAATGAGCAAGACAAAACTGTGGCAAAACAAAGGAGAACAATGACAAGAAACCAAACCGTGATAATCAAAAAAACAGGGCAATGAAAACAGGGAAAAACGTTTGGTAGAGTCCGCAACAGCAAAACAATACTTCGCGAGGGGGTGTTTGTAAATGGCCTCCTTCCTCCACCAAACAGGAAGTTACCAACGAAGCAGCAGAGGGAGCAGCAACAGTCAGTCAGTTGCGTGGCGTTACACCTACGCAATAGAACAATCTTTGATAAGTAAAAAAAAGCTGAGTTAGCCCCTAGGCTAGGCTATTTTAGTAAAGCTGATGATGGACTGGAAGTTGTGCAAACACAGTGGGCAAGCATTGTGGCATTTAAGCATTGTGGTTTAAAAACAAATTTAACTGTTCAGGGACAGCAAGGCAGAATTCATTTTAGCAAATGTGCACGTTAAGACAGTTTCAGCGTGATACATGCTGAACTGCTTGAACATCGTGGCCCTTCCACAGCTTATCAGAATTCTCGGCCCGAGTCTGTCTTTTTTGCCCTCTTTTCCAAAAATAGCTTATACTACTGTTTCAGCTATTAAAATGGTTCAGTTTTTTTTATGTAATGGCAACGTGATTATATTTTGTTTCATTTTTATTGTTCATATAGAAAAACATATATAACAGTATTTTTTGTTTGTTAAATGTAAGTTTTTGGTTTTTAAAGTAACAACCAAACAGCCAGCGGAAGACTGATCATAGTCTGTTTGATCAATTTTGCCTTTTCAAATCATCAAGACTTGCCTAAAATAAAAATGAATGTGTGTGTGTGTGTATGTGTGTGTGTGTGTGTGTTGACCTACATTTTCGTAGTCCTGCTGTCATCATCATCTCTCCTCCATGATCCACACTATAAACACATAAACACACTTCAATGTAGATCTGCATAATTTACACACCGAACAATGTTTCACACTGACAATCATACTTGAGTATCTGCAGTTTATAGTTTGGATTCTTCAGTTTGTGGTTGAGCTGCTGGACTCCTGAATCTCCTGGGTGATTGTAACTCAGATCCAGCTCTCTCAGGTGTGAGGGGTTTGAATTCAAAGCTGAAGACAAATAACCACAGCCTTCCTCTGTCACCATACAGCCAGACAACCTACAGACACAGTTAGATCAACAAACACACAGTAAGATCATCTACAGACACATAGTCAGAATCAGAAAGTGTCACTGCAAAAAAAAATTTGCAGTGAATTTTCATTGCAATTCTCCACAGTAAGCAGGCAGGGGCCTGCTTCGGCATGAGTCAGGTTCTACCCCTGCACCACTGAAGCAGCAAATTCTGTCCATTCGTCACTGGAGACGGCCCCCTGCAAGCACTGCTGAGGCTCACAACAGCCTTTGCATTTGGTTTGTGAAAAACACTATACAAATAAACTTGATTTGAAATTGCTTTGTTTCCTTTCATTTAAATAAAATGAATAAAGCTGAATGTGAAAAATCACACCTCAGTATCTGCTGCTGACAGTTTGTATTCTTCAGTCCATCAGAGAGCAGCTTCACTCCTGAATCCTGCAGGTCATTGTTACTCAGATCCAGCTCTCTCAAAACGCACTTTGAGGATTGAAGAACTGATGACAAACTCTCACAGCACTGAGCAGTGAGATTACAGCCAGCAAGACTGAAAGAGAGAAAAAACACAGATCAACAGTCAGATCATCTACACACACACACACACACACACATCAACGTTGTGACAAATTGACTGTAAATGATCTTTTATATGTGCTTACAAACCTTAATATCTGCAACTGACAGTTTGTATTCTTCAGTCCATCTGATAGCAGCTTCACTCCTGAATCCTGCAGGTCATTGTTACTCAGATCCAGCTCTCTCATGACACAGTTTGAGGACTGAAGAGCTGATGACAAACTCTCACAGGACTGATCAGTGAGATTACAGATAGACACTCTATAATAAAACAAGAATAATTAAAACATTGATTAAAATGAGCACATAGACATCTGGACAGAAATTAACTATTTAAATAATTATCAGTTTTGTGATATATAAAATCTAGGTGTCTCATTGTTTTCCATTATACTGTACAGCAGGGGTGTCCAATCCTGCCCCTGTAGGGCCAACATCCAACAAATTGTAGCTCCAACTAGCTCGAACACACTTGTCTGGAAGTTTCTAGTCAGTCTGAAGACCCTGAGTAACTGGTTCAGGTGTGTTTAATTAGGATTGGAGATAAACTCGGTAGGACAGTGGCCCTCCAGGAACAAGTTTGGATACCCCTGCTGTACAGTAAGTTTTACTGTCTTTAAAATTTTAAATGAAATGCAAAAATATAGGTTGTTGACGTGAAATGGCATTTTTACTGTTCCCCAAGATAAAAATGAATATAATAAATACTGTCATTATTTAAAATGCAGTAAATGGTTAAACATTTCTTTGTACTACATCAGTGTTTCTCAACCCTGGTCCTATGCGCCACTCAACACTGCACATTTTGTGTGTCTTCCTAATTAAACACACCTGATTCTACTCATAAGCTCATTAGAAGAAACTCCAGGACCTGAAAGGGGTGTGTCAGATAGGGGAGATGATAATAGATTCATACAAAATGTGCAGAGTGGTGGGTCGCAATGACAGGAATCGAGAACCGCTTGTTCAGGTGTGTTTGATTAGGCTTGGAGCTAAACTCTGTCGGACAGTGCAACATTCCCTTAAGTAAGGGAAAATCATGCCTTCAGTCAGATTCTTCAAGGGGAAATTTTAAGGTGCTTTATCCAACTGGCCATTGCTCCTATGGATAACAATGGCCTTTAATGGCTAGCCTGAGGAGCAACAGCCCAAAAAGAATCCTCTTTTTTGCAAATATATGACAAAAAAACTTTACCTGTATTACAAGTGAAAAAGGAACATATTAAGATAACAAAAAAGGCCTTTTATCACAGTCTTGCGACCAAAGATAGCCTACGATATCCTGTCAGAAAAGTGTCAGAAATTCAGCATGATCATTGCACAGTGTGTATACTGCTATGCCCCATGTCTACTGACCAGCCAATAAAAACGCATCATTAATCCCCTAGGGTCGAAAAACGCGCCAGCGCGGTTTGTGGATGTTTTTCTGATAACACCAAAAAGAACTTCAATTACTCCATCATTTTTGATCGTACAGATAAGGGCAATACATCAATGGAATCTGTAAGGAATTCACTTTTATTTGTGTACACTCATAGTAACAACAACACTCTGTGGTTTTGTGAAATAAAGCAAACAAACAGGGTATGCAGTCTGATGCGTTGTTTTCTGTGATCGTCATTAAGAAATGTGTCATTAAAATGAACTAAAACTCAGCGAATACTCCACACAGAGACATGAGAGAGATATCTATAGAAAGCCTGATATGTCTGCTTTAAATGTAGTAAGTCTTATCGAAAACAAATATCATGTGTTAAAGTAATCTGTATGAAACCAACCAATTGTCCAGTATTTCTCGTCAGACCTAATTATTTTTAATTTGATCACGCCCACGAGCTACTTTCGGTTTGTTATTATAATCAGCCACGAGGAGGTGCAAGCGGCGAACCGCCCACATCAACGTCAACAAAGCAGGAGACTTCACTTCACTGTTTATCTCGGCTACTTGCTTCTTGTTACTGGAAGAAGACGTGCTGTGAGGAAAAAGATTTATATTTCCCTCAGAGGAAGAGCGCGATGCGACGCACGGCGATATCCACCGAAAGAGTAAGTCTTTCATTTATTAGCCTACTTACATTAGTTGTTGTGTTACTGTGATATAACTTGTACACATTATAGTAGTTAGATTTTTTTCCAAACTATAATTCCTGACTACGTGTAATCAAGTGAAACATCATGAAGTATGTTTCATTTCATTGCATCGAAATGTTTGACGACGCCAGGCTGTTTTTAATGTTCTATAAAATAAAAATGACGCGATATAAAAGTAATAGTGTTTACACTGTAACACTGAATGATAGAGTCTAAGATTGTTTAGACAAAACTACTGTCATATACTCTGTTCACGAATAGATGTTTATGACGTGCTTAACAATAGTAAATTAGTTTCCCAGACATAAAATGGTTTTGTATTGTATAATACATACAAAGCATGCTTGTGTTTATGACTTTAAAATCATATTTAGTTATTGTATAACAATAGGATATAAAAGTAATATTAGTTTATTTTTAATACTCTGTTTGTGAGTAGGTGTTTAACGTGCTAAACAATAATAATTAGTTTCTCAGATATAAAGTGTCAATATTTTATGATAGTATAAAGCATGTGTTAGTCTATGACTACAAAATCATACTATATGTATACATTACAGATGTTCCAGATATTAACATGCTCACAGAAGTTTACCACAAGTGCACCACAGATGAATGCTACATGAATGCCACATGAAGACTGCCACCTGGACTACTAATGATGAGTATTGTTTCTTGAATCCATGGAAAGAAGCAGCAATCAGATGAAGTATCAAGTATAATTTACTTGTTTCACTTGTTGAACAGAATCCAGAAAACAGTTTTCAGGAATGACACAAAGTCTGTTCACATCTCTGTACATGTAACATCAATGTAGTCAGTAATGTGCTTTTGACCTTCATTATGTATGTTTTGATGATACTGTGTTGTAAATAAAATACAAATAGTCTAAAACTCCATTCTTTGAATCTCTCATTGTTTCTACCTGACAGTCACAGTCTCATTGATGGGCCATTAGAGGAGGGCCTTTTGTCTCTCAGGTGTGAATCACTAAATATTCATGGCCGTTGTCACTCCCTTGCATATTCCCTTTCAATCACAAAACATGTCTTAGAAAATTTAAATCAATATATTGTTTTCTGTAAATGCGTGAATGAAATGATTTTCATCTTGTAATAAAAACTCTAGCCTACCACATCCAGTTCTCAAAAGTCTTGTGAACTAATGTTCTGAATGTGTTTCATGGCCTTATTTCGGTGACTTAAAAATTTTTGTTTTTCACTAACCACACATAAACGTTGTTTTCTCAAAAACACAAACATATACATTAATGTTGCTTGCATATTACTGTAGCCCAGTTTGTGCTGATTACAATGTAATCAAACTTTAGCCATTAATATGTTTTTTAGATACTGAAAAAAGCACAAATGTCAGGGCATGTCAAAACTTCTCCAGGGTGCCAAAACACCCTCAGACCCCAGAGGGTTAAATCAACGCAACATGCCTCTAAAACATAAAACTGATTATCTCAAACTCTTATTCCTTTCTCTTTCACCATTTACACTTTTTTCAGCACACATAAAAACTACAATTGCCATGTTTGATTCATCGCGCTCATTTTGTTTACCACTGGCATGCTGATGATCTTTTATTCTTCTATAGTAACATGCATCGTAGCTGTAGAGTCAATAGACGTCATCATCATGCAGTCTACATGCATGTCGTACCCAAGTTTATTAGATCCATGTTACAGTATGATCTGCAGTGATCTTATAGGATGGCTAGTGTATAGAAGGCTTTAAAAAAATAAAAACTATACGAATAAAAGTGCTGTTGCGAAGTAGATGATATATCAGAGGTTGTGTAAGGTCTTATGTGATCAGTTATCTTTTGGCATTTGTTTCTGTGTTTGGAGTTATATGATGGGAGGAGAATACAGCAGAGCAGTGTATTGCTGTAAAGTAGAGAGAAATGAATGTGAGGCTGTATCAGCTTCTGTTCAGCTCCAGCTTCACTTTTTTTTCTTTATTTCAATAAAATAAAATAAAATCAATGAAACTTAAAAGTGAAATTCAAACCTCAATATCTTCAGCTGACAGTTTGGATTCTTCAGTCCACCCGAGAGCAGCTTCACTCCTGAATCCTGTAGGTCATTGTTACTCAGATCCATCTCTCTTAGGACACAATTTGAGGATTGTAGAGCTGATGACAAACTCTCACAACACTGGCCAGTGAGATTACAGCCAGCAAGTCTAAAAGAGATGAAATAATAACATAAAATTAAAATAAC